>OW679203.1:92851924-93257512 GCA_940337035.1 Agriotes lineatus | reverse complement strand
AGGTTATAATAATGAATCTCTTTATAATTGAATACTGAATTACAAAATTATTATTGTATTGACTTCTTTGTCAATCACACTCCTTAGTACTTTTAATAGAAGCTTCTTTTAAGTTAGATTGTATCATTATGCTTGGTTTGACATTACAATCAATCAAAACTAAATGTATTTAATCAAATCACTTTTTCCAAATTGAGGTTAAAATTAATTACAGATGCCTAGACCAAAATGATATAATTTCTACTTACAATGGCTGAAAACGTGGAGTACCCGAATCAAAGCAAATTTAGAAAACTTAATATTCTAAATTGCGCTCTAAACCTAAATTACAATGCTTTCCACTAATTTTGTCGTACCAAACTTGTTAATAAAAATACACTAACCATCACGAAGACTCACTTGTACCTTGAGTGTATTTTCTATCAGCTCCTAACTGATTGGCAGTCGTCAAACACCTCCCTTGAGATGTTGAAGACCCAAAATAGCTCGTAGTAGCTCTCGTACCTCTTACTACCTTGATAAACAGTAGTACAGCATGCCACAATCACTCTCACTTTCACTTCCTGATGGTTTAAGTACCGATTACCACTTCAAATGGTTTCAAACAATCTTGAAATTATAATATGAACAATAATTGTGACCTTTGGTCAAATTTGATCGTGACGAAGGCTATCTTGCTATCACGTACCAAATATACAATATTACTCTCACAATTAAAGGAAAGTTAGCCCTTTAACGTGACTTATTAAACGTAGATTATTCAAAATTAAAGAAGTTTTTTCAGTTGCAGTAAACAACCCCCTGGTTGCGTATTGCTACTACTACCAGTAATCTACCACCAACTGTTATCACATGATACCCTTTAGATATCTGGATGTTAATATTGAATTAAGCATCCACACAGCATGCTACATTACAGTTATTAGATATATTAGTCACGTTGCACGGTGTTTGACAATGAGTTACTCAAAAACTATGACTAGAGAATAAAACACCATTCTTAGTTGCCTAATATTTAGTATATAAATCAGCGCGAGAGGCCTTTAAGGCCCATGGCTTTCGTTAAGACTTTGTTCCATCAGTTTCTTGCAACAGCCAAGTTTTATCAGTCCGTGATTTCCAAGTTTCTCAAATCACCTACACACTGACCACTAGGGGCGGACTGGCAAGGACACGGCCCAGTGGCGAATTATTCTTTCATTTTATCTCACATGTAATAAAAATCGATTAACTCAATGACATCTTTCTTGCTGCTCTCAATCATAAAGATTTAAAATAAGTCTTGAGAAAGAGCTGTCCTTAATGTATGTGTATCGATTCTCCCATTGTCCATCATTGATGTTCCGGTCACTCATCGCTTTTCTAATTCCTTCGTTCCAGTTTTTCCTTGGACGTCCTCTTTTTTGGCGTTTTCACGGTATCTATTGCTTAGTGTTCTTGGATAGCCTCCCTTCGACCATTTGTTGAACATGGTCGTACCATATTAGTTGACGACGTTCTACATCTTTCATGATCGTGCCTTGTACTCCCATCTGTTACTTATATTCGTCACATACCTCTATTTCGTCTGATCCCTCTAATTTCAAACTACCAACATCTGCTCCAACACATAAGTATTTTGTTTTTGTATAAATTCATTGCAAGACCCCATTCTTCATGTGTCTCTTTTAACTTACGCGCCATGCACATACTATTAACGAAGAACGAAAAATCTCGAGTTTACCACATTTTTACCACGAAACTCAGTAATGCACAGCTAAGTTTTTCTCGTGTGACCAATTCGAAAAAAACAGTTATTTTTCTACCCTCTTTTCTTTCTTTAAAAACCCTTGCAACTCAGATATTAATTTTTATACACTTCGACTGCGTTTTTCCAATTTATTGTCTATTCACGACCATATATAACGTAAACTACTAATGTTAATACATAATGTTAGTTAGTTAGATCCACAAACAGCAAGTGAGTGTCTTGATTTGTAGCAGCATTTTTCTCTATTATCTGTTTCATGCAGAAAACATTGTCCGTACAGGATCTGCCGGCTTTGAATCCACTCTGTTCTTTTTCATCGCCGTAATATTTTTCTGTCATATCTTTCAATATTCGTTTGTATAAACGACTTATGGTGCTTGTCACAGAAATTCCCCTATAATTGTGGCATTCTTGTTACCCTTCTTATAAATAGATGAAATATATGTCACTTTCCATTCGATTGGGATCTCTTGTCCATTAATACATTGGTTGAATACATCTGTCAGCATCATAAATAGCTTCTTAGTTCCACATTTTAGCAATTCTGCATAAATTCCTTCAGGTCCGCAGGACTTCGCGTTGTTTTAACAATCATGTTTTCTTCTACTTCTATCCTTTCTCCTTGAATCCTTATTGAGCGTCGGTATTATCTAAGTAATTCGGTCTTGTTTCTGTTAAAAGCTCTTGATAATGTTTTATCCATTGTTTTTCTGAAATTATAGGTATATACACCTTTTCCTTTCCGATGTTTCTAACGTTTCTTATAATCTTCCATGCTTCTGTACATTGCCTGCCACCAATGTAAGTAGGTAGTCTCTTTTAAAGTGTCCCGTTCTCTTTGAACATCTTCATTCCTATTAGTTCCTTTCATTTTCCATTCTATTACCTAAATTTTCTTTTATTTTCCTCATTTTCTAATTTTTGTGTGTCCCACCCTCTTCTCCCTTTTCTTTGGTCCTTTTTTAATTTGGGTACTTGTTGCCTAATCAATGCTCTCACTAAAAAGTGATCCGAGTTTATATCAGCTCCTCGACATGTTCTTATATATTCTACACATTGTTCATGTACCCGATCAATTACTAGATGGTCAATTTGGTTATATGTTTTCTTATCTGGACCCTTCCAGGTTAGTTTATGGATATTTTTCCGCTTCTGGACTGTGCTTTTTACCATTATTCGTTTCATTGCTGCAAAATTTGTAAGTTTCTGTCCATTCTTGTTTGTTTCTTCATGAAGACTTTCTTTCGTTGTTATTGTCCTGTTCCTTTCTTCTTTAGCAATTTTCGCATTTAAATCTCCGACCACCATCTTAATGTCAAAATTGGAGATCTTGTCTATTAAGGCCTGTATTTTGTCATAGAACCCTTCCTTGTACTTTCCCTCGGCATCCTCCGTGGGTGCATGGACATTTATGATGCTAATTTTCCTATGAACCCCTTTTAATCTCAGGTAGCTTATTCTTTTGTTTACAGCCTTGTAGTCTACAGTCATCTTACCCCAGAAAGCCTGCCCCAAGTCTATTCTCTGTTCCCCCTCCATTGAACCATACATATCCGTCTAGCCTCGTACTTATAATTCCTTTTATATTTGTTTCTTGTACTACTAGGATGTCTTTCTCATTTTTTCCCCTCATTTACTAATTGTTTTACTTTCCCTTTTTTATTTAGACCTTTAGACATTCCAGAAACCCAGGTTTATTTTATTTTGTCTAAATTTTTTCTTATTTGTTTTAATCTTTCCCTAATTCTTTGCTTCCACCTCTCGTTCTCTTTGGTATTATTTTGAAACCTCTGCCATTATTTTGGAACCTCTGCCGAGTATTATATAGCGTTCTCCTTTCTGTATCTATTTCCTCTTCTCTTTTTTTAATATCTTCTTTGCACCTATTTAATTCAGCACAGGTGTTCTGCGAATCTCTCAAACTGTCTCGCAGTTCTGTTTGCAAATTTTCTATCATCTCTTGAACTACAGTTAGGATTTCCAGGCTAGACCTTTTAATATCGTCATTTTTCATTGTTAAATAGGTTTATTCATCTTTTTTATTCACTTACCCGGCGCGACTTAGCGTGTATGGGCTCCTTTAGCTAATTATGCGCTCACTTCTGATGTACCAATCGCGAGGGACGTACTTGTGACGCACTGTGACGTATTTATTAGGCTTGTCGGCGTACGCGAAATTCGCCCTAATGGGGGGTTCCCCGTTTTCGCAGTATTTTCTAAGCTTCTTTTAACTTTGCCGCTATTTATTCTTTCCTCTCTTGTAACACTACACCTACACTGTAAAATACCTCCTTTTTAGTAGCACTTTGCAAGCTAAATTTGTAATATACTACTCTCTCGCTGTATTATTACAATTAATATAAAATTAAATATACCCTTTTATTATCTATTAAAAGAAACACCAGCAGGTATAGCTACTTATGTACTTACCTTGCTTCTTAATGAAATAAATAGAAATTGACGTATATCATAAATCAATTTGACATTTTGAATTATGTCATGTGATTATAGTTTTTTAATACCTCGGCTAGTCAGTTTAATAAGCAATGGGAATCCTTGCTCCCTGCTGGATGGGTAAATGTTCAACTAACAACTTTTTATTGCAGTTGAAGACTGAATTACTTTAAAATATAGTAACTATTTGATTTCGTTAATCAAATACACTCTTTAGGTACTACACAAAATTAAGTTCACACTTCAGTTTGTTAGTATCTCTTCAAAGTTTGATTTGACATTACAAACATTAAATAGATATTGCCAAAATATTTTACTCAAATGTTTAAATTCCAAACTTGATTTAAATTACGATTCTAAAAATAACCTAATCCAAGAAATGTAAATTTCAATTTATAACAACCGAAACACGTCGAGTTCTCGAATCACTATTAAAATTTAGAAAATTAATTTTAAATTGATTTCTAAATATATAATTACAATTATTTTAATGATTTACTGCACCAAACTTGCTATATACTTCTTAATATTTCATAAGAAATGGGCACTAACCTTCTGATAGTATATGTACCTGAGTGTTATCTCAGCTCCTAACTGGATAAATGTTAGTCAGCAAACACCTTCCTGGGTTGTTCACGACCAAATAAAAACTCGTTGTAGCTCTTTGACCCCCTTATTATGTTGATAGACAGTTCAACAGCATACCACAACACTCACTTGCAAGCACTTTTTTACTGGCTTCGTAGTAAAACATCACTTTAAATGGCATCAAACAATCTTGAATTCTATTTTTGAATAATACTTGTAACCCACACTCAAATTTCATCGTAAAGAATACTATATTGCTGTTACGTATCAAATCATCAATTATTATTCTTCACAATTAATGGGAATTTAACCTTTAATGTGACTATTTATCGCACTATGTTGCATTACAACACCCACTAACTGTCCACTTTTCCTTTTTAAAACATTATTTGTTTTCAATATAGTTTAGAAAAATTAGTCAGCTAATTATCTTCTTATAATAATACTAGCGGACCCGACAGACGTTGTCCTGCCCGCTGCTTGCTATTAGCGGACGCGACAGACGTCCTGCCCGGTGCCTGCTATTAGCGGACCCGACAGACGTTGTCCTGCCCGTTGCCTGCTATTAGCGGACGCGACAGACGTTGTCCTGCCCGCTGCCTGCTATTAGCGGGTTCAGCAAACTTTTTTTCGATTTTCGAATTTTCGATTTTTTTCATTTTAAAACATATTGGGGGGTGGTGGGGGGTGAAATTTTGGGGTTATATGTTCTGATATGCGAGAAATCTTTTAAAAATTAAAACAAAGAAATTCGTCAAAAATAAAAAAAATTAAATCCTAGAACCCGATTGCAGCGCCCCCTACCAAGTCCAATTGTGAATCTAAACCATCCAGGGACCCACTCAAACACACATAAAAAATTTCATCAAAATCGGTCCAGCCGTTTAGGAGGAGTTCAGTCACATACACACGTACAGAAGAATTATATATATAAAGATATTTGACGTTTCGTCAGCTCAGCTGACTTCCTCAGAAAATGCACATTACGTTGAAATACAATAGACTAAAAGGAAAATGAGATTAAGGTTAGATCACTTAAACAATGTATATTTACTCTTACCTTATGTAATGTCGATTGAAATTTTTAGATTGTGAAGTTGTAAAATGTTCTAAGGTTAATAATAATTCTTACAATATAACTTGAAAAGAATATTTAAAACAATTTTGTAGATATAAAATGTCAGATGTCAAAATTTGAAATCTAAATTTTCTTATTTTAAAGGTATAACTTGATACAAAAATTGTATTGTAAAAGATATCTTGATACTAAGTGTAATTTAAATGATATATATTTTTTTCTTCTTTGTTAATTATAGAAGAAAATTTAGAGAAGATTTTAGTAAATGGAATGAAGATTTTCTGTCGGTTTTGTAATTAATAGAATTTGTATTTTTTTTTATTTCAATCATTTCATATATAAGGCGTTTTTGTAAAATATTTTCTTTTTGCAATATTTTAGGTGAGTTAAAATTAAAATTATGATAATTATCAACTGCATGATCAGAGAGGGCAGTATTTGGTTTATTTGGGTTTAAAATTTTTGTTTTTATAGAATTATGTTGAGTTAATCTTTTTTTTAGATTTTGTTTTGTTTGTCCTATGTATTTAGCATTGCAATTATTACAATTAATTTGGTAAACAATATTTGATTCAGATTGAATTTTTGTTTTATCTTTTACATTGTTAAAAAATTTATTTCCTATTGTATTGTAATTTTTAAAAGAAATATTAAAATTATTTTTGTTTGTTAATATTTTACTTAAACGTTGTGATAGTTTTGGTATGTATGGGATGGAAATGTAAAATAGATTTTTAATGTTTTGATTGTTATTAAATTCTTGTCCTAAACAATTAGGGTATAAATTGATAGTTGCATTATTATTTGTGTTATTATTTTTAATTTTATTTATTCTTTTCTTAATGTTGGTGTTAATGAAGTCAATAGGTTAATTATTTAGTAATATTTTCTTAATTTTTATGATATTATCGATATGAAATTTATTTGAAGATAATAAATTGCACGGTCAATTAAGCTATTAATTACACTTCTTCTATATTTTATAGATGTTTGAGAATTATAGTTTAAGTATCTATCAGTTTTAATTTCGTTTCTATACCAATTTGTTTCAATATTATTATTTTCTGTTCTTATTAAAGTTAGATCAAGAAAATGTATAGATTTATTTATATTTTCATTTTCAATTGTGAATTTCAACCTTGGGTGGTAGTTATTAAATGTTTTAAACAAAGCTGAGCTGACGAAACGTCAAAACTAATTTTTCTAAACTATATTGAATATACCTAAAGACAGCTGTTATAAACAAATATTATTTGTTTTACAATTTGCTTATTTTCTTGCTCGATCTTTTCATTCTTATTCCTAAATTCTTGCATTTTTTCGTTGTAAGCATTTTGTTCCTTCCGTATTTGTTTCATCACTCTCGTTAGGACTTGCACCATATTCAATGTTTTATCCAATGTATCATATTGTTTTTTCTGCTTTTTTACCGGGGGTTCTGAATGTTTTTTGCTCTTACTAAATAACTCCATTTGTTCCTGGGGTTTTCTCTTCCTGCTTCCATCATTCGATGAAAATTCTTCTTGCTCTATTTCCTCTTTTTTACAGGTGCTAATACTAACACTTGTAGTAATGACAAGTTTATTCAGTTGTTTGGTTGTTCACTTGTTTCCACTGCTATTTGCAGCTTTTTTGTGCAACATAGTTTAGCTGTGTAATTTTCTTTTCTAACCATGATATTTTTATGTCACAGGGCAGATAAATAACAGTTTTATTAATAATATATAGAAAGTATAGAGTAAAAAAAACGAATATTTAACAAACTGTGGAAATTTCCAGTAACATTTCAAATTTCGCACCAAAAACTAATCCATTTGTTTTAGTATCACCAATGTATGGTGAACATACGACAAATTTACATTGTAGAATTACATAAACAGAGATTGCATTTCTAAAATAATCAGAAAAAGTCGTTTTTAAACTTGAAGAGAATGTTTATAAACATCCACGCACACTTGCCCTGTCCTTGCTGTTATCAGTCACATGTAGATAAATGCTCGGATCCCCAGCGCAAATATTTAACATAAGCACAGCAAATTCCTAAAATTTTTCGTGAAGGCCTTCACCTCGGCACCGAACTCACATGGAAAACTTGTGCAGTAGCAGACCAACTCGTCGCTAGCTCGCACCTCCAACATGATTGTCATTTACGGCAGAGTCTTTCTAAGCAACCGAATGTTTCCAGGCGAGCCCGGCTCCACCCCGTACAACAACATGTACATGTCGAAGGCGCTGCCGGTGGCGGAGGCAGCCCGCGAGAGCGACACGGAGACGTCTCCCTCGGTATCGCCCACGTTTTCAGACGTCTCGTCCAACTGCTCGACCGCATCTACGGAAAGCGTCACTGACAGCATTGAGGATAATGTTGCCAAGACTGACTCCGAGGCATCACGGAGAAACGTCAACGAGGTTGCCGTCAATTCCACCCAGCAGATGCAGGAGGAGAATTTGGAAAACATTTCCAATAATAACGT
Organism: Agriotes lineatus; assembly: GCA_940337035.1. Taxonomy (NCBI): domain Eukaryota; kingdom Metazoa; phylum Arthropoda; class Insecta; order Coleoptera; family Elateridae; genus Agriotes; species Agriotes lineatus. The sequence continues at coordinate 93,249,168 of OW679203.1, read as the reverse complement.
GAGCGAGCGTCGGGAAACGGGTGCTGACGAAGGGGAGGAGAGTGTGAATGGCATTAGTCAGGTTGAGCCGAGCAGTAATGATGATGCAAACGAGGCGGAGCTGGAGGTGGCAGTCGATGTCGAAGGCTCCGAGATGCTGAACAGCAATCAGCAAGTGGAAGTTGAGCAGAATGCGGGACCAGGTGAGTGGAATTGGGGCTTGGAATTTTTTTTAAACTCATTATTTGTAGGTAATTGGCTGGGGAAGCAAGCGCCGTTGTGGATTCCTGATTCTGAAGCTTTAAACTGTTTACACTGTGATACTAAATTTACCGTGATTAAAAGGAGGCATCATTGCAGGGCGTGCGGTTTGGTAAGTGGCTAGCTAATTGGGGGATTTTCGGGGAAAATTATTTGGTACTTTACACCAAATATACAACCCAAAGTCCTCTATTCTTATATTTGGTGACCCGAAACGTGTGATACGCATAATACGCCTAAATATACAGGTCGAGAAGCACACGTATTGTTTCAAGAGCCAATATAATTAAACTGTTTATAACTTTGTTTTCGATCGTCACCTTTACAATATAACCAAGGTGACCTAGATCGTTACAGTACTTTAATAACATTTTAACGAGTTATTTTTACAACCATTACACGTCAGCTGTGTCTATTGTACCTTAAAAGTGATTATTATCATACCTTTGGCAGTTTTCAATAATTTACATAGTTGCCTTTCATGTTTGACACTACACTTACTTAATCCTTCTTTTGTCTACTGCTAAAACAATGTAGACCTCTTTCGGTCTTGTTCCCAGTGTTTTGCTTTACACAGTGTGTACTCATTATCATTAGTATTTTTGGTACTTTTGGCACTGTCTTTTATCTAATCACCCTCTTTTCACAAGTAACTTTAGGGAGTTTACTTTCGCCCATGTACCACATGTCCCAGCCAGCATAATTGGTGTTTTTCGATTTCAATTATCAGATTTTGGGGCTTAGTTCACCCCGTATGGTATCATTACATATTCTATCTAACCTTGTCTTTCCCAGTATGCTTCGTAGGAATCTCATGTCGGTGGCTTGTAGTCTTATTTTTTGTTTTACTGTGGGCATCCATGGCTCACGCAGGATTAGCCAAATGAGTAGCACACAAGACGAAGGTATGAATGAGAATTGTAACAGTACTAAGCCCCATACTCTACTTTGCTAATTAATTTATATTGCCCTGGGTTTGCTAGCTTAAACAGTCGTAGCCAATATTGCTGTGGGTTTGCTCATTGTCACTTTGAATGCTGAAATTATGCATGCAAACACTGCCAGCAATAAAAACCCAACAGTTTACAAAACTGACGCAAAACCTAACCTACTAACCTCGAATTTGACATAGACTTACAGTGCCACCAATGACATGTAAACAGTCTATGTAAATTCGAGGTGCTAATGCAATAGGGATTCAGTTAGCTTTATAAATCGTATTTTGGGTTGCATTTTTACCTGGTCAGGCTCGTCATCTTACGTGAATAACCCTGTATAATCTGTAAGAAAAACGCAAATACAGGATAATACATGTATACATAAAACACCAAGAATAAAGGGTGCCAAAGCATACAGTGAAGCTGTCAACGGTACAAGCTCCTACTTTTTAATTATCTACGGGCAAAAGCTCTTTCTTATCGCGATGAACCTTATATTTAATTAGAAGCTACAGTTCAAACACAAACCACGTGAAAATGTGCAAGTCCCAAACACAAATTCCTTGAAGACGGGCCTGGCTTGTTGCGACTCTCGAATTCAGCTGACGCATACGTTATTAAGCTTCCGGTTTCCTCACTTTCACTGGTTCAGACAGTAAATGGAGGTAGTTGATTATGGTAACTAACCTGGCCCTAATATTTTTGCCAGAGAAGCCGGGGCCAGTGCTGGGTGCTTCTTTGAGGTCAAAATTGCAGCTTCTGGCTGTGTTGACTGGGACACCTCAGGATTGCTTTCAAGGTGATGATTCGCTCTTGAAAACAGCACCCCAGCTTGGGATTTAACGGGCGTTGGCTGCTTGCTAACGCAAATCCACACAGGCACTTTATAATGCACTTTTAAATCAGGCCTCGCGTCTCTTGGGTTTCGGGCACAACGCTCTGGTGACTTACTCAAGTGCGACTCCCTTCGCGGTCAATTTCGCACGGTGGCTTTGTTTTATTTTTAACTGCACTATTTGGAATCAGCTTACTTGGCAAATTCCCTTCACCCGTGACACTTATAATGCTTAATAACCTAAGTAATACATAGCGAGAAATATAGTTCAGTTTTATTACTAACAGGATTATGGTAAAGAGATATGAAATGTATATATATAGGATGACACAAATTGGCCCATTAGAGAATGCAATGGATGAATAAATGGAAAAAGGAACTGAAATTTGAACAAATGAACTTACACAGAGAGAATTTTAAAAAGAGAAAGGAAACTGGATGGAGACGCAAGAGGAACTAGGTGGCAGACTGGCAGAGGTTGAACGGAGGTTGGAGGAGAGAGAAAAAGAAAAAATAATTTAGTAATATGAATAAATGTAGCAAATGCAAACAAAAATGAATTTAGAACATTAGAAAACATTATGAAGTTGAAGGGGAACAAAAGATCAAAGATTTATACAAAATTGGTGAAAAGTTGTATATGGTGGAACTAGGGAACAGAGAAAATAAAATACAAATAATAAGAAACCGATGCACAAATTTACTTAAATGATGATTTCACGCCCATATAAAGAACAATCCGGATGGAAATCAGAAATAAAGCAAAAAATGAAAGGAATAATGCACAAGTTGCATAAGTTGACTTTTAGAAATTCAAGGTGGATGGGAAACCTCAAGGTGGCAAATGTAGAAAACCATAAAGAATTATTCAAAATTATGAGGGAGCTTGCTGTAAATCAAAAACAAATAGGTAAAAAATAAAAAAGGTAAGCGTCTATGGACTGCTGAACAGCAGTTAAATCAGTGGAGGGAATATTTTAACGGAGAAAATCAATCGTAACAAAGCAGAACTGTAACGGTACGTTTATTCAGCCGTATACTCGACTGTACTATTAATTTATATTGCCCTGAGTTTGCTAGTTTAAACAGTTGCAGAAACATAGAACTCGATTCCTGAGCCATAGTTATGTTTGACTTGGGTTCTTGCATTCTTCCTCCTCGAGTAATGTGATGTTTTCTGGTTTTGTTAGGCCTTTCTGAAAGTATTTTGATTAATTAGCTCTGGCAATTTTCACCAGTTTCAAATTAAATGTCTGTTGTGAAAATCTGAAGGTTAGGTATATGCTCATATGCCAATTTATCATAACGGGATTTTTGTCTTGGACAGTGTCTCATGTCCCACATGTGACTTTACTTGCAAGTTCATTTCCATTATTACAATATTTGACTTATCTGATTGAATCTTATACTGTCTTAGCTTTTCAGGCGCTTTCTGTTGGATTTTACATATTGTCTACTCTATTGCGTGAACTTATTCGTTTTGTTGCTATGAGTCCTAGCACGTTTGCTTATTTACTTCGTTCTGCGGTAAAATTTTCTTGGGTTATCTCCCACTGTGGTGGTGAAATCGCTTATCAGCCCCCACTTTTGACGTACTGGTTTTCTTTTGTTTTAATTGAAGGACTTCCGGCCTGAGCTCGTAAAAAACCAACCATTGACATTTTCGGAGACCTCGTGTCGCGCCCTTTATGAGAAATATGTAATTTAGTGGTTGATGTATTTCCGTTATTTTCTCCTATTGTTGGGAGCATATGGGAAAAACACCATCCGGTGGATCTATGCAGAGATGGCATTGTCTTGGTGAGTTCTGTTGTGAAATACTTGCTGTCAGTTTGTCCTTATGCAATTTTTCATCTTATTTTAGATGGTTTTTGATAAGTCAGTACCTTCTAATTATTGTACTTGGTACTGGAGAGGGGTCGCTAAGCCGATTTACACCTGGAGGAAGTTTTACCTGAAGGCACTATAGTTATCTTATTATTTCAGAGATTTATTGTTTTGGATTGGGCAGATTTGCTATATTATGGGTTTTTTAGATTTAGATTATGGTTTCTAGGTTCGCAATTCTAGTTGCTTTATTCTAAACAAATATTTTTGCTGCAATTTAAAATGTGTTAGCGCGAATGAGCTTACAATATTTAAATTTTCATGTTTATGCCGGATTTACCATTTATTGATGTATTAGTGATTTAGATATAGATTCAATATTTTATTGCGGTGCGAGGAACTGTCTTATGTTATTTGTCTGCATTTATTGGAAATAGATATCACGTTAGTTGCACCGTATACATATGTTTTTCTTTCTATAAAAGGTTACAGCTTATCAGAAAGCTGAGACCGATTAATTCATTTTTGAAATGTCTCCTTTCAATGTAAGTTGCAATTACCAGATCACCGGATAATCTTCCAACTTAGATTCGTGAGTTGTTGAAGATGCCAGTTAGTGGCGCCCTTATTTGATTTTAATTATTTTAGTGTTAACCCACCCCTCCTCGCGAGTAGCTCAGCTGATCCATTGAACGCTATTGGTTACGGACTATTTTGGGTATTCACAGTTTATAATAAAGTGTTACAAGATTATCATTAGTTTATTTTTGTACTTCCACTTATTAGAGCATTCAGCAGTCACACGTTGCATAGTGTAGTATTCCTGTCTTGATAACAGCATCCATTATCAGCACGAAAAGGTATTTCAGTGTTAATAAAATGGCGCAAATTGGCACGGTGTTTACATTGCTCTCACATAAATCTTTTTGCAGGCCAAGATAGATTCCAAAAATATTTAAATATAGCTGTGTTCCGTCTTCGTCACTAAATTGAGTACGAAATTGAAACGAAAAGAGACTGCCATAAATTTGTACAATTGACTTTAGAAGTCCGAGTGTTCTGTTTTAAAACTAATTTCGTCTTATTGTCGGCCGCAGGTTCTATGTTCAAAATGCTGCAATATGAAATACAGGCTGGAGTATCTCGAGGCCGAAGCCCGTGTCTGCCTTAAATGCTACGACATACTCAACAAAGACACAAACAGCAGCTCCGGCAGCGAGGTGTCGCCCTCTTCGGGGAACTCGCCCAGCCGCCAGCTCAACCAGCCCAACCCCAACAACCCGATGGAGTACTGCTCGATGGTGCCCCCCCTCCAGCAAGTGAGCGGCGTCAGCCAAAACCCCCCCACCGTCATGGTGCCTGTTGGAGTTTTAAAACGTAAAGGTCACAAGGTTTAAGTGAGTAAGTTTGACCTAGTAATGACAGTAGCAATTTTGCAGGTGCAGTGAAATCCAGGACCAACAAGAGCGTCATGTTCTGCGACGGGATTCGGCCAGGGAGTGAGCTGACGAATCTGGATAACGATTTTAACTATAACGAGTCGCGTCTGACCAGCAGCAAGAAGGGGTCGTCGCCGCCTCCGCCCAAAGCCAACAGGAATGCTCCCACGGTTGATGCGGTCACGAAGAGTTTTATACCAAACGCTGAGAGTAGTTTGCCGCCGACTGTTACCGTGTTTAAGTCAGGTGAGTGAAGACAAATTGCTTTCAAAGCAGTGTTTACTTCTTTCTAGATTTTACTTCAATACAAGATGTTACATGTTTGTCCAATTTAAGTTTTCTCACTATAGTTGTTAGTAGCACTTTTTGTTCATTGTAGTTTCCCTAAATCTGTTCAAATATTGCAATGCTAGGAGAGTATATTTGAGGGTTCGTCACCTAGACTCAGTGGAGATGGTGTGCCGTTCTTTAAATGATTTCATTACAAATATAGTGAGCACCAACAAGTTTTTCAATTACAACAAATATACTCAAATAGATGAAGAACTTATAAACTCAGTTTAATCGCAGCAGGCTATAACACAATATCTGAAATACGGTAGCAGTATTGAAATCAGACAGTGAATGGTATAAACAGTGCATTAGATTTATTAAGCAACATTGCATACAGTAACTAGTACAGAAATTCTATAATTCTTGATTAGGCGTTACTTACTTGAAAGGTGCACCCCTAACTGATCTAACAGCAGTGAGTGAAATCAAATTTAAATTTACCTACTAAGAACAGCTACAGTTTCTTTCACATTGCATGCGACACATCATTACCACAGATAATTAGGTCGTATGTTACTTATCTGAGAGCATCATGCTTCTGCAGGAGGTGAATCAAATATCCCCCAAACGAGCTGAAAGCTGCTGTTGAACTCCCTTGGATAATAAAGCTAAGAGACACTTCAAACAAAATATCAAGACGTCAAGAGAAGATATTCTGAAGACAGCTTCATAAAAAATTGAAGTACTGTAGTTAACCGTATTAAAAGATTACGAAGATATGGTTCTCAAAACCAAGAATTATCAAAGGCAAACTTACACAAATAAACAAAATGAAGCACAGCAAGCTTTATAAGCAAAAGCAGCAACTTAGGAAACATTTAGAGGTAAAATTTTAAAAAATCCAGGATAACCGAAAACACTTTTGGGAAATAGTCAGGAAATTAAGAGGTAAAACTAGAAAGAAAGTGAGAAGCATTAAAGGTAGAGATAACAGACTAGTAATTGAAACAAATGAAGTCCTTGAAGTTTAGTAAAAATATTTTGAAGAGGAAACTGAAATTGAAATAATTGAAGTTGAAGTAGAATCTGAAATAGGCAAAGAGGCTGAGAACAGGGAAATTAGTATCAATGAAGTAGAAGAAAAATTTCCACTCTTTTCCCTCTATTGCTCTTTGTCTGACCTGAATCCAGTTTGGTTCCCACTTGTGTGGTCCCTATTGTTGCTTTTCATCTTTCCTCGAGTGCTTTTATACCTTTCCAGCAACGCTTAACAAAGAAATTCTTCATAAGTTTTCAAATGATGGGCTTTCTTCCAAGTCATAGGGCAATTATGTGGAACTGTGAAATGGTTCTGCCACATTCTTCTTTCACTGTTCTCCATGCAGTACGGGGACGTCCTCTTCCTCTTCTCACTTGTGGATTCCATTTCAAGGCACTCTGTGCATCCCTGACTTTTTTCAGAGAATTTCCTTCGTCCCATTTGTGTATTAACATCTGCTTCTCTATAATTTGATATTGAATATTATGCAACCACTAATATAAAGCAAGAGCTTGAAACACAACTGCTTTAACTATTGCATTAAACAATTTAATTTTTATTTAATGTCTTCGATATCTCTTAAAGAACCACCATCAGTTGACACTATATCAACCAAGATATGGTTCGTAGAATGATAGCCCCGACTCCGACATCTACTAAATGAACAGCAATGGGAGAGTAGACCAAGAGATCTTAAATAGTATAAATAGAATACACAAAATGGTGTTAGAGTTGATAAGGACGAAGTGAAGAAGGCTGACAGAAATATTCTAAAATATATTTGCCCAGTTTAACATATTCCACGGAAAGTTGGAGCCTCATGGATATGTCAAATGTAAAATTACCACAACAGCGATGAAATATCTGAGAAAATTTAAGGGAAAAACATGCAGAGGCAGAATTAGAAATAACAAATATACTCAAGTAGGTAAAGAACTTGTAAACTCAGTTTAATCGCAGCAGGCTATAACACAATATATGAAATACAGATGGTAGCAGTAATGAAATCAGACAGTGAATGGTATAAACAGTGTGTTAGATTTATTAAGCAACGCTGCATAAAATAACTAGTACAGAAATTCTATTATTCTTAATTAGGTGTTACTTACTTGAACGGTGCACCCCCAAACTAACCTAACGTAGCAGTGATTGAAATCAAATGTAAATTTACATACTAAGAACAGCTACAGTTTCTTTCACATTGCTTGAAGTAGAAATAGCATTACCACAGATAATTACGTTGGTCGCTACTTATCTGAGAGCATCATGCTTTTGCAGGAGGTTAATCAAATAGCAATAGAAGTGAAGAAGGCTGAAATAGACATATATAACATGTATTTGCCCACTTTAACATATTTATTGGAAAGTTGGAGCTTCATGGATAAGCAAAAGAGTAAAATTACCGCAACAGAGATGAAATATCTGAGAAAATTAAAGGAAAAAACTTGCAGAGGCAGAATTAGACACAACAGTATAAGGGATGAACTAGAATTAAGCCCATTGAAAGAATCTTATCAGGTGTTCCACAAGGGTCGCATTGTGGGCCCTTACTTTTTAATTTATTTGTAAACGATTGCCAAAGGTTCACCTACCGTTTCTGCTCACCCTTTTTATTATTTTGCTCTTAATGTATGTAATTTTCTATTTAGTTGCTCTGTCATGGCTACAAGTGTCCTCGTATTTACATGGAAATGTTTTGGGCATGGGTTTTTAAGTAATTTTTTTTTGGTAACAAAATGAACAGCCATTTTAAAGCAAACCTCGTCCTATAGAAAGTGTAGTATACGAGAGGTCAAATATAAAATATCACACTTTGTAACGTTTCACCCTTCTGAATTAAATTTCAGTCCTGGTAAATTATTCTGGAAATTTATGACTTCCAAAAGTCCAAACAGTTTTGTTAATTTTTACGTCGGGTAAGCTCAATCGAAGACACCATTTATAAATCAACGGTATAATATTTTTTGCTAGTTGTACAAAATAATATGTGAAGATTTCTTCTTGGCGCATGTTTTATACATTCCTAGTTTGTCCGCAACCCAATTAGCATGTATGCGTTGTTGCGGGCTGCCTGGGACCTGGGGCAAAGTATGTATTCTGCCCGGTATATCCTGCGACCGAAGCGTTACTTTTGCGGTGGGCGTGTCCACGAATGAAGCGGTTTGTTTACGTTTTGCACTATGCAAGCACACTCATAAAATACAATCATTACCAGATACCTGTTGTTCCGGGGCAGTGTATTAGCTGGTGCAGATAGTGGTTGTGCTTTTGTATGGAAATTTGGGACTCCAGGAGTAACGGCAACATGCGATTTTACCTGGTGAAATTCGCTTGTTGGTGGTCGATGAATTTCGTCGCGAAGGTACTTGAGATCTGCGAGCGGCTTCACGTTCGTGTCGAAGCTGGGCAATTTGCCTTCAGTTAGCTGCCTAGAAGACGTTGCTGGACGTATAATGTGACTCGTACAGGTAGGTTAATTATTATTAGGTTATAATCTTCTTGCTGCCTCCGGTAGTGTAGGGGACGTGGAGTTTTGAATTGACAGGAAGTGCTATAGGAGACAGAGAATGCTGTCACATTCTAAATCACAGGTTGGTTTCAGGGAATGCGTTAGGAGACAGAGAACAATGTCACAATCTAACGTACAGGTCGGTTTCAGGAAATGCTTCAGGAGACAGAAAACGCTGTCACATTCTAAAGCCAGGAGAGGGTTCGAGGAAGGGAAGTCCAGAGACCCAAGTCGGACTGGTCGGGATCGGTGGACTCAAACGATTCAAGTGACTTAAAATGGTTGCGGAGTCTTCTTTTATACTCTTCGGGCGGCTTTATCAATACAGCCGCTTTAAGTACCATTAAGTGGGAGGCGGCACCGTGCTTGCTTCTCCGTGACTTCGCGCATAGCAGGTGCTTGGTTTGTTATCGCCAGCTCAAGCGCTGGTTAGATGTAACACCCGATTAGGCGATATACAAATTAAATACATTTTTGATGTATAATTATAATTTGCTGCAGACGCTAGCATTACAACCTATACCGAAACTTGTCAAATAGTAAACCTACCTGTTGTAGTTTTTAAGAGCTTTCGCATAATTCCATTATATGTTGACATTTATCTCAGTTTAATTTTACTTTCAGATATTTCGTACACAGAGTGTGCTAACAGTTCGAGCGTTGTGGAGATGCTAAAGAATGAACCTCTTACGTTTGCTCTCCAGAACAATCTACATGTGCACGTCAAAATAATTAACAGTAAGTAATCTCACTATGCAGGGTTTCAGGAATTATACAGCAGATTAGTGCAGGTAGAAGAAAAGTATCGACGAAATTTATATTTTAATAAAAATGTCGGTTTCATTATACACTTCTTACTGTTAAGTAGACAAAAACAAGCTAGTTTTGTACCTGCATTAATAACAAAAGTAGAAACGCACCATACGTAGCACATACTGTTACATACAATAAGTTCGACAAACTTTCCAGTGGACTGTTGCATCAACAAATGGGCTTGGTGCTTTACAAGCGAAGGCATGATCACAGTGGGGCAAGACGAGGTCGTCCTGCTACTGGAGTTCATTGACAACGAGAAAACCGTCCCCAAGGACATCTTCTTCCACCTCAACAACATTTATAGCGACGCTCAAAAAGGTACTTTCAGGTGCGTCGCTCATGAACTTGATCTCAATTTGCAACCTTCCAGGCTCGAGCATCACAGAGAATGGCATTTCACTGCACGGCACGACCAATTTCCTCGAATCGAAGAACCACATGGGCTTTCTGTATATCCGACCCAGCTTCCAGTGCTTGCAAAACGTAATCATTCCCAAGGAGCCCTATTTAATCGGTATTTTAATCCACAGGTGAGTACGAGTGGCAAACGTGCCCTAGCAATATTTTTAAGTATGCATTTTGAAGGTGGGAGATGCCCTGGGCCAAAATTTTCCCCTTACGGCTAGTGTTGCGCCTCGGCGCAGAGTATAGGTACTATCCAAGCCCCATTATATCCACGAGGCACCGCGAGAGCGTCTTTGTGGAAATAGGACACACCATAATTAATTTGTTAGCTGTAAGTTTTTACAAAGTGTAGTTTGTCAGGTGCTAACGTTATTTTTGAAGGATTTTCGCAACTTTTCCTATACTTTACCAAATATAAGGGGGCTTATAATTCATATGGAAGAAAAAAACACAACGGTAACAATACCGTTAAATCGGTACGACCAAGTAATGAAGTCGTTGAATAACTCCAGCGACCATATCTTGGCGTTCGGAGGTAACTTCAGCGTGAACGCGGACTCGCACTTGGTTTGCATTCAGGACACGCATGGAAATAATGAAAATACGTACACAACGCACGCCATTAACATACACAATAGGCCTAGAAAAGGTACAAATGCACTCAGTAGCGACTCACACGATGATAACATTGTTTGTGATGCAGTGACGGGTGCTAGCTTTATAGTCTTCAATGGTGCCCTTAAGTCGTCTAGTGGCCTCACGGCCAAGTCGAGCATAGTAGAGGACGGGCTGATGATTCAAATTCCTCCCGAACACATGCTACAAATCAGGGAGAGTCTGAGGAACATGAAGAACTACACCATTCAGTGTGGTTGCATCAATGCCGCCTCAGACGAGACTGTTAATATTGTGTGGGGCGAAAACGATGTTAATTTCAATCAAGGGTAATCTAGTCGACAGTGGTGCAGAGAGTTGAATAAAGCTGGGTTTTTTAGGGTTCAGTCTCCAATCGATAATCAACCACTGTGTGGGATTCCGTCGATTAGGGTGCATAATGGTAAAGATTACGTCTGCAATAGTGGCAACAGGATGATCCGCTGGACGGAAGTTTTTATTCTTCAAGTAAGTTAAATTATTATGTGACTGAGTTAAAGCAAATTACCTAAAAAATTCTGATCTGCATTATAAAAAAAAAGTTATTTCATTTTGTGCACATTTCAAATTTTTTCATTTCTCTGTGGATCACCATATTTAATAGAAAAGATATTTTTATGTGGTAGACTATTATATTTATGTGGCTGATATTGGCAGAAACAATAGATTAAATTCTGTGCATCTTGCATATCACTATAAAACTATAGAGTGCGTGTTAGAAAGCATTTATTTTTTCAGAATAAGCATTTTAAGTTTATAAAGTATAAAACACTCATCTAAAAATTTCTGTTGAAGCACAATATTTTAAAAAAATTGATAGGACACTTTGGCATGAAATTGTGTGTTAGAGCACAACAGCACAAGAAGATTCCATTTGGACACAAAACAGAACAATTTTCTGTCAGTGCATAAAACTCTAGAAGAAATTTCTGTTAGAGCACAAAATTGGACAAAAAGTTTTTGTTAAGGTGCGTACTGACTTTAGCATATTTACACGCACAAACGCTATGCGCGTAAATTTGCTCTAGTCAGTATAGGTGTGCGGACAAATCTATGTGAGCCAGAACGTGATCCCAAACTTTCCGGTTTTCAAATTAAAATCAAAGGGATTCGTAGCCGCAATTCTTGGCGAGTTTTGTATGCTAGCAGACATTTTTTGTCGAATGTTGTGCCCTAACCAAAATTTCTTATTGAGTTTTGTATCCTAACTGACATTTTTTCTGGAGTTTTCTGTTCTAACAGAATTATCTTGACAAGTTTTGTTTGCTAACTGACATTTTTTGTCAAGTTTTTTGTCCCAAAAGCAATGTATAGTGAAGTTGTCCGTCAAAATGGAGTTGTCGAGTTTTGTGTCCCAACAGGATTTTCTTGATGAGCTTTGTATACTAACAGACAATATTTGTAGAGTTTTGTATCCTAACAAAATTTTCTTAAGGAGTTTCATATGCTAACAGACATTTCTTGTCAAGTTTTCTATTCTAATGGATATTTATTTCTTCTCAGTTTTGTGTCCTAACCATAATTTTTTGTCGCGTTTTGTATTCTAAGAGACATTTCTTGACAAGTTTCGTATGCTAACAGACATTTTTTGTCGAGTTTTGTGTTTTAATGGATATTTCTTCTCAGTTTTGTATCCTAACCGTAATTTTTTTGTCGAGTTTTTTATGCTAAGAGACATTTCTTGGCGAGTTTTGTATGCTAGCAGAAATTTTTTGTCGAGTTTTGTGTTCTAAAAGAATTTTCTTGACGAGTTTTGTATCCTAGCAAACACTTTTTTATCGAATTTTGTGTCCTAACCGAAGTTTCTGTAAAGGCGCGTACTGACTTGAGCAAATTTACGCGCATAGCATTTGTCCACGTAAATTTGTCAGTATAGGTGTGCGGACAAATCTATGTGTGCCAGAACGTGATCCTAAACTTGCCGGTTTTCAAATTAAAGTCAAAGAGATTCTTTGTCTCATTTTTTGACGAGTTTTGTACGCTAACAGACATTTTTTGTCGAATTTTGTGTCCTAACCGAAATTTCTTCTCAAGTTTTGTATCGTAACAGAAATTTTTTGTCGAGTTTTGAGTCCTAACAAAATTTTCTTCATGAGTTTTGCATGCTAACAGACATTTTTTGTCGAATTTTGGGTCCTAAATTTTGGTCAGGGCACAAAATTAGACAAAAAATGTCTGTTAGCGTACAAAACTCATGAAGAAAATTTTGTTACGACTGAAAACTCGACAAAGAATGTCTGTTACCATACAAAACTCGTCAAGAAATGCCTCTTAGCATACAAAACTGGACCAAAAATGTCTGATAGCAAACAGAACTCGTCAAAAAGGGCACAAAGCTCCACAAAAAATGGCTGTTAGAATACAAAACTTATGAAGAAAATTTTGTTAGGACTCGATACTCAACAAAAAATGTCTGTTAGGATACAAAACTCATGGAGAATATTCTGTGAGGAATCAAAACTCGACAAAAATGTCTGTTAGCATAAAAAACTCATGAAGAAAATTTTGTTAGGACTCAAAATTCGACAAAAAATGTCGGTTAGCATACGAAACTCGTCAAGAAGTGTCTCTTAGTATACAAAACTCGACGAAAAATGTCTGTTAGCAAACAAAACTCGTCAAGAAGGGCAGAAAGCTCCAGAAAAAATGGTTGATAGAATACAAAACTCATTGAAAAAATTCTGTTAGTACTCAAAACTCTACAAAAAATGTCAGCATACAAAAACTTGTCTAGAAATGTCTCTTAGCATACAAAACTTGACAAGAAATGTCTGTTAGCAAACAAAAGTTCACAAGACGGGCACAAAGCTCGACAAAAAATGGCTGTTAGAATACAAAACTCATGAAGAACATTTTGTTAAGACTCAAAACTCGACAAAAAATGTCTGTTGGGATACAAAACTTGATAAAAAATTTCGGTTAGGAAACAAAATTCGACAAAAAATGTCTGTTAAAATACAAAACTCAGAGGAAAATTCTGTTGGGACTCAAAACTCGACAACAAATGTCTGTTAGCATATAAAACTCGTCAAAAAATGTCTCTTAGCATACAAAACTCGACAAAAAATTATGTTTAGGGCACAAAACTACAAGAAATTTCCATTAGAATGTAAAATGTCACCATAAATTGCTCTTAGGACACAAAACTCGAGAAACTATATTTGATAGGACACAAAACTCCACAAGACTTTTGTTATGACACAAAAGAAGAAGAAAGAAGACATTTCTGTTAGGATGCAAAACTGGACAAGATATTTCTTTTAGGGTACAGAATTTTAAAAAATGGTTAGGACAATAAACTTGGCTTGAAATTTTTTTAGAGCATAAAAATGCACTAGAAGTTTCTTTTAGTACACAAAATTTGACAAAAAATTTCTGATAGACACCAAACTCAACAAAAAATGTCGAAAGGAAAGCATCTCATGTAAATTGTGTTAAAAGCTTTTTTTTAAACAGCATGACTACTAGAAAGGCCACAAAGAAATTTTATCTACGACAGTGTGTAAAATTGCCTTTCAGTTGGCAGTTTTAAGTTTGTAAAACGACTGTTAATAACATGTTTTCATTAGTTTACGTCGTCAGCAGTAACGTGTTTAAAAGATTTCATTAGGCACGTTGTCAGAAGCAATGTGTATTAAAATTTTTAAAACGCAAAATTATGACTGGTTGCTGGTAATTCTAATTTACACTCGCGTTTTAACTCTACCCCACTTGTGCCTAAAGAGTAGCTTTACGCACTTGTATCGTAAATTACTATTACAATTTTCTCGAGTAACCGTCTTGCCTGTTTGAAGAATGGCGACGACAGTGCCCATGGCCAGGACGTGGACTTCTCCAAGTTAGCTGAAAGCATCTCGAAGGCCACTTGCCAAGCTCTGGTAAAATACCTCGACCTCCTGTCAAGCAACAACTTCTACAAAATTGGGATCCGTACTACCCTGCATATAGAGAACGTGAGTATGCTTGCATATGGCCAAAACTGAATTACACGTGGGAATTTTCCAGGTGTCGTATAGTGCAGGTAGCAATGGCATGAAGCTGCCCCCCATCTACATGAAGAGCCTAGACAACGAGCTTATTCCGGTGCTGCATAGGATAACGTCGAATAACTTAGGCGAAAGTGCAATCATCTTGGAGCTGATATTCCGTATTTTAAACGTGTAAAAATGTACATACCTTTTAGCAAGAGTGACGTTAAGCTTTAAAGTGAGGATGCTAGCAGTGAGATTTGTATTTAGTAGCCTTGTTTAGGTTTACTTGTTTTGGTTTACTTGTTTTATGGAGGTTTCATTATGCTCAAAAATCTCTCCTTAATGTTGTTTGTTTTATAAGTTGCGGAGTCTGTGAACGGTAAATAATAATTGTGTAGAGTTTCGTCAAAATGTAATAGCCATAGCCTTACACCAAGAAAGTTCAGGATGAAAGTCCTGTTTAGTTCATCTTCTTTAGTTTGATATTATTAATACTGCAAGACAGGCCTATCGTATTCAATAAGAATAATCACGCTTCCTTAACAAATGGTTTACTTGGAGATCATCGATGATAGTAAAAAATTAAATGCTATTTTATGTTTTATTTATATTTACATTTCTGTTATATAAGTTGTTTAATAATTATAATAAACAAGTTATTATTTGAAAGAATGCTGCTATTAATTCTATGTAACATAAACGTGTTACCTGACAGTTGTCGTATAATAAACCCATACTGTGTCGACCCCTACGCCGATTACACGCTGTGGCTGCAAATTTGGCAATGGAAACCGACAGGCAACGACGTTGCAGCCATTTTTACATTCCTCTAAGATTTTCCTCTCCAAATCCTGCATCTACAAAGCACACTTATAAAAATCCCTGGTGAGGGTTATTCAGTTTCACCATTAAGATTTCGAAAACAATAAGGAATACTGCTAGAGTAGAGCAACGTTGCTCATTAGTCTTTGAAATTCTAATGGTGAGCCTCGCTGCTAATCGTACCATCTGCTCCACACCGAAAATAACGACGTTATCATATGGTGCTAAACTAAACTTCCACAGATCTTTCCTGAAAAACTGAGCTCTTGCACTCAAGCCCTTTCGAAAAGCGTCGACCTTGGAATAGGCGACGAGCCATGGATTCAGCTCCACGCCGTGTGATTCGAAGTTGTGTTTTGCGGCCTCTGCAAGGGAACTTATGATTTACGCGCTTTAGGACGCTCGAAGTGATTTACCCACAACAATTCTGCCATCGCCAGAGCCCAGATCGACCAGCTTTCCCTTCCGATTTTTCAGCGCTGCTAGCACGTTTCTCACCTGCACGTCTGTTGCAGGGACGTAGGGTAGGCAGTGCTTCCGTAGAGCGGGACTAATGAAAGGCACAGCGATGACTGTGAGGGCCACAGCTACAGCGCCTGTAAATGTCCAAGTACGATTTTGAGGTTATAGATTATGTGGTCGTTCACTACCAGTTGCTCCTGCGAGTATTTTTCCGGTTGTTGTCAGTTTTACCGATTTCCCGGTCTTCTCTTCGTAGAATAATTCTGGCACTTCAGCTGGGGCACTCATATCTATTTTTTTATTGGCGGAGTGCGAAATTGAGGTTATGCGATCATATCCTTAATTTTTAAATTGTGTCTATTGTATCGAGTGTTCCAGTGTTGCCAACTCTTGATTTTTTTCAGTAATAGAAATTTTAAAAATAGTAATAGATTTGGCAGTTTGGGTAATAGACTAATAATAATTTAAATTCTACTCATATCCGTCAAAATCATCAGTTTTTACTTCCTTTTATGATAACGAAAGTATTGGATTTACCCCAAAATTCGAAATTGAGTTTTCAACAGATCTTCACGTTTTAGACTCCCCTGATCCCAAAAAACATGTTTTTGTTTATTGGTTTGTGTGTGTGTTCACTAAACATAAAAACACAAAGTGGCCTTTGATTTCTAAAATTTCATGAGTGTACTTGCAAAATGCATCTTTTGTCTAGGAATGTACTTACAAAAAGTTACTAAAACAAATAGGTTAAGAATGTGACATTCAATTAACATCTGTCATAACTACTTTTAAGGATGTTAAACAAATACTGTGTTGGGTACTATTGATGTATCATTTATTAATATGTATTTTTATTACATTTTATAAAAGTTCAGGCAAGAATTTCCAGAATAGTATGTACTTTGACACTGAATTAATGATATTCATTAATTGTCATTTTTAAATTCAAAGACACTTTTATGCAGGTATGGAAACCTTTGCAAAACAAAATACAGAATCCCTAACAGACAAATTTTACGTATATGCCAACTTCAAAAAAATTTATATGTTTTTGTTTTTACCGAATGGCCTATAAGTGTGTCTGTGAATAGAATATCTCAAAAACGAAAAGAGGTATGGCGTTGAAACTTCATATAAGTATAAGTTTTGTGTACTATCTAGATGCGACAGCAAACTTTTGAAGAAAATCGCATAACCAGAAGTATGGTTTTTTCTGAGGCTTTCACCGCCATTGTCATTAAGTAACAAACGACTTCCAGGATTGGACCGTGTCATAATTGAGATCGAAGAACTCAACGTTTCGCCCACTTTCGTAAGGGGCTTCGCCAGGAAGAAAAAGCAAAAGAGCACGATAACTCAACGTGTTAACCACGCCAGAGGCGAAACTCTTTGCAAGGGAAGGGATACGATTTTTTTTAAACGTTACATTTGTATTATATATTTAATGTGTATTGATGTGAGATATGTGATTTTCCAGTTGAATAGGTACCTCTAAAATGGGTTTATTTTGTTTTTTTTCTATTTATTTATTAACTTCTATTTTAAATAGAATACCCGGCATATTATTACATTTTTGAATTTAGCTTAAAATTTTAGAGAAAATTTTTCTCTTCAACTAACGCTCTATTTTGGACAGTTTCTGTAGAATTTGTAATTTTCGAAAAAAATTTACAGATGCTTAAAAAATTTTTTTTTTTTTTTTTGTTGAATTTATTAGCAATCAGTACATACATACAGTGCATTACGTCCTATGAGCTAATTTGTTGACTGTACATGTACATGAAGGGAATAACATCCAATGATGTTATCTCAATTATTTATATAATATATATACGATGGGCTATTATAATTCATTGTTAATATCTAGGTATTATACTAATGTATCACGAGGCCATTTTCTTTTTAACCTTCTTGCGTAGGTTTGATCGAGTAGAGGTTGAACTTCCGCATTGGGGTGAATTTCTAGTTTCCGCTGATGGTTAGTCGCAAACTTGGTAATTAAATTTTTGACATACGGGATCTTAAGATCATTATGTAGAGTATGATTAGTCACATACCATGGTGCGTCAATGATCATGCGTAGCGTTTTCGATTGATATCGTTGTAGTATATCTACATTAGAAGAACTCGAGCAACCCCATAACTCAATGCCATAAGTCCATATAGGCATAAGAATGGTTTTGTATAGCAAAATCTTGTTTTCTATTGAAAGGCGTGAGTATTTGCCGAGCAGCCAATACATTTTTCTTGTCTTAATGTCTAATTCTTTTCGCTTTTTTTTAATGTGAGCTTTCCAGGTAAGCTTACTATCTAAGTGCATTCCCAGATAACGAATTTCCGTCGACTGAGGTATTGTAATGTTGTTAATTATTACTGATGGACACTTTTGACGTCGTAGGGTAAATGTTACATGAGCAGATTTATTTTCATTTATTTTTATCCGCCATTTATCCATCCAGTTACAAATAGCGTTTACGTGCTCTTGTAAGTGATGTGATGCAGTTGCTGGATCTTTGTTGCAAGCGAGGATGGCAGTGTCATCTGCAAAAGTTCCCATTTGAGTTGAAGGCGATAGAGGCAAGTCTGCAGTATATATGAGGTAAAGTAAAGGACCAAGAACACTTCCTTGTGGTACTCCAGAATTAATCTCATGATAAGTGGAAACTTCGTTAGAGAATTTGACTTGAAAAGTGCGTTGAGAGAGATAAGATTTGATTAGTAGATAATACTGTTGCGGAAAAGCAGTTTTGATTTTAAAGAGCAATCCTGGATGCCACACTCTGTCAAATGCTTGACTAACGTTCAAGAATAGAGCAGAACAGTACTTTTTATCTTCTAGAGCCTTATTAATGATATCGGTTATGCGATGACATTGTTGAATAGTGGAATGATTCTTTCTAAAACCAAACTGGTGATTTGGAATTAGCTCATCAAGAGAGATGTCTCTTTCTATTTTGTTCAGCAGCAATCTTTCCAGAAGTTTAGATATAACAGAAAGAAGACTAATTGGCCGATACGATGCTGCTTCAGTTGGTTCTTTTCCAGGTTTCGGTATCATTGTAATTTGAGCAAATTTTAATTGTGTTGGCCAGTAGGTAAGTCGCAGGATCGAGTTGAAAAGGATGGTCAGTAGGGTTGTGCCTGTAGGTGGCAGTTCTTTTAATATTCTTGCAGTAATGATGTCGTAACCGGGTGCTTTACGATCGTTAAGGCACATTATTTCATTCCTTATCTCATTAGAAGAGAAGGGTGATATTGGCAGAGACAACTGTAACGGTGCATTTAGAAATTCTTCTATTTCTTCATCCACATAATCAGAATGGGGTTTAAATACTGTAGCTAGATGCTGTGCAAATTCTTCAGCTTTCTCTATATTTGATCTAGCCCACTGACCTGTTCGTGAACGCAGTGGAGGGATATGTGTTTGAGGACATTTAAGTCCCTTTGTAGCTTTCCAGAGAGAGTGGTTATATCGAGAGAGATTTCCAAGGTACTGATGGAATTGCTCGTTTCGAGCTTCTTTTAGCGCATTCTTAAGTTGTCTAGTGAGACGATTATATTGTCTTCTGTCATCGATGTTGCGACTTCGTTGCCAATTTGCTCGCGCTCTACGTTTTTCTGCAACTAGTTTCTTTATTTGTAGAGGAATATTGACAGAGTAAACTGGACAAGGCTTCGCTGTGGGTGTAGCATACCATCCTGCTGCTTGAATTGTAGTGATAAAATGATTAGTAGCAGCTTCCAATTCATCAGGCGTTTGTAATCTTATGTTTATTTCCAACTTCTGTTTTATGTACGATCTGAATAACTCCCAATCCGTTTTGTGATTATACAGTGTTGGCTGTATTTCTTTGAAAATTACGGATGCACTAAGTGTTAATATTATGGCTGAGTGATCAGATGATAGATCATAACTTGATTCTACGTTAACGTAATTATTGGAGATGCCGTTTGAAACAAAGAAATCGAGCAGATCAGGAATTTTGTCTGGATCTGTTGGCCAGTAAGTTGGAGAACCTGTACTAAAATGAGTATAGTTCTTTTCACTAACGGCTTTATAAAGTTCTCTTCCTCTTGTTGTTATTAATCTGGACCCCCAATGCGTATGCTTAGCGTTATAGTCACCTCCAGCAAGAAAACGTGGGCCGAGGGAAGTAAAATAGTTTAACATATTTTCTTTCATAAGTTTATGGCGTGGGGGACAATAGACCGCAGATATGGTAAATGGGCTTGGCAATTTGTTTACTTGAATTGTTGTAGCTTGAAGATATTCCTGATCAAATTGGGGTAACTCATGATGCGCGATGGTTCTGTTGATAATTATTGCGGTTCCGCCATGTGCAGTCCCATCTGGGTGTAGTGTGTAGTAGACTTGATAATATGGAATTTTGAAATACGTTCTTGCAGTGAAATGAGCTTCGGACACTAGCAGTACGTCTATTTTGTTTATACGAAGAAAACTTGATACTTCCTCTTTGTGCTGCTGGAGGCCATTAGCATTCCATAAAGCTATTCTAAGAAAAGCACCCATTACGAAGCTATTTTATTGATCACTGTGGTAAGCATGTTAAGGATGACACTGTTTTGTTGCAACAATTGATTGAAAAGACTTTTAAATTCTTCGAGGAACTTAGTTAGTGTTACTTCAGTTGGAGAAACTTCTGGTTGATTATGGGTTGATTTTACTATGGCAGCATAAGTGGGATTCTGGTATATGGGAACGGTAGGGTTTTGTTTGTTAGATGGACTGTATTTCTTTTGAAGATTTTGGTAAACTGTACATCCTTTGTAGTTCGCCGGATGAGCTGCACGGCAAAGGGCACAAGTAGGAGGAGTGTTTTTGTTCTTTGTACATATTGCAGAATTATGACCTCCGCCGCATTTCACGCAAGCAAATGGACGATAACAATAGGCTTTTGTATGGTTATACGACTGGCATCTAGTACACTGTACAAGTTCTCTCTTTTTCCGTGGTGGTTCCACTTGGATACACATATTTAAAAGATATTTAAGACTGTATATGGATTTATTATTTTCCGCTGGCTCTAAATCACCGAAAAATAAAGGTAGCGGTCTTTTAGATTCCCCTCTGGTTTTTATGTTGTGTATGTTTCTAGTTTTGAATCCTAACTTATCTAACTCCTTTTTTATTTCTTCCACTGGAATAGTAGGATGAAGATGCCTTATCACAACACGATATGCCCTTTCCTGTTTTAGCTGATAAGTGTGATGAGTAACTTTTCTGTCTTGTAAAAATTTACTAAGTTTCCGATAATTTTCTATGGACTTTACGTTAATTTTAACTTCATCGTTATTCATAGCTTTTGAGAGGTACCTAGTCGTCCGGTTTGATTATAGCGTTTAAGTCATTTATCATATCTGGATAGTTGATTACGCCTTGAATGAAGATAGGAGGAGGTTTAGGTGTTTCGTTTAATGTGGATTCAGTGCTGTGCATTGGAACATCTTCAGATGACAAAGCGGCAAATCTGTTTGTTTGACTGTCAGGGTTCACTACTTGTGGTTCAATTGTATTTTGCTCTATTGTACTGGGTTGTATTTGTGTTGTACACTTTCTTTTGTGTCGATTAACTTTCTGCCAGGGGTTTTCTGTGGATACGTCTTCGTCGGTATCAGTTAAAAAATCTTCATTCACAATTCGACTTTGTTTTGAATTTTGGTTAATTGTGTGGCGCATAGGAGGTTGAAAGTTATTATTTGTTGTAAATATTGGCAAATTTGTTGGTAACATTTGTTGTGGAATGTGTGATATGGTTGGTGTTGATAATTGTTGTTGGTAAAAAACTCCGTTTTGGAGATAATTAGATGATGTCGAGGGATTGAAAGTGTAAGTGGGCACCATGCCGCCGTGGCCAAAGCCAGATGGCTGCATGGTGTTATAGTTCAAATTAAATGCAGTTCAATATAATGTTATTGTATGCAGCAGGCAGCAAATGATAAAAATAAAGTATTGTTGTACTTATCAAGAACACTGAGGTCACTGATACCACAGCACTATCACAGCCAAAACATGCATGCGTTCAGTTTGGATGCCTGCATGCGACTGCTTAAAAATTAAAAATAAAATTTTTGGCCAATTATAAGATCACTGTAAAAGGAAGTTGTGTGCGTGTATCACACCAGATTTTTTATGTTAGTGTTAACTTTTGAACTTGGTCTTTAACCTCTGTAGACTACCTACGGAAAGTTATATAGCCCATTTTCTATATGGAAATGCAAATAGCGAAATTCTAATGAAACAATTGGCAACAAGCATTATCACTAGACTGATTTGGGTGGGTACATTATTTTTGCAGTGAGGTTAGATTTCATGTCGAGTGGTTGGCATTTAAATATTTTAAATTTTAGTTGTGCCTATTATAAACTTGAAATCTGATTTTATAAACTAGTTTTAACTAGATAGGTATTGAACTGGGGACAATTTCAGTTTATAACAAACAGTACTACAATTTAAAAGAATTAAAATGTCAACCAGTCAAAATGAAACCTAACCTCACTGCAAAAATAATAACCAGAAATGTATGGACCAACACAATTCTATCAAGTGGCAATGCTTTCCCTAGATTGCATTCCATATGAAAAAATGTTGACCATATAATACATTTTTCAAAAGTTTGCTAGCCTACGATTGCCCCATGCCGGGCAAAGTTCAATAAATTTTACAAGATAATAGTGTTAAATTGACCCTTTATTATACAAAATAACTAAAATTCATATAATCTGTTAATGTTAAACTAAAAACTATTACCTACAAATTTTGTTTCAACATAAAAAAAGGAATTTAATAGAAACGTAATAGAATAGTAATACAAATTGCAAAACGTAATAAATTTTGCTTTGAGAGTAATAGCGTAATAGACGCGGGTAAAAAGTAATAAATCTGTTACTATAGTAATAGTGTTGGCAACACTGGAGTGTTCTTTGACGTCTCGAACTCAGGGCTGAAGAATTGATTGTGAACATATCACAAAACGAACCTAACCCTACTTTTACAAACAGATTTAACAACAAGAAAGTATCCAAATGCAAACGTTTCAAACTAACTTTAAAACACTACATTTCCATCAAATGGCAATAACTGTAATTTATTGCAATAAAAGAGAATTCAGAATAAATGATCAAAATGTTCACCGCCTCCACCACAGCCTCCCACAGAGGAGGCTGTGCCTTCACCCATGCACGCTCGAACTCTTCGCACAATTCCGTTGCTGACATTTATTAACATATTCGAAATGTTATAAATTTCATTAATTTTCCCCAATATTCTGTTGCAGTTCATTTGGGTCAGGTATTGGTTGGAAAATGGAGTTTTTTAAATACTTTTAAATTCGTAGGTTAAGGTATTGGTGTGTTTGGACTAATAATCTGTCTGTTAAAAAATGCTCGTATCATATTAAGGTATCCTGTGTTGTGTGCGCATTCTTGTTGGAAAAAACCAAACCTGAGTTCATCGTCATGAAGCTCTTCGAAAAAGAGTCGTACAAGCAAGCTCTTCTCAATACCTTTCTACAGTCAAAGTGCCTGAAAAAAATTGTCGTTGATTTTTCATCAAATAAACACTGTTGTCTTACTTTCCTTAAAAAAAGTATGGCCCAATTACTCTACGCCTTGAAATAGCCGCCCACACTTCTATTTTTTGATGATGAAGAAGTGTCTCTACCATATAATTAGGCTTTTCCGAACTCCAACAACGCATGTTTTGAAAATTAATGTATCCATCTAAATAAAACCAGGCGTCGTCCGTAAAAAGTGTTCTCCAATAAGTCGTCATTGAGAGTATTTTGGATTTCAGGACACTGCATTGAGCTAATTGTTGGTTAGTTACATCTACACCTGAGTTCAATTTGGGGTGGACAGCATCGAACTTCTTATCGGAGGTCAGAAATATCCTGTTGGATTTGGATAAAGGGCTTTGCAGTCACTGGTGGATAGTCACATCTACACCTGAGTTGGACTTGGAGGCAGTTGATGTATGGAAGCGTATCCGTATTGTGGCAGTTTGGATTGCTGACAGGTTTTAGTCGCAGTTACAAGTAAGGCGATTCCTGCAGACCAGCAGCTTGCAGTGTTGGTGTCTACATTGGAGCTACATAAGGAGCAATTAATAACAACGGCTGTTGCAAATAGTTAAGGAGCTGTATTTACATGGGCGTTCCAGAACATCGGTGAGCGGGCGGTGTATGCTTGGTTCGGCAGAGAGACTGATCGGAGTACTTAAATGAAGTAATGACAGGTATCTATATGTAAAAATATCTAAAAGGTAATAAGTTTCAATAGTGAGTGAATAAGATATTTGAAGGAACTACGGATATGATTTCGACTAACTTTTTATTTTTCATAACTTTGACATTGGCAGTTGTAAAATTGTCATTCTTGAAATAATTCTCATAGTACTAATTAACTAACAAGTGTAACAATTTTGATAAGCAGCACAATAGCAATTATTCATTACATGAGGATAATTTGTCATATTTTATAAAGCAAGAATCTAACCTGATTAAAGAGCGATTGTTCTACCGGAGCTAAAAAAAGAAATAAAACTCAAAGTAAACAAATTTTGTAACGTTTCCCTCCGATTTTAAATGCGAATTAATTATAATAAAATATTATGAGGATTTAAAATTTCGCATTTTCAACTTAAAAGTTCCAGTTCGCTCTAGACCGCAAGTTCGCCGTTATGCCCGAATGAAAATACGAAACGTCCGCTGCGCATTTCCATTTCTGCTTTGGTGCAGGAGGGGGAGATCAACGACGTATAAAAGCAAAATTGTACCGCGAACTCGAAGGGAATTAATTCGAGAATTATTCCGGTAAAGTGACCTTTGCTTCTCCAGGCCGATCCCGTAGCGCTCCGCTGAGAAAGAGCTTTGCTCCTACCTCAGCTGGGCCACCAGAATTATACCATAATTCTTATAGAAAATTTAGATTCAGATTCCGGAACGATATAATTTTACTGTAGGTAAACATCCACGAAAGCTTCATAATTTATTAATTTAAAACGGGCTATACCTGGGAATTAGGGCGCGTCTAGACTAGCCAGTTCATATTCACGAAACGTTCATAATTTGCTAATTTAAAACGGCGCCTACCTGGGATTCAGGCTGCGTCCAGACTAGCTACTTCTTATTCAAAAAATTTTCATACTTTGTTAATTTAAAACCTCGCATACCTGGGATTCAGGGCGCTTCAAAACTATCCAGTTCATATTCACGAAACTTTCATAATTTATTAATTTAAAACGGCTCATACCTGGGATTCAGGGCGCGTCCAGACTAGCCAGCTCATATTCACGAAACGTTCATAATTTACTAATTTAAACGGCGCATACCTGGGATTCAGGGTGCGTCCAGACTAGCCAGTTCATATTCAAGAAACTTTCATACTTTGTCAATTTAAAACCTCGCATACCTGGGATTCAGGGCGCGTCAAAACTAGCCAGTTCAGATTCACAAAACTTCCATAAGTTCGTAGCCCGACCTTTCCTGCATAATCTGCAAT
Organism: Agriotes lineatus; assembly: GCA_940337035.1. Classification (NCBI taxonomy): domain Eukaryota; kingdom Metazoa; phylum Arthropoda; class Insecta; order Coleoptera; family Elateridae; genus Agriotes; species Agriotes lineatus. The sequence continues at coordinate 93,223,419 of OW679203.1, read as the reverse complement.
TTTACCAGATCAAAAATTAACCTATCCCGAGTGTTGTATTTATACGACCTTGGCACGCGCGGTCCATCCGTTTTCAACCACAGATAGCCTTTCATCATCCACTGTTATTACCAAGTCACATTCCGCGGTCGCGCACGTGGGAAACACCAAGGTGGTATTTGAAAGTAACATCGTGCCTCCATTACACGTTTGCTAACATTTATTTACATCCACAGTTCTGCCGACGTCTGCCGAAATACCTTAGGAATGCTAGTGATTGCCGCCCAAGTTGGAGCCAAGCCCGCTCCTGCCAGTTGGGTGGTCTAACCGCAAGTCGGAAATAATTAAATATTAATTTTGTACATATTGTAAATACTTTACATACTGTTTTATTTTTATCCTAATTACTTGAATTGTAAATAGTGGTGAATAAATGTAATTTCTGTTATTTGGTATTTTTTGAATCAGTCAAAGTGAATCCAAATCGAACGTGGATCCAATAAGAGCTACCCACTTATTTGGGGCAAAATTAATTAATGCTATTAGTGAATAAATGTATCGGAAGCATTGCAATTTGAATAAGGGTATATTGTACATATGTTCATCTTGATTTAAATTTATTTGAATCTAAATAATACCATACAGGGCAATATAGGAAAATATACACATTTCGTATGGCAGATACAGAAAATAACTAATATAATAAGGAACATATGGAAAGTAAAGGGAAATGCAGTGCTTGCAAAGCGACATATCCCTCACGTCAACTTCATTTGGAGAGATGTTGTGATCGTTTCTTCTGAACATTTCATAAAAAAAGTATGGCCACCAACGCATGTTTTGAGAATGTATCCATCTAATAAAAGCAAACTTCGTGTAATTTTTGTAGACTGCAAACGGCAGGGATAGACGTAGTTGTCTTTCTTTAATATTTTGTGGCAGGTCCCAACTGTCAGCTAAACTTGTTGAGACAAATGGCATACAGAGGTTCGAGGGGCATCTTCCATAATCTGCATTACATTTTCAATTACTTCTTCCGTTCTTCTCGGAGGACGATCTTTACGTGAAACTTATCCAGCCCCACGAAAAACTTGAAGTAATTGAAGGAACAACGAAAAGTGTTATAATGAAACGCAAGGTTTGAAAATTCCTGTCGAAATTCTTCAAAACAGTCATGGATTGAGTACTGTCATATTCCATCATTTCGACGGCCATTACGAAAATAGAATTCGATTATAAAAATTGTATGTTCTTGTATCAAAACCACATGGATACAAAATATAGAAATAATACACTGGCCAGCAAATACCACATCCAAAGTTTGCGAAATCCATTTTAATAGCGATCAGTGAGAAAAAAGTGCCTGTATGTGTAAGAACAATTTTCCGGATCTAGGGTTCTTCGTATTATTTAGCTCAACATTTCACTCCATACGAACTTTTTTTCGCCCATCTCGTATATTAACGTTTTGCGGTTCATTTCTGTTCGTCGAAATTTATTTCTAAATTGAGCTTTGTTCCTGCTTAGGTGACGTAATCTATTCCCGCATGCGAAGCGATGCATTGTGCCTTATCTTATTCTCAGAATTTCGTTGCTCAGGCAGCCCAAAACTTCCGCGAAGGCACAGGCTGAATGCTAAGTCAGGTTTCGTTATGTTAGAACTTTTCCGAGCGTTCCTCATAAGCTAGAGAGAGAACGATCTTAAGCAGCGCGTGCGCCTTCTCATTTTAGTCTTGGCACCTGAGACCGGAGCAGCACTCAGTGGCCGGCCCTCAACTCGTTCAGAAGTGTTGGGCGTTAGTCGGCGGGCCGGCTTCGATTAGTCGAGCCCGCGTAAGTCGAAATTGTTGATTGTGAAACTACATTGTTGCCATAGTCGAGCCGGTGATTAAGTGTTGTACAAATGGATGGTTGGCCAAGAGGTTCTTCTGTTTCGTGGAGTCAAGGCAACTCCAAATTTACGCATGAAGCGGATTATTAAGGGAAGCCCTCGTTTATTGTGCTAAACCACCACTGGAATGAAGCAACGAGTTCCGCTACCAAAATCTGGATGTGTCGCACGTGCCCCGTTACAGGGATGTAATGCTGTTCACCCCCTCTCAATTATCGCTCCACCCTGTGATTTCCTATCTTTCTTTTTGAGGCATAGTTGAGGTGCGACCCGCAGCTGGAATTGGACACCAATACTTAACGACTGGATTTCTTCAACTCAAGGTATTTGTTAGTTGTTAACCGTTGTATCGCCATACATTTACAGTGAAGTGATTTTTAAAAGTGTTGTCTTGGCCGTCGGGCCAGTATTTATTTAAATCGTAAGATGTTGAACAATACCGTCAAGTTTTATTGCCTACATGTTATTTTTCACTTTAAGTTCAAGTAACCGTTGTTGTACGACTATTGGAGTAATTTTCGCTAATTTTGTTTACGTAACGTAGTTTCTTTGTACCAAATTTAAAGTTACTACTGTTTTGAATGTACCCAGGTCTATTTTCGTCTTTGTCACTTGTGTTTAGCTTAAAAATTGCGTCTTTAACCTGACTAACCTTTTCGCATATTTTCTACCGCAATAAGTAATTATTGTAGCGTTCATTGTCACCTTCACATATTTTACTATTTCAATAGAATTTGTTGTTACTTATAGTCCAAGAGCCAGCAACGGATTTCTTACAGTATTTTTAACAAGTCTGTAACTGTTATGGAAGGTCCCTTTGACTATACTGAGAAGGAAACCCGAAGTCTGGCAAGCCTACGGTGGTGGTTTTAGCCCCCTTGCTTCCTTGAAAGGCGAAAAAAAAAATGTGTCAAAACTGACACAAAACTTAGGAATAATATGTTGGTAACCCTGTAAGTCTATGTCAAATTCGAGGTTAGCAGGTGAGATTTTGCGTCAGTTTGTGTCAAAACCTGGTAACCTCGAATTTGACAGACTTACAGTGCCACCAACTTATTATTCACACGTTTGAATTTCCACAGCCCGCTGAGGATCAGTTTTTTTGGATCTCTCGATATTTTACAGTAAATGGTTAAGTTTATTATGCAACATTATGTGAATCTGGGGTAAACCTACCACCCGCGAAAGCGTCTGTCAATCTTTGTACTTACATAAGATATGATTACCTTTAACATAGCAAAGGGCCAGACTTGTTATTATACTTTTTTCTTATTATTTTTTTCTATCCTTCAAGGATGCAAGGGGGCCAAAACCACCACCACAGGCTTGCCAGACTTCGGGTTTCCTTCTCAGTATATTCAAATGAACCTTCCATTACAGTTACACGCTTGTTAAAAATACTGTAATAAAACTCGTTGCTGGCTCTTGGACTATTACGTATGTTTTTCATTGGTGTTTGCATGCATATTTCTGTTTTGTTTCAGATGATGTAAGTGAATGCAACTAAAAGTGGATTCAATTAGGATGTTGGAGTCGCCGTCTCAAGCTATGCCAAGGCAGAAGTAGAAAGGTGGAGCACTTACTTCCACGTTCAGAGTGCGTTCACCTGTGTTGCTGATTTTGTTTTCCCGATCTAGTTTGAATGTCGTGGCGCTTTAATATTTAACATATTTTACCCCGCTTACCGGAGCGCAGCCCTAATTTCAAAGGTCGTCAAGAACTCACCCTCTCGAATAAGTTCTAGCCGGAACACCCTTTTGTTACCGTACACGGTAAAGGAGTTAGAGCCGCGTATTTTAGGTAGATTTCCCGTTTATGTCGTTAAAAGTTTTTCGTGCGGCAACATATGGTAAAAGAAAATGAAAAGGTACCAATGTTCCTACTTTATTTTCGTATTGTAATCTATGCTGGCTTGTATCGGAATTTTGAATTTTAGTTTCAAACTGATTTTGCCTCGGGTAAAGCTCAAATGCTCATGGGTCGTTGTACTCAAATATATAATTAGAAGGTTAAAACAATGTAAAGAAAAGTAACTCGTATAATGTGTTTAGATATATACAAAATAATCCGTAATTAAGAAAATGTTGTACATAAGTATAAAATAAATACCATGGCATCTTATGTTCTGCGTCCTTAACCGGACAGCAACCTAACAAGCATCTTAGTTTGGCTCGGTTGCTGCACCTGGACCCTCTTAAGCGACGCTGGAATGAAATAGAAACTCCGCCGGACTTGAAGCGGATCTGAAACAGGCTATATTTAAGCCATCAATAGGATGGCTTGTTGTTGTTTTGATTTTGCGGGCGGATACATTCGATTGAATAAAGTGTTATACGATGTCTGTGAAGTGTGTAATTCGGGTGTTAAGCCGGGCAGGCTGCGGGCCCCCCTTGATATACAAGTTCGGGACCCCAGAAATGGGCATGTTTCCTTGAAGCGAAGTCCATTTTTTCACGACAAGGTTTTGTGGGAGACGCCGGGAGATCGCTTGCGTCCTTCAGTGTGCCTGCCGGAAAAGTGCGACCTGCGTTTGGTGAACTGCCAGGGTGGCGTCGTTGGACTCACAATGCAGTTACTACAGTTACGCTAGTATTTTTATGAGTTTTTAGGTTATAATAACCTCGGTGAAGCCGGTTATGTCTGCTTCAACGTAACGTAGTGGACATCCGATGCGGGGTTTAGGTTAACAGATTGTCCTACGAGGCAGGTTCCTGTCACAATGTAAAACTTTATCAGGTCAAGATTAGAGGAAGAAATTCTACGAAACGGGTTTCCGTTACAAGGCAGAACTGCGTCAGGTTCATGTTCAGGGGATGCCCTACGAGACAGGTTTCTGTCACAAGATAGAGCTAGGCTAGGAAAGTACGGGGCCCTACCCTCGGAAGGGAATCTAGGGTTGGAGGTTAGGATCAGGATGTCAGGTTTGAAGACAAAAGGGCTGCGAAAGTTGCTTTTATACTTTTTGGTCTGCGTTATCGGTACAGTCGCTCCAGGTACAATTAAATGGGGGCTGCGTGGTGCATGTTTGTATGAGACTCGGCACACCACCTGCGCTCGCCTTCTTATCTTCTATTTGAGCGTTAGGGCGATGTAACCGCAGATTGTGACGGAATAAGCGCCGTACAAATTTCTGGCATAATATTGATGCTTTAGATAAATTTGCTACTGGCGCTAACGTTACAATATCATAGAACAATATCTGAAAAAGAAATTTAATTTGATCGTAAAGATGACATTTCCTCTGAACCTTTATTTAGATCTTGCTTTGAATACAGAAAGAGCAGTAAACAAGAATCTGCTACCGACACCACTTATGAATTCCCACACAAAATCAAGAATTGTGAGTGTCATTCAAAATCAATAGCTCACATTCAAACATAAATCAACACTTTACAAAAAGTAACGGTATCCTGAGCAAGAAATTGCACACTGAAAAGAGTAAAAAGAGAAATTTGAAAAAGGATTTTGGCAGCCCTGGCGATTGCTCTTTGACTGCTATGGAGCATTTTGTCACATACAAGTTCTAGGCTTTATAAATTGTCCATGCTCCATGAAATTGATATTTAGATGCCTAAAAGTATTGTATGATGGAGCGATCCTGCCTAGATGCCGCTGCATGTAAATCCGCACCTTTAAATCAGACTGTCTACTAGATTCCCCTAAAATCAGAATCATATCTGTCTTCTCAGCGTTGAAAAACATTTTAGTATTATACACTTATAAATACGGTCTTCGGTACAACTCACCAATTAGAATCAGAAATCTAACAGTTTATATTGTTTTGACTTTTCATTCATCCACGGCAATATTCCCTTCACAATTAATTACTTTGTTTTTAATCATCAAAGTCGCCTAGATGCCGCATGCTTCTGGATAATGGGTTGTCTACATAGTTGTTACATCATAATTTATTCACACTGTATAAATACAGACTACGTTAAGTACAACCAACCACAAATTAAAATTGTACCGGTGACTATACTAGGCTCCGAGGATGAAAATCATTAATTGTATTTGTTTAACCATTCAAATGGGCCCTGAAGGATACCCATAGAGATCGTTAAGCGAACTGCGATTGACAGCAAAAATTCGATAGCAAATGTAAAATCAACGGAGTTCTGAGGAAGCTCCAGCAGGACTTTTTCGCAACATAATGCAGAAAGGCAAGTTACGAAGGTGCTAAAGAGGCACTGGATCACTGTACATAATATTCAAATAGTGTTCAAAAGAGAATCAATACACGTTACAGTAACCCTTTCGTTGAGCTCCTAGGCTTGAAACTAAGAAGCTGTATCACGGCCAGCGCCTGCAGGTTCGTAATTCAAATAGGTCAAGGACGCCATATGCCCGTATATCTATGCGTGCTTCACGCTATCAGCAGAGGATTATTTGCGGGCTCCTACTAGCAGCCCACCTGGGCCAAGTGCAAAACGAATTCCAACAGCTCACTAATCAGGATCCGTCAAGACTGACGTGAGAGCAATTTCTCTGCAAAGGTACCAGAGGAACATAATCCGCCAAATATAGAGAGGGCTAACCCAATACTTCGTAGCTTAACTTCATCAAAAGCCCGCTAACCTCTGGACGACCGGAAATGGCAGCTGACTGTTCGAAACGAATTAAGACGCCTCCCGGCCATTTTATCGTTTAGTGTACCGATAAAATTAATCAAGACGAAGGAAGGGTGCGCGCGAAGTTCAACATATGCGTCAAAGAACCAAAATTAAACTGACCCCGCTCAATGACCTGTAAACCTATATAGACACATTCTGCAGGTAGCAGTGTATTAAAATTTCCTAAATAGGGAAAATTCCCTTGGGTTTCCAGCACTGGGTATAACAATAGGAGAGAGAAAAATCTGTTATTCAATATATGCGGACGACACCGTAATAATGGCAACCAACGTACAAGAATTACAAACGATCATGGAAAAACTGGAAGGAGTAAGCAAGGTTTACGGCCTCGAAATCAATGCTGCTAAAACTAAAGTAGCTAACAATAATAGAACTCAAATAAACAACGTTTCGCATATAAACAATATAGCGAATAATGGTGATTGTGCAATCGCAAAAGCAACAATAAGCAAGTTAACTTGAATATGGAAAGGCTAAAACATAAGATGGTGCGATCAGACAAAAACGCTCATCGAAGTAAGACTTCACGCAATGATACAACTAGCACAGAACAGGACAGCATGAATGAACATGTCATATCTACGCCCATGATGCCACTACGCTCTTCCCGGGGTAAAGGATAGAAGAAGAAGAATGTCGTATCTGAGTTTTCACAATTAAAATAATTAGTTTTTAGATTACCACGAAATGGTATTAACAAATTATGACATTTAACATTTGAAGGAAGTGACTAAATCGAAGTTTAGTAAAAAATGTGCGACCCCTTGTCCTGGAAACAAGCAATTTTGGAGATTCATCTTGCTCAATTGGTGTCTATTTTTTCAGACTTTAACACTGTGTAATCCCGAAATTAATAAGAACCGGACACCTGTTTATTAATATATTCGACTCAAAATTATCTCTTGTACAACATGCCAGAACATTGCACGCTGATTACCAATTACTCTGAATACTATCTAACTACTAATTACTAAATTTGCTCATTATTACTTTGATAATTAACGTGTCTTTCTGTAGAAATTGAAAACTCGATATCTTATAAGTAAACCGCACTAACAAACTACGCATTCAATGGAGCTGGGGCGCTAGGGGTACTATTACGATGGATTTTACAAAGCGGAACTCTGGACAAAATGTTTGAGAAACCCTGGTATACACAAATCTTTAACAAAAATAAATCTACTTATTTAGAAAACGTATTTTTGATAGTTTTTTACTTCCTTTTACAATAAAGGAAGTATTGGATTCACCCCAAAAATTCGAAATTGAGTTTTCAACAGATCTTCACGTTTCAGAGTCCCCTGAACCCAAACAACATATTTTTTTTTCATTGGTCTGTCTGTCTGTCTGTGTGTCTGTCTGTGTGTCTGTGAACAGAATATCTCAAAAACGAAAAGAGGTATGGAGTTGAAACTTCATATATAAGTTTTTTGTACTATCTAGATGCGACAGCAAGCTTTTGAAGAAAATCGCTTAACCGGAAGTAGGTGTTTACTCTTGTGATTTTTCAGTTTTTTTCGATTTTTTCAAAAACGGCTTTAACGATTTTTTTCAAAATTCTCATTTTTATTACATTTTTAATGTGTATTAATGTGAGATAAATGATTTTCCAGTTGAATACTTCTAAAATGGGTTTCTTTTGTTTTTTTTTTCAATTTTTTTTATTAACTCCTATTTTAAACGGAACACCAGGTATATTATTACATTTTTGAATTCAGCTTAAAATTCTAGAGAAAATGTGTCTCTTCACCTAAAGCTCTAGTTTTTTGTAGAATTTGTAATTTTTTTAAAATGTTGACAAACGCTTAAAAATTTAAAATCAAATTTTTGCCCAATTATAAGATCACTGTAAAAGGAAGTTGTGTGCGTGTATCACACCAGATTTTTTTCATTGGTCTGTGTGTGTGTCTGTGAACAGAATATCTCAAAAACGGAAAAAGGTATGGCGTTGAAACTTCATATACCGGGTGTCCGTTCTCAAAGTCGAACATAGGCGATTAACATTGTATTGAACGTTTTTGCCAATTCCTGCTCGCCAATTCAACTTACAGGGAAGGTAATGGTATCAGTGGAAAGATAAAATTATTGCGCATCAAGTGATACCAATAATAATATTCAAGATGCGGTTTTTATTTTAAAATATTAATTTAAAGCTTGAGAATTTTTAAATATGCTATGCCTTGTTTCTCAAGTTCGATAGCTTTTGTCAAAAAAATTGGTAATTAGTTGGCGTAAATCAGGTATTTTCTATCAACGTCTGTTAAAATTATCTACAGAAAAATGAATTATTTCAATGAAGAACGAGTGAATGCACTAATGTTAATTCTCTATGTTCGACTTTGAGAATGGACACCCGGTATAAGTTTTGTGTACTATGTGGATGAGACAGCAAGCTTTTGAAGAAAATCGCATAACCGGAGGTAGTAGGTGTTTTCAAAAACTGCTCTAACGATTTTTTTCAAGCTTTACATTTTACATTTTTAATGTGTATTGATGTGAGATAGGTGATTTTCCAGTTGAATACTTCTAAAATGGGTTTCTTTTGTTTTTTTTCAATTTTTTTTTATTAACTCCTATTTTAAATAGAACACCCGGTATATTATTACATTTTTGAATTCAGCTTAAAATTCGGCAGAAAATTTGTCTTTTGCACTAATGCTCTATTTTGTACCGTTTTTGTAGAATTTCTAACTTTTTGAAAATTTTTGACAAATGCTTAAAAATTAAAAATACAATTTTTCGCAAATTATAAGATCACTGTAAAAGGAAGTTGTGTGAGTGTATCACACCAGATTTTTCAATTTGCATGAGGTAGTTTCAGACAACACAATCAATATTTAGTGTATTATACGTATGTTTATTTTGAATCTTTTGAATGCGCTATTTCTTATTACCGTGAAAATACCGATATTTACCGTGATTGAGGAGAGCAGTACAAGCGACACAGCCGACAGCCAAAGTTATTGGAGAGGTGAGGAATAGGTTCGCAGGGAAAATCGTGCAGAAAAACCGTTAATCAATAAATTAAGCTTTATTTTTTAACATTTTATAATTTGTTAAATATGTTATAGTCAGTATTGCTATTGTTTAGTAAGGGGAAATATTTGCGTAGTAATAAATAATTGTTAGGCAAATAGTCTTATAACCTCTTCGGCCTTTTCTGGGGGTGCTGGCTAAAATACATTTCAATTTTCTAATCTATAAGTTGAAATGTGGTTTTAATTTGTGCCCGCCAGAAAATTAAGCAACACATCTGCAACATTCCAGCGTGCAAAAATAAAATGAATCTAGAGGAGTCAGATGTAGATGTTGCGGTCGACCAGAACAACGTAGGCACTAGTTCTGGAGGCGAGAGCGAAAATCAGGAATCAGAGTGTCCATACAAGGAGAACGACGTTCGGAAATTTCATGTGCTGGACGAAGTTGAAAATGATTCGGATTCCCAACTATCCGACAGTGATTCCGACATACCTGATGATGAAGTGGAGCGCATGCTAGAGGAGGCCCTTAATAATAAAAAACGTACTGCAGACGAGGCTGGTTTAGGTAAAGCACTGAAATATTATATAAAGTTTATGCGTGTTCAGCCTTAGCTCGATGTTACTATACTGCTTAATAATTAGATCAAGGTGAAAAACCGTTCGAAGAAAAGGACAAAGTGGTGCTAATAGAAAAAGGTCAAAATCACTTTGATATCTTGCCTGAGGGGTGGATTCAGGTGACCCACAATAGTGGAATGCCCTTTTACTTGCACAAGGCAAGCAGGGTGTGCACTCTTTCCAAACCGTACTTTCTTGGATCGGGAAGCGTGAGGGTAGGTGCTCAATGTTTTAATAGAGGACAATACTGCATACATCTCTTTTTAGAGACATCAGGTACCGTTGAGCGCCATTCCGTGCCTCAACTACCGCAGAGCACTTGAGGAAGAGTTCGAAAAGAACAAGACGAATTTGACGAAAGATCTACCGAATGCTAGGATAGAAACTGCTAAAGAAAACGTCCATTCTCATAATTTAACCCCCTTGCAGCTGCAGGAGTACTGCGAGAGGCTGTTTCAGTTTAGGAACATTAAAGTGACGCGGTTCAAGTCGTGGTTAGAGCGACGTGAATTTACGAAGAAAAGGAAACACGAGAAGCAACTGCAAAGGCCAACATTGCCTGATGGTAAAACGCGGTTAATATAATATATTATTGTGGCACAATCTTTTCTAATCAAATATTTAGTAGTACTGTTTATTTTGCAGTTCTTAATCAGTTTAAAGTTAATAGCTACAAAAGTGGGGTTATGTTCCTACTCAAAAAATCCTGCCACACTTTAAAGCGTGCGCAATAAGCAAAAGACCTACCTTTGTGATAGAGCCTGTTGCTGTAATTATGCCCCATTTTAGGTACAAAACTGATAACATTTCCAATTCAAAGCAACGATGGAGAAAATACCTCTCAAAACCCGAAACGAGAGTGGATTATGAATCCAAATGGAAAATCGTATGTATGCATCTTGCACGAATACGTTCAGCACGCATTAAAAAAGCAGCCCACGTATAAATTTACCGAGTTAGGTTGGTATATGTCTGGCCGTTGCGTTCTTTGCTCATTTGTGCCTTTGCAGAAAATGCAGCAACACCTTATGCAGCCACCATATCCATAAACGATATGCAGTACGGGATAGGATACGGCACCAGCAAGAAGCAGGCAAAATCCGAGGCGGCTCGAGCTACTCTGGAAATATTAATTCCGGAGATGAGGTCCAAAATAAGCTCCGATTCAAAGACGTCTTCAAATGCCAGTAAAGCTCAGGATCAAGATTTGTCAGTAAGTTGGTCTGTTGACGCTTGAAATGTTGACAATTCAAATGATTTTATAGTTTTTCGACGAAATTAAAATAGAGGATCCACGAGTAGCCGAATTTTGTGCTAAGACTACGGAGCCTTCCCCACACGACATCTTACTAACGTGCCTGCAGCGTAATTTTGGGCTGGGCGATATACAGATTAGTTATCAGGGAAACACTTTGAAGCACCAAAAAAACGAGTTTACGATGACCGTTGGTAAGCATACGGCTACGGTAGTTTGTCAAAATAAACGAGATGGAAAGCAGCGAGCATCGCAAGCAATTTTGCAGGTGAGATTTCTTCATGTATGTAGCACAAAAATATACCTGTTTTTATAGGCTTTGCATCCTCACATTACATCGTGGGGTTCGTTGCTGCGGCTGTATGGAAATCGGTCTGTGAAGACCTTCAAAGAGAAGAAGCTGGAAGAACAGGAAATAACGCTGCTGCAGAGCAAAGCTGCCATTAATTCCCCCAACTTTGCGATTTTGGACAAGTTGAAGCTGGAGCTGTCCAAGTTGAAGGACAAACGGGATGCCATTAAGCCAATAGGCGTGTTCATTCCTCCTGATACGGAGGAACTGCCAACACTCTCGTCCTCAAATTTGAAGAATGTTGACCTTTGACAGTAGTCTTGGAAAGCATAGATCAATTTGTTGCCTAATTTAAATTTTCGTACTAGTGACCGAGCAGGTTGTATTATCCCAGGTTGTTTGCGAGTTCAAGCTACTGCGAGTGATTTCCAATTGTGTTCGATTTTATGCAATTTATGTGACAGTTGTTTATTAATAAAGTACTATCATATATTATGTAGTGGTATTAATAGCAGTTTTTGGCACTTGGATTCTATAATTTTAGACAAACCATACGGGGCACCTGATGCACCGCATGCGCGTCAAATGCTCCTTCCACTAGTTGCGGACGACGCGCATGTGCGTTTTTGATACATAGGTTTACCGGTTCAGTCTGAGTTCCGCTGTTGGCGGATTGCCACAAATTTTGCACTGCACATTTCTAAGGCTTTGAAATTTATAAGAGTGGAGTTAGTTTGCGATTTAATTTTACGGTTTTATTATTAATGATGAACGACGAAGAACGTAGCCGACCAGGCCCAATAAATCCGCACATACGTATAAAGAAAAAACCGAATTCGCAGCAAGTGTTAATTAAATGTATATAAAATCTGCGAGAGCTAATGTGTATGTATTATCTGTAACCTCATTTATCTTGCGGTGTAGAGGCTGGTGCTTTGTATGCTAGCATCTGGCGGTATAATACTCAACTTGCCCTGGATCCGGGTTACAGAGATGGAGCGTTGTTATCTAACGTTAATTCGTTGGTCAGTCTTCCAGAATATTTACTGATGTACATTCAGGTGCAATTGCCGGCCGCCAGCTCAGTCGAAGAAGGCGTACAGGTCTTTAAAAGATTAGTTGGTAGAACAAAACAAGAGATTTAAATGCCCTGCGCGCCAACGAATTCTTATCAAATAACGGCCAGTGCACCCAGGTGTTCAAACGACAATTCATAAACACAAATACAGTTCTTGAAAGAAAAGCTTCAAATAAGGCAGGTAACTGTAACTAAATCAAATCCTCATAGCTGGCATAATCACAGTATAATTTCAGAATAATCACAGTAAAAAATCGCAATATATATTCAGATCAGAATCGTAGGTTGCCACAAATTATTTGCTACGATTAATAATTTATCAATAACAATATGAGGTACCTCGGACAAAAAGTACAACTAATGCTTACAGTTTCACGCAAAAGTTTTACAATAGTATTATTGCACACATTAAAACAAATCGACGAGCAGGCAAAAATTACCGCATAAATTCTTGTTGCTTGGTTTCGGAGGAAACGCAATACGCGTTCCAGATATGGACTCAAGGTCGATGACGCCACGGCTTCCAAAACCGTTTGGCCCAATTTCGTGCGGCAGAAAACTGTTGGCCAGGGGGGATTTGCAATGGCAGGGACAATTTAGACCTGGAGGTAGGCCTCCGTGGCGGGTTCTTCCTGTGATGTAATAGCGCACGCATGTGCGAGACACTCGGTAGCGTAAAAAAACTCCGCCAAATGGCGTGGTATTAAACTTCCCTCATAATGAAATTGACTTGTAACCAATCCAAGAAGCGTAGGCAAACATCACACAACCAAAAACCACCGGCAGCCCATGAATCCTCAGAAATTTCAATACCGCTAAACCGACTTCATGTTGTTTCGCCGAGCGAGGTGGAAAAGGAAGCGGTTCGAAACAATTATGAGCTATATCAAACTTCACAGCAAGGCCAAGGAAGTAGGCGTGGCGCTAGTGCGCGAAATACTAACTGAGTACCAAAGACATCAGAGTGAAAAGATGAGTAACAATACGAAATAAATATTACAGATCTCGGAATCAATTGGCGGTGCGAATAAATCGTAGCAGTATGTCTTTTTGTGCTTGCGCAGCAACCATTGTGTGTGGTCTGTGGTTTTGAGTAGAGCATAGTTAATTTGGTGCCCAACTGTGAATGGTCTCACCGAGCCCGATTCCAATAGCCAAGGCTGCGGAAAAATTCCGGCGCCCGCGGGATTCGAACCGAGGACTTTCTTAATACAAGCCTAGCGCTTTCCCAACTAATAGGTACGTTTATTAAAACATAAAGGGCCGGTTGCAGAAAGCAATGTTAAGTCTGGTGTTAGCTAACGTCGCGTCAAAGTGAACAAAATCGCATCAAATTTTGTTTACTAATGTATTAGTTACCATAAACATTTGAGATTTGATTCGTTTTTGTTCACTTTGACGTCGCGTTAGCTAACACCAGACTTAACATTGCTCTCTGCAACCGGCCCTTAATTTAGGTATGAGTAGGTTAGAATGAACAGTTGTAGAACCTCCCCCCACCACTTGGCCTTGAGTTTCAGGTCAAGGCTATTTTGCAAGGCTAAACTTCAAGGTCACAGCTTAAGGCTAAACTTCAAGGTCAGGGCTATTTTGCAAGTTCGTTTGCTGAAGGTCATGACCAGTTGTTCTAGGCTATTGTTCAAGGTTAGTTCTTTCAAGGTTTTGCCCTTGAGATTCATATATAAGTCTCACCGTTTTGTACTACAGCTACCAGTTATCATCATGCCTGCTATTTTTGGAGATGCGCCTTTTGAAGATGCCCCCGCATTTTACAAAGAGTTTGAGGACTTCATCGCCTCGCAACCGCTACCTCCATCATCTCGTCACCTCCAGGCTGTCATCACAGTCAACTACAATTTGAAGGTCCTCAGCGAGCAGTTAGCTGAGACCGCCGTCCTGAGGACGCTGCCAGAACCATTCCAAGGTCTGCAGGAGATAGAAGAGTGGTTGACCCGGCACGTGAAGCTACCCACAATAAAATTCTTATCGAGATTATTAGATGGCGACGTGGTCGCCATTAATTATTTTTGGATTGAATAAATATTTACAAATATATGTGTGTGTTCTTTTTTTGAGTGTGTATGTAGTTATGTTAAGTTAACGTAAAAGAATCTTCAGCGCCATAACTCTAAAGAATTAAAAGAACGCATAAAGAGGAGTAATATTTATTTGTCTTGTTAGCTATTTTTATCTATATTTTCCTTTACCTACCTTTAGGTCATCGCTATATCTCTTAGTCAACAATCGATCACTATAAGAGTATATTTGAGGCCCGTCTCTAGCATCAGTGACGACGTCGCGGATTCTAGTTTATGATGTTGATAATTGGCGCCAACAAGTTAAACTCAAATATACTGATATAAGCCAATAAACTTGTAACTTCACTTTCTATCAACTAATAACAATACGATTATTGAACTCCCTATCAAAATTAAAGAAAGCAATACTTGTAGCTAGTTTTATTACTACTAGAACATTATTACCATCGATCAGACAATTAGCATCTTTAATATTACAACCTAACGCAGGGTACCCCAAATAGCTTAACTTAAACCGCTCGTAAGTTTAATGGTTACACAGTTTTTATATGCAAAAATATCAGATTCTAGCTAAAACACTTATCTTTGTGCCGATATACTCGCAGACATTTAATACGTCCCGTTACTCCTATCACATGTCAGCTTGACAGGCCCTAACCTCGGCTGTCATTCGCTACACATTGACCCCCAAGACTGCGGTTGATTCTCCGTAGATTATCTTTCCAAGATTTTCCGCCTAATAGTTGTTGCTATAAATCGAATTTCCAGGTAACAGAAAGCAAATGCCACATTAAACTACATACCCTGTTCACAGGCAATAAACTTCGCAATCGTTGAATTCGTGTTTCCCAAATCGCTTCACAGCTTGAATATAATATTCATTGGAAAAATCACATCCGCTTAATGATCTCCCTTACAGGAACGGTTGGCCAGTAACCCAATTCTTTACTATCACCAAACCATATTAAATGGCGAGATTGTCATTTACACCCCACGAAAACTCTTGCCTTTTTTAAAAGCTGATATACAAATTTTCTCTCAAACAAACAAACGTTGTTTTTATATCTTCTCTAGCAACGAACAAAGCCAATCTGATATTAATTTTATCGCGTCACTCTCACTAGATTCCTCATTCAACACTAGTATCAATATCAAATGCTTTTGACACGTAACAGTCTTACATATACATTAGAGTAATTTATTATAGTACCAACAGATAACGAAATATGTAATACACATACACAAAATACAGAATAAAATAACTCTTAAAACGACCGTGGAAACACAACAGGAGTTGTCGGGGGGTTGAAGCAGGATCTTCAAAACATCAGGCTTGATCTTCACTAAAATGATTTGCCAATTAGTGTCTACTGTATAGGTAGAACAATTGTATTTGATCTTGAACGTAAAAACACCATCTTTCGTAAAGTTTTTCACAAGCAATTTAAAAACGGGAAGAGTTGCCAACGAACTGGTATCTATTTTACGCCACGTAACGTTGTGCACAACATCGATGTAAGCAAGAGACTCTGAACTGCAATGTGGTGGTTGACGCACGTAGACGACACCATCATAAACGGCCGCGAGAGCGACTAAAAATTTTAGAGGCACAATGTAGAGCGTACGAATGAAACTAATGCACTAGCGACAACAACAGCAACCTTGGTTGGTAAGCGCCCCTCCACCAACAACGTCGATACCACCGCCATCTCCAAAAGTAGTTAACTCTTCGAAAAGTGTCATGGTGTTTAGTAATAGGTCTTGCGCAGTTCGTAAGGCGCGAATGTAATTTGCATATTTGCAATTCTTAGACCAGCGGAGATGTTCAGAGAGGGGTTCGTCATGAGGCTCCCAGTTATGAATTCTAATTCCGCAGTAAAACCATTGCACATCATCTTCACTGTTTTTTATGTGAAAGAAACCAACTCTGGCCAGTGATTTTGGACTTTGAACTCCAGTCCAAGTATTGAAGCAGTCTAATCGCTCCAAAAAGCTTTGGAAATGCATTTCACGATTGTCGACGCACATGACTGTAGAAAGTGGAGCAACTGACTATCAGCGAGTTAGGTATTAGGGTCCTATATATACCACAACCACAAAAAAGCAGACACGTTTATATAGATTTACGTAATCAGTCCAACAATAACTAATGTATATTACATCCCCATCTGGTAGTTGAGCGAGAAAGCGCTGGATGGAGACCTCTACATGTTGCCTCCACCACAGGAATGGGTCGCCCTCGTATGTGGTAGGCACCGTTCTCAGGACGGTCGTCTGCTATAGGCGCTCACTGGCAAGGCTCATCGAATAGTCGATCGTCACGACAGCCTGGAGTCGATGAGGTGATGGAGGCGGTGGCTGCGAACTAAGAAAGTCCACAAACTCCTTGTAGAATGCAATCTTGTCGTCATTGAAACTCATGATGGTAAACTGCCGGCTGCTGTAGAAAGCACTACTATATTATTACGAAAAACAAGGACATACAAATCTCCCACCGTTAAAGCAAATAACCTTGAAAGATGTATACCGGGTGTCCGTTCTCAAAGTCGAACATAGGCGATTAACATTGTATTGAACGTTTTTGCCGATTGCTGCTCGCCAATTCAACTTACAGGGAAGGTAATGGTATCAATGGAAAGAAAAAAGTATTACGCATCAAATTATACTAATAATAATACTCAAGATGCAATTTTTATTTTAAAATACTAATTTAAAACTTGGAAATTTTTAAATACGCCTTGCCTTGCTTTTCAAGTTCGATAGCATTTGTCAAAAAAATTGGTAATTAGTTGGCGTAAATCAGGTATTTTCTGCCAACATCTGTTAAAATTATCTACAGAAAAATGAATTATTTCAGTGAAGAACGAGTGAATGCACTAATGTTAATTGCCTATGTTCGACTTTGAGAATGGACACCCGGTATATAAACTTGGTGTGATGCCGATGGGTAGTATCAAGTTTGGTGGGTAAGAATGGATAAGTTACAACAGTCGGTTGAAAGTCTTAAACAGCAAGTGTTGATGAAGAAAGAAGAAATGTGTGTTAAGGTAAAGCAGCCAATATTATTGAACTCAACGATGTATCCGTTAAATAAGTCAAAAAGTAAATTCGCATCTGTGGGATTGTGTTGTACCAGAGCATCGTTTGTACCAGCAGTTGTAATTAACGGCAAAAAAGGCGATTTTGTGCTGTTGGAGCAAGCAGCTGAGTTTAGAGTGCTTGTAGAAAATCAAGGAGTCATATGTAACTACTTTTACAGTAGAGACTGTCAATTACAACCGCGTAACCTGAGTGCTGTGAAAAGAATATGTTTTAAAACAATAGGACTGAGGAAAGTTATTGTGCTGCAAGAAATAGGTATATCTGAAGTGTACCTAGGACTCGAATCAGTGTTCGAATTTTGGGAGTTGTTAAAATTGTTAGAATACAAACTGGAGTGCTTAAAGTGTCAAGAGTTTGAACAGTTTTATCTAAGTATAACTCGAGGTATTTGGACTTGAGGATGTAAAAACCAACATCAAGAGCGTTTTGGATACTCTACGCATAAAATCAGACAATGTAGCATGCATGTATGAGATGATGCATTTTTTCATTGAATTAATTAAGTGTGATATGGAAATGAATATATGTGTACAGTTGTGAGATATCGCTTAGTAAGAAATAAAAGTAGTAATTAGAGAAAGTTGTATTATTTCAATATACATACCACGCCAAGAGGCTGCAATAATTGGAGCTGTGAGTTGAAATTCAACGGCCAGCTTCGATAGGGGATGAAGTTGTTGAAATTTGAGTTCATCACCTTTTTGTAAGACCATCCCACTTACTTCGTTAGGGGTGTGTATAATATTATTGATTATGATTGGTGTGTTGCGATTAACAATAACATTATCTATCTTAGCCTTAGTAAAGGGTATAATATATTCGGATGTACCAGTGTTATTCAGACCAAACAATCTACCAGTTAGTGCAGTTTACGCGAAAACAAGTAGGTTTGTTTTATAATATAGGTTATCAAGCCCACCCAGGTCTTCGAAGAGAAACACTTGAAAGTGACGAGTAGAATCGCTATGCATGTGCTGTCCAAACTTATTGATAGGCATTCTGCAGTCTTCAAGCACTCAACTCAATATGAATGTACTGAGCATGTACACCCCATAATAAACCACCTCGACAGTAAATAACAAACAGGAATAATACTAAGAAATTTACTTACACCTTAAATTATAAATAATTACAACTATAACTAAAACTACTCCTCCGGCTTTGTCCTCCACGAAAGGTGCGGCCACATGAGGTTGACGAAGTCGGGGAGTGGTTCTGGGAGGTCTAAATACAAGCTTCCATCTTCGATGGAGCGGTCCTTCATCGGCATTTACTCTAGGCACGGATCGATTATTCGTGTGGCGACGAAAAGCTGCCTCCTGTCGCGGTCCTCAATGATGGCCCCGCCGGTAATTGAAACCAAGACCACCACCTGGTTTTCCCTTCCGAGGAAGTGTAGTAAGGCTTCCTCCAACTCGAACGACAGGATGAAAGGATTATAAGTTTTCGCCAAGGGCATCAGCTCCCCAGCACGGAAGTTGTCCCAGAATCCGTGCACAAGTCTCAAGGTTGATAACATGGGCCACTCATGAAAAAAGCACTGGAAGAACATGATGACCGCACTGGATGGTTGTCGGAGACAGAATGAATGGAGGAATTTTAGGAAGAGGGGGATGAAAGCGGGTAGCCTTGGGCTTGGCCTTCGCCTATACAATTCGGGCGTTTTAAATAAAATGAAGTACAGGCCTTTGCCTTGAGATGTCATTAAGGCTCAAAATGCTTTAAACCTCCTCGAGAAGCTCCCAGATAACTTAGTGGTCAGGGCCGAAAAAAAAAGCAAAACAAATTCAGAACAAAAAACAAAAAACGAAGTTTTTTTATTTGATATTTTGATTTTTTTAAATTTTTTTTGAAAACCTAAAAAATTTAAAATCTTAAAACCCTCACATCTCCGTTGTTTATTGAGATATTTAAACGCGGGTTTTTGCATTGTACTCCTAGTGTTATCTACTTTGCGATTATAAACTCAAACGATGACCTCCCCTCCACAACTTGGGGTTAAATATTAAAAATTGCATATCTCCGCTGTTTATTTAGATATTTGATCGGAGTTTTTTGCATTGTGTTCCTATTGCCTTGTACTTTGCGATTTTAAACTCAAACTACCACCTACCCAAACCACTTGGGGTTAAATATTAAAAATAGCATATCTCCGTTGTTTATTAAGATATCGGAGTGTTTTTTAAAATTATGTATATATTAGCTTCTGCTTTCCGATTTTTCCAACCTTTCCACCTTGTGAATTTTAAAACGCTCATATCTCCGTTGTTTAGTGGGCAATCAGTGTCGTGTTTCTTGAATTATTTCCGATTTCCGATAGTTTGTGACATTTGTTTCTATACGCCGCTGTTTCACTGTAGAATACATGTTTATGTAGGACGCTGACGGTAAGGAACGTCGCGACCGTAAAATTTAAGTTTGCAATACCGACATCCACTGCATTCCCAGACCAAGACCAAGGTCAGTGTTCCTTGTTGTTATTGTAAGCACCCAAATTTCAAAGTCTCAAGGCCAAGATCAGTGCTCCTTGTTGTTATTGGAAATGCTAGAATTGTAAAGTCTCAAAGGCAAGGTCAGTGCTCCTTCTGGTTATTGGAAACGCACGAATTGAAATGTTTCAAGTGCAAGGTCGGTGCTCCTTTTTGTTATTTGGAAACGCTCGGAATGTAATGTCTCAAGGCAAGGACAAAACCCCACCATATTGTTAGTATAAATACATGTGGTGGCATTAAGGAGCGTCACTCTTAAGTTTGTTCTCGTTCGTGATGCATCGTTCAGGTGTTGTGATTTGTACGGTTTGTGGTGGTGTTACGCGGGCGCCTAGGTATAGTAAGTTGAGTTTGCCGAAACCGCAGGATGTGGTAGGCTACTCTGCATCTGTTTGAGAGCTAGCGGTTCTTACCCCAAATCCGCATCGGCTCAACCTTCTACATCGAAAGCGTCCACCGACAAGGTAAAAATATATCAAAATGTCCAGCTGCAGCCACCGGTTGTAGTGGTGTCCTCAAAATCTAAGGCCGATTTGAAACCATAAAAAACCGGTGAATAGCAGGAAAAGCATGTCTGAAAAACAGAATAAGGGCAAAATTTTAGCCCAACTTGATGTAGTTCCGGGGTGTAGTCCCATCACATCGTCCGCTGAAAAACCGACTAGTGGCAAAATTCTAAAAGACTGTTTGGTTAGAGGGCAGAAGCGCAAAATTGAGCCAAATTTGGATGTAGATTTATTGACTGAGGAGACTGTAAGGGATTGCAAGATAGAGACTGAACAGGGGGAAGTTCGCATCGAGGGTGTGCAAGACACATCAACGTTTAACAAACAAACATTTATGGATATGCCAAGTCTTGATTTTAACGACGCGATACGCGAGAATTCACCACCACCGCAGAAAAAGGTGAGGTCTCAGTTCCCCAATACCACACTCCCGGAACAAACTTTTGCTGCTATTGATTTCGGGGAGACATTTTATGCGGAAAACGTTTTTGATGGTGCTGCAGAGACCCAAAACCTCGGATTGAGTATCCCAGTCGCTTCAGGCTCAAGGCGACCGACCAACCGCAACTCACAACTGGCAACCCCGCAACCACTGTCACAGAAGAACAATACTGTGCGCAGTGTAGCATCCGAAAGCGGACGAGCCTCTCCGGTGGCGGAAGTTGCAATGGGCACAGTAGCAACATTCGATTCCTCTGTTGCGTCCGAGGACACTGAGAGGGAGGCGGTCGATGTTGCACCATCATCCATTCCACAGGGTGATGGTGCGATATCGCCTATCTCTTCGGTAAGAGACGACGACGACAATGACGACAACGACGATGACAACGACGAAAACATGCCACTAACACAAAACAATTTAAAATCATACCAAGACCGAGTTTCCGCTCAAGTTGCACGAATAGCGAAAATAAAATCTTTGGAAAGCTTGAGGGACGGTATGGATGTGCAGTTGGATAATATTGAATTGCAACTGGCAGCCGTCACCAAAAAAATAGTAAGGGTGAGACCCAAAATTGCTAGTGGGCACAGTCTCAAGGCTGAAAAATACCATAACTTGCTACAAGAGCGCTGCCAGCTGACGCAGAGGCAAGCTGAGGTCTCGCAAACGCCATTAAACATAGCGAAGCTAATTTGTCAACTAGCGGCAGCAATTCACTAAAACAAACAAATGTAAAATCCCTTAAATTCCAAGACGACGTAACCTAGTTCCCCATCTCCTCCAGGGTATCAAGGCTCAAAGTCCTCGTTCGTAGTACCTGGGTAGTGTGTTAGAGTGTGCTCAATGTATTTACATGTCTGGCTAGGAAAGCGATACTTGGCGAGAGTGATACCTCTAACGTTCTAGCGTAGGCTCTTACCCAGTGTAGAATTGCAATTAATCGTTTATAATGTTTCAATGCAGCGAATGCGGACAGTCCTTCACCAGAGCCGACTATTTGTTCCGCCACCGGAGAGAAAGTTGTCGTCAACAGCTGGCCATCCATCTACAAGTGGTGAGTTTAGATTGTGTTGATGTACAGCAGCACCTTCAGTGTAGTATTAATTACAGGCGACGCTAAGGAGACTTCGGTTGTGGGTGGTGAGGAGCAGAGTAAACGCCCAAAACTAAACAACTCGAGTAGTGATGGTAGGCGTGTTTGGTGTGTTTGTACAGTGTGTTAATAGTTTGTTTTGATAGGTGGTTTCCCCAGGAGGCAATACTGTAACGTGTGCGATGAAAACATTTCTCAAACGTGCTTCGTTGGTCATCTGAAGAGCAATCGTCACACGAGGCGGTGCGGTGTCTTTCACTTGGGGAAAGGTGTGGTGGCCCTTCAAAACGCCTTCAAGTCCCGTATGGCCAGTTATAGGATTTCCACGGAAAATTATCACATAAGCGTTGTGGAATATATGACCGAATTGAAGGAAAAAATTTAAATTTGATAGAAGGGCAGCTAACCAAATTAACTAGCGTCAAAATCAATTTCGAACTCTTCGGGTATTTTATTTTGGAAGCTCAAGATTTACAAGACGTAAAAACTTTTCAGACGGCTAACGAGTTAGTCACTCGCGGTACAGACTTGAGCCACTTATATGATAATTTGACTGGAAGACTAAACGAGAAGGTGTCGGAATTTTAGGAGCGGGTATCAGGTGTGTGCAAGAGATCTGTAGCTATTTGTAACAATTCTGGTGATTTTTTGTATTGTCAGGATGGATCTTGAAGCAGTTGTTGTACATTGAAGTCAACGTCAACAAATACAATCCATTTCAAGCATCCTCGTACATTCCGCTCCCGAAGCAGATTCAGCGCAAGAAAGCGATCATGAACGTTCAAAACAATGACGAATGTTGTTTCAGTTGGGCAGTAATCTCGGCCCTCTAGAAACCAGTTGGATTGCCTAATCGAACGTCTTCGTATCCAGACTGTCGTCGATTTTTACAATGGACCGGTATTGAATTTCCGGTTCGGTTGGGCGATATTTTTAAATTTGAAACAATTAATCCGCAGCTTTCTATAAACGTATACGGTTTGTAGAAATTTTTTAAAGACAATGTAACTAAATATAAAGTTGTGGGACCTCTGTACTACACCTCCTATAAAAAAAAAGGTGGAATGTAAATTTATTGCTTGTAACTAACGACGAAGGTAATAGTCACTACTGTTGAATCAAAGATTTGTCTAGATTAGTGTCGCGACAAATAACGGCTATGGACGGTGCAAAGCATTTTTGAGACGGCTGCCTGAATTACTTTATAACTGAAGAGCACTTGACTATGCATCAAAGTTATGACTGTAATCATGTGTATACTAAATTGCCAACGACGGAGTTGATCACCGACAAGTGTGGTCAGGTAAGACCGCAGAATATTCTCAAATTTGAAAATTATCAGAAGCAATTGAAGGTCGGATTCGTAATGTACGCGGATTTTGAAACAATTTTGGCACCCGTCGATGCAGGAGACCAACAACCGGATCCCACAAACAGTATACGATTACAACCTGTAAGCACATACTCTACTCTTTCGCGTACTATTTGAAATGTTCGTATGACGACAAAATTCGAAATTTATCGAGGGGAGGATGCGGTAGATATGTTTATAGAACGTTTAGATAGAGATGCGCAAAACATCTATTCTCATCATTTGAAAAATGTTGTACCTATGAAAGCTATGTCTGCTACGGAAATTCACTACTTTAACAAAGCCGTTTCATGTTACATTTGTGATCGACCATTTGGTGAGGGGCATGTAAAAGTACGCGATCACGATCATTTGACTGAAGACTATCGGGGAGCCGCCCACTCCAATTGTAATTTAAATTATAAACTTCCAAATTTTATTCCGCTATTTTTTCACAATCTAAATTACGATTCTCACCTGTTTGTTAAACGATTGGCTCGAAATAACGAAGACATTGATGTCATTCCGGTAACTAAAGAAAAGTACATTTCGTTTGGTAAACGTCTTTGGGTTGATGAAATTTTCGTAGAGGGAAAGCGAAAAAACATTATTTTATCTAATCAGATTTTTGAATAGCTTTTGCTTCATGGACTCGTCTTTAGCATTGCTGGCCGACACCTTGTCGGATGGCCAGTGCGTTGAAATTCAAAATCAATTCGGAAATGGCATCGAATTTGAGTTGATAAGACAGAAAGGTGTGTTTCCATATTCCTATATAGATTCTTTCCAAAAATTAGATAAGTTTGCTTTACCCTCGATCGAAGACTTTTATGACCGTTTAACCAAAACCCATACTTCTCAGACTGATTACGAACGAGCCGTGAAGGTTTGGAAAACTTTTGGTTGTCAAACGTTGGGAGACTACCCTGATGTCTATCTCAAATGTGACGTGTTATTTTGGCAGACGTGTTCGAGAATTTTAGAAATGTTTATTTTAAACATTACAAGTTGGGTCCAGCTCAGTACTACACGGCCCCAAGATTAAGTTGGGACGCTATGTTGAGGTTTACGGGGTTTGAACTTGAGCTGCTTACTGATTTAGATATGTTAGACTTTTTTAGAAACAGTATTCGCGAAGGAGTCAACACTTGTGTGGGGAGACGAGCTATTGCCAACAATGAGTTTGTCGGGAATTACGATGCTTCTAAACCTACGTTGTTTATCATGTTTCTTGACGCAACCAACCTTTATGGTTACGCAATGAGACAGTTTCTACCACAACGTGATTTTGCTCACAATGACTTTCCCTTTTGTTTAAACAACCCAAATTGATTCCAAATTTATGTGGCAAACGGAAATATGTAATTTACTACAGAGCATTACAGCAGGCCTTAAATGCGGGTCTGATTTTGGTTAAAGTACATAGAATACTGAAATTTATCCAATGTCCATGGCGCAGAACCTACATTGATTTTAATACTGACTTTAGAAACCGTTCGACAAACAACTTTCAGAGAAATTCTTTTAAATTGGCTAACAACTGCGTATTTGGCAAAACATTGGAGAACGTGGACAAAAGGGTTGATGTAAAGTTAGTAAGTCATTGAGAGAAAATTGGTAATAGACTGGGGGCTGAAACGTTGATAGCGCGACCTAACTTTAAAGATAGAATTTGCTTTAATGAAAATTTAATAGCCGTAGAAATAAACAGACTGTGGGTTTGGTATGCCAAATTAGTTATGTTGGTTTCTCCGCCTTGAATATTTCGAAAACTGTCATGTACGATTTTTTTATGAACTTCTGACAAAACGTTGTGGCAATAATGTCTCTTTACTCTACATAGACACCGACTTTTTTATTTTAGAAATTAAATCAAACAATTTTTATGATGACATGAAACGCAACCTTCATTGGTTCGATACTGCAAACTATGTGGATAATTTATTTATTTATTTAAGATTTAACAAACAAAACGGGCATATGCTCAATTACATTGTTTGTGTTTACCAATTTACAATATTTCACGCTTATATATATATATATAAATAATAAAATGGAATAGATACCGTTAATCAGAGCTGAAGCAATCTCACTCACCAACGTTATTTTCTGCATCATACAACTTCAGTATTTGGTTTTTAAAAGTTTTGAATGACATTTCAAAAATATTGATATCCGACGTTATTAAAATTTTTTTAGTTATATAAGACATATTAATTATAGGTGAATTCTTTCTTAATTCGGTTCTACAATATGGCAAATAAAGGAATGGGCGAGGTCTACACCTTAGTGCAGGAATATAAAGCCTAATCAAGGGCAGCAATGTGGGACAGTCCATTCTGTTGTTTAATAACTTATGTATGAAAAATATCGACGCCATTTCCCTTCTATCGCTTAATCTGAAAATTCGAAACTGACCCCGCATATTTTGATATTCATGGTAGAGTGGATAACGATTATATTTCTTAAAACATAAATACTTAATATATTTATTTTGTACTGTTTCAACTTTTTGTTTGTGTACTACTGCAGCCGGATTCCAGAAATTAGACGCGAATTCTAATTTTGAACGTATTATAGCATTATACAGTACCTGTATTGGTTTTATGCTTGTAAATTCATAGGTCGTGCGTATTAAGAACCCAAGATTTTTCAATGACATATTTACAAGAATTTTAATATGTTCATCCCAACTCAAAGTTGAGGTGAAAATCACGCCCAAGTCTCTAATGTTTTCAACACGTTCTAAGATCGAGTTGTTAATTGTGTAATCGACAGTTATTTTATTGTTCTTTAAAGTATTAATATTAAATAACAATTCGTTTTCCATACTCCATCTTGAAATTGCACAGATATCTTGTTGCAATAATTTACAATCATCTAGCGAGTCAATTTTTTTAAAAAATTTCAGATCGTTTGCGAATAGTAGAGCTTTAGAGTATTGTATTACGCTAGGAAAATCATTAATAAAGATCAGAAATAGTAATGGTCCCAGGTTGCTACCCTGTGGTACACCCGAGGGAGTAGAGTACCTATGTGACAACCCTCCGTTAATTTTAACGCACTGAAACCTATCCTTCAAATAGTTTTTCAATAGAGTGGTTAGCTGTACGCTACAACCAACAGAGTAGAGCTTTGTTATTAATAAATCATGTTTTACTTTATCGAAAGCCTTGGCGAAATCAGTATATATTGTATCAACTTGTGCTCCCTCATCCATTGCCTCACTTGTATAATTTACAAAAGATATCAAGTTACTTTCAACTGAACGTCCTTTCATAAATCCATGCTGTTCTGCACTAACCCACAGTTTGACATGAGATGATAGTTGCTGATACAATAGCCTTTCAAAAATTTTAGCTGGAACAGAAAGTAAGGATATCGGTCTATAATTTTCTACATCAGATTTGTTGCCAGATTTATGTACAGGGGTCACTTGAGTTAATTTCCATTGTTCAGGAAAAAGACTAGTTTTTAGTACCAAATTAAAAAGTATGTAGAGAGGGTATCTAAACAATTCGTGGCACGCTTTGTAGATGTAAGGAGGTATTTGATCGGGACCACTTGATTTTTTTGGCTTTAATGACTTTAAGGTTTTATCAATATCTTCCAATGTAAACGATTTAACATTGAGTAGGCTGTCAAAATTTTGATTAGCTTGTAATATAAGATTAGGCATATCATAATTGGATGATGCTTTGTAAACCGAACTAAAATAAGTAGCGAATTTATTTGCAACTTCCCCCCTATCTACTATCTCAACACCTTGATAGCGATAATTTTGCTGTGAGCCTTTCATTTGTTTTTTATCTTTAACAAAATTCCAAAATCCATTAACATTACTTACTATTTCATTTTCAACAGATGTAATGTAATTTTTATAAGCAACCTTTATATTTCTTTTGCACACTGCTCTCAACCTCTTAAATTCCTGTAAGTGAAAAGCAGATTTATTTTTATTTTTATGGTAATATTTTTTTTGCTTTGAGTCAGTAATGATGCTTTTGCTAAACCAGCAGGGATAATTTGTAGATTTAGTCTTAGTAATTTTAGGGACGCATTGGTCCATTATTGCATATAATTTTTTATAAGAGATATCAACGGCAGTAGTAGGATTATCATAATTGTTTAAATCATTCCAATCCATATTATTCAATAGAGTGTACATTAGCAAGAAATTTGCTCTCTTAAAATTGTAATTATTCTGAAGATTATTAATATTATTTATAGAATTGTCGATTTTTGAATGAAAAATTTTATGACTAATATGTAAGGCCGGGTGATAATCACGATCAATTGGCACAAGTGTTACCATTTCTTGTACCACATTTAATTTCACATAACTTATGACTAGATCCAATGTTTTACCCTCTGAGTTCAAAATATTGTTATATTGTTTAGCATTTAGAATATTTATGAATTCATAAAGCCGTGCTGATATATGATTACCATTTGCAAGATTGGTATGAATTCCTTTTATCTCAGGAATATTATAATCACCCATCATAATTACATTTTTGCCTAAATACATTTCATTATTTTCTAAAATGTCAAAAAGTTGATTGTATATCTCTAGTGGCGAACGTGGCGCAAGATAAGAATTACATAATATGAAATTAGTACCATAGATATCACACTCAACAATTACTAACTCCAGCCTAAAGTTTGTCAGTATTAGTTTTGATTTATATTTCTTATTTATAGCAATTAGTACTCCACCGCCTCGAGTTTTATTTGCATAAGCTTTATCTCTATCACACCTGTATATAACATATCGTGAATCAAATATTTCACTATCATAAATACCATCATCTAAACCAGATTCTGTTAAAGCAATAATGTCATACTCGACAGCTGCAACATTTTGCAGAAATAAATGTGTTTTTGTCCTTAAACCTCGAACATTTTGATAGTAAATAGTTATCTCTCTTTCTTTCATAGCAGAAAATGCTTATGGTGGGCAAGTTACTTACGCTCCGATATGACAGTTGTGTAGAACTTAAATATAATAATTTTAAAATTAGAAATTAGGAAAAATACAATTAATATAGATACTATAAGAATTCGTAAATGAGTAATTAAATATAAATTTAAACGAAAGTAGAAGAAAACTTAGTTTATAATTAACAGAATTAATTTTTGTTTTGTTTTAATTGGAAATAAATAGGAAACTAACTAAGAATGATATAATAAATTCAAATGAGCTAATGTAGAAACTAATTAGACATTTGTTGCTCCACTAAATAGCTATCTAACAAATTTTGTTAAGGTCCCCCATAGATTTCAGCCGCAGTTTTTGATTATCTTTGTTGACAAAAATAATACCATCGTGTGTCCAAGTATTTTTAAAACCGAAGAGCTCGCATGCACTGTTTAATAAGTTTAGGCGGTTTTTTGTCAGGTCTTCTCTGATATGTACTCCCGACTCTTTTAATTTTTTCTTTGAGGTAAATACCGCAGCACGCCTCGAGTAACTTATAAATTTTACTATTATGGCTCTAGGTTTTTTGTTACCTGGCATTCCGACACGGTGGCATCTGTCAATCTCAGTTTTGGCGATAGATAACCCTAACTTATTGTTGCAGACTTCCAGTACAAGGTTCTCCACGTTTTCACCACGTTCTTCTTTAACCCCCCAGATTCTCAAGCTGTTACGCCTGGTATACTGCTCTAAATCGTCAAGGTTATTCCTAAGGTCTTCATTTTCAGTTTCCATCTGCTTTATCGTTTTTTCCATATGCTCACATTTATTAAACAATTTTTCCAGTTTGTCTTCAATCTTCTTCAACACTAAATCCGAAACTGTGTCTATTATGCTTTGGAGAAAATGTTTGTCACCCAATACAGCTTTAGTAATATCGGCGATATCATCTTTCTGCGACTGTGTGAACACCATTTTTCTTAGTTTAAACTGGAGGAACAACACAACACTATCTTTTAATGGAGCGGTGGTAAACGCGTCTAGCTAGCGTGAGTGCACATCTACATATCTACATATAATCTGCACGGTATTCCGCGAACCGAGTCTGTTGTTGGTAAATTCAAGGGAGAATATGCTGGCGTAGTCGTACGTAGCTTTTATGGGGTCGGTGCAAAATCATACTGTGTAAAAACCGTATCTACAGTGGACAAGAAAGCCAAAGGAGTGAAAAGAGCGCTGTTCGGAAGTATCTGAGCAGCGAACTTTATCAAGCCGTTGCCGAGAACAAACAGAAGACTATGTTGTGTCAAATGTACGTCTTTAAATCCCGTTTGCACACTATGTAAACCGACTTAATAAATAAGGTTGCGCTTTCGTCGCATGATGACAAGCGCTACGTTATTCCCAACACTACGAAGACACTAGCGTGGGGTCACTGCAGTATTGCTGATTACAGGCTTGACGAACTGCTGCGGGCAGCCGCAACCTAAATGTAAATTAAAGTATGTTCGCGGAACAGTATTGGTTATTATTTATAGCAGACGTCTCACCAAACGAACCCTTTCTTGCGCTTAGTAGTGTATATTATATATGTAGATTACGAATAGTTCCTAGTTTGTAAATAGTAGCTTTGTTAATATGTTAGTGATTATATATTCTTACTGTAGTTATTGTTGGGAAAACGTATACGCTTACCTGTTTAGAATGTTAACGATAAGTTTATATATTTTAACAATAGCAGCTTCGTTAAAATGTTAATGATATCGTTCTTTTGCTGTTGTTGCTTTTGTTGGGAGAAAGATAAAAGTGTTTCAAAGAAATATTGTTTGTGTTTTTGGTGGCATTAAGAAAACACTAATTTATAAAAAAACTGTTTTTTATTTTGAGAGTGCCACAGTAGTTCTTTAAGTTATACGACATTGCTTTGTTCAGGATGGAGCTTGTAGTGGACTGTATGAATTTATTTTGGACAAATTACAGGATATGTCTTAGGGGTGCAGGAATTAAAAAGGGTGCAACCCAACGGTCTCGTGCGGTCTCACATGAGATGATGTAACAAAAGACCTGGGGTCCGTTTGGGCAGCGTGAACACAGTGAAACAAGAGTTTAAACTGTATTAATTTAATGACTAGTTCTTTTCTATTTATACATATAAAAATACTGACTTAGCTTACAAAGTTTAATATTTGCCCTAGTTCAAGCTGTTATTTCTACGTGCGTGTCTAATTTCATAATAAACAAACTTGCAGAGTGCAGAATTGCAGGCTGTTCACCGGGTCATTCGAGCACTGATTACATTACTGCTGACGCTTTGTTAAGCATTTTCCGTATGCAATATGTGTTTGTGACATACACGCCTAATTAAATTAAAAGGATTAAAATTTATGTTTGGTTCCTAAACATTCTGCCGAGCGACGATGGGCCGGGATGGTGTGGCTGCTTCTGTATCTCCATCTTCCTCGTCTGGTGGCAGTGGTTGTAACCTGAAGCCTTCCGACGGGTCTGATTTTGGCCGTGGCTGCCGTCTCCTGTTCTTTCTCCAGTATTTCCATAATGTCCAGATGATACAACCTGATACCAAAATACAGATTGTAGTACCGGTGTTCACCATGATGGTATGTCGATGGTGCCAAAATCGATAGTCCTGATGTAACTGCAACTCATCTTCTTCTTCTTGTAGGCGTTGAAAATGATCGGACGGTAGCAACACAGGTTCCTCCATTTGCAATTGAGGGTGGCTGCTTGAATTCTGCAAAGCAGTGTTAATAATTACTTGCATTGGTTTGTTGAACCCAGCTACGATAGGAATAGTAGTGAATAGCTGAGTATGCAAAATAGTCCGTTTTGTGTATATAGTACAATCTGGGGATATTTGGATTACGCCAACATCTTGAATCTTCACATCTTCTCGATTCCCGCTGCATTGTACTGCTACTGTTGTGGGTTGATTGGGAATAAATAACCATGTATTGGCGGCTTACAGTTTCTTCCATACCAGTGTCTTAACTGTAAACTGATGGACCAAACATTTGATCTTGTTCAATCGCTGATAGATCTCGTCGATGATGCAATTAGGATTGTCTTCAATACTTCGAACTGCGGATGGCCTGCATAGGTAAAGATGTTTTCCTATTGGCTCGATATCCTTTAACATGTCCTCTTGGATTTCAAAATAGGTTTGTTCGTTGTAGTTGATAGCTAAGAACTCCATTGGCAAGTTCAGCATCCATTTCCCTTCTTTACTGGTATTGGAGTTGGTTTTATTAAGTTGTATTCCCGCTTCCCAGTTATGTGAAAATAACTGAAGATCTCGATTGATTCATTGTTGATGCTAACTTCCATCTTGTGCGTTGGTGTAGTAAGAATCTCTAGGTTTGCTGGAAGATTGACCATTGCATTAGTCATTATTCTGTCAAATTGTGACGATGGGATAAATTGCATGATGTCTGCCCTTTTAAATTTTACATTTAGAAGTTGTTTGTACTTCTCACCCATCTCTTGTAAGTAGTTGGTAGCCATCTGATATGATGTCAACACATGTATGTTTAGCTTGTTGTCGTCCGTCTTCTTGTACCAAGGTTCCATCTCATTGATTGCTAGCAACTCTTCATTGAGTTTTCTTCGAAAATTATCCAACTTCTGGGATATTCTGGCTTCAGTCTCTTTTAGAGTTGCTGCAGTTGACAACATTATTTTTGTCTGATGATTAGATGTATGCATCAATTCTAGTTGATTTTTCTCCAATGATTCGATGGCATGGTAAACTTCATCGTTAACTCCAAACACTGAGGTGAGTAGCTGCCCTAGTACTCCTCGCTTGGTCCTGACATCTTGAATATACATGCTTTTCATATTCCAGATGATCTGCCGTTGCTGCTCTCTCAGGTGATGGTTTAATTCCTTGCAATGGGATTCTGCAGATAATACCAGTGCCTTGTCGCATAAGGTATCCATTTGTTGGATTGTTTTGTTTATATCTTCTTCATCTACTTGGATGCTGGAGATGTTCACTGCTACTTCGATCCTGAAGTTTCCCCTCGAGAGTTTTGCGTGGCCAAGTTCTTCAATGAATAGGCCAGGTGACGGATACTTTACTGTATACAACCCATTGGTTGCCGAAATTATGGCGCATAAGGTAAGTAAGAGTGTTATAATTTTTGTTACTGTTGACACTCCACTACCCCTGCTTTGCTTTCTACTTCCTTCCTCTGCCTCCTGTCTTGGTAACGGAACGAGCTTGGTAATAGGACGCTTGAGAATTGTGTCTCCCTTTGTCTTAACGGTTGCAACTCTGACAATGCCATCTGTACCTGGATGCACTTCTGTCACTCTTGCTAAAGGCCATCGATTGGGAGGACTGTTTTTATCCTTTTGTAACACTAGATTCCCTACTTGCAAATTCTCTTCCTTCGAAGTCCATTTCGTTCTGCGTTGTAACCCAGATAGGTATTCCTTAGACCATATTTTCCAAAAGTCGTTTTTCAACTTTTGAAGTAGTTTCCATCTTGTCAGTGTTTCTGAATGTACTTCTAATGGTGGTTCATTTGGTGTTATAAGTTCCCTTCTAATTAGAAAATGGCCAGGGGTCAACGCTACTACATCGTTAGGATCTGTGGTTAATGGACAAAGTGGTTTCGAATTGAGACATGCCTCTATTTGGTACAGGAGGGTCGATAGTTCTTCAAACGTGAGGGTACTGTTTCCTACAATCCTTTTCATGTGATACTTTGTTGACTTCACCGCTGCTTCCCAGATTCCTCCAAAGTGGGGAGCTGCCGGTGGAATAAAGTGCCACTGGATTCCTTCTTGAGTAAGTTTTTCTTGAACGCTAGAGTCTCCTAGAGTTTTCTTGAAGTCCTTCTGCAGAACTCTATTTGCTCCTACAAATGTGGTTCCGTTATCGCTATAGATATGAAGGCATGTTCCTCTTCTGGATGTAATTCTTCTGAAGGCTGCCAAAAAGGCGTTTGTTGTTAGATCACTGACAGCCTCCAAATGAACTGCTTTGGTAGCCAAACATACAAAGATGACAATATATCCTTTGTATGACTTATTCCCTCTTCCTTTTGCGGTTCTGATCTGTATCGGCCCTGCATAATCCAGTCCAGTGTGAGAAAATGGCAGGGACGGCGTTACTCTAGGCTCAGGTAAATTGCCCATGAGTTGCTGCAACGGTTGTCTTCTGAATGCAAAGCATTTCATACAGGTGTGAATTTCTTTGCGTATTATTTTCTTCACATTGATGATCCAGAATTTTCTACGTATGTATGCTGCTGTAACTTGACTTCCGCCATGTAGCAGTTTCTGATGGACGTCTTTCACTATTGGGTGGGCTAGATGACTATTATGGGGAATGAGAATAGGATGTTTCTCATTATATGGCAACATTGAATTTTGAAGTCGTCCTCCCACTCTAAGAGTTCCTTCATCATCGATGAATGGTCGTAATGGTGCCAAGAAACTTTTGGTGTGAAACGAGATGTTTTTCTTCAAGGTTTGAATCTCTGTTGCCCAGCTACGTGCTTGCACTATACGGATGATTTGAATGAGGCAATTGATGAGTTCTGCTGCCATAGGGTATTCGGTCGGAAACGGTTGTCTTCTGCATTTTTGAACAAACCTGTTACAGTATGCAGTGACCCGCAGTAACTTCTGCAGTGACGAGTATTTGGATAAGATGTCCAATTCTTCTTTTGATGCGATAAACGCTTGGACTTGGTAAATTTTTGCCTCTTCTGTAGCTGTTATGGGAATAGTTGTTTCCGTAAGTGGCAAAGGATTAGTTCGTAACCATTGCGGCCCGTTCCACCACAATAGATGATGCTGTAGTTTGACAGGAGTAAGCCCTTGGGATACAACGTCTGCTGGATTGTCCTCTGAGCGCACATGATGCCAATTTCCGCTGGGAGTTACTTCCAATATTTCTGTTACCCTGTTTGCAACAAATGTTTTCCATTTCTGCGGACCTGCTCTTATCCAGGATAAGGTTATCATGGAATCTGACCACGCGAAGATGAAGATGCTGGGGATGTCCAGTGCACTAATAGCTTCCTTCAACATTTTTGCTGTTAACGATGCTGCACATAACTCCAGCCTTGGCAACGTTTTCTTCATCTTTATAGGTGCAACCTTTGACTTGGCTGTCAATAGACTTACTTGAATGCGTCCGTTTTGAGACATTACCCTGCTGTAAATTACAGCACCGTAAGCTTTTTCCTACGCATCACAGAATGCATGCAGCTCCATTTCCCGGATGCTGCTGTGGTACCCTAACCATCTTGGAATGGATATGCCTTCAACCAATGGTAACTCTTCTTGAAACTGCTTCCACTCGTTCAATATTTCTGTGGCCACTGGTTGATCCCATGATTGCTGTTGTAACCAAAGTTGTTGAATTATTAATTTGGCTTTTATTACAATTGGCGCTAACCATCCTAATGGGTCAAACAAGCGGGATATTTCTGACAAGATTACCCTCTTTGTAGGATTTGCATCAGCTCGAAGACTGACTCGAAATTTAAATTCCTCTGCCTTTCGACTCCAGTGTACTCCCAAGGTTTTCCTTGTTTCTTTTTTGTCGATCTCGAGTAAGTTCTTGTCCTGCAAGTTATCTGGCAATTCTTCAACAAGAGCTGCGCTGTTGCTTGCCCATTTTCTGAGGGTAAACCCTCCATTTTTTAACATATTGATTAGACTTACTTGGAGATGCCTTGCTTCTTCTATGGAGTCAGTTCCCGACATTAAATCATCCACGTAGAAGTCCTTGGTTGCTACTTCTGCAGCTATTGGGTATGTTTGTGTTTCATCTTCAGCTAGCTGCAACAGGGTACGGATTGCCAGGTATGGTGCTGCTGTTGTTCCATAAGTTACAGTGGTAAGTTTAAACTCTTGAATAGGCTCGTCTGGAGAAAACCGCCATACTATCCTTTGGAGGTCCTGATCTCCTTCGGCTATCTTGATCTGACGATACATATTTTCAACATCTGCTGAAAATACAAACTTGTGTTTCCTCCACCTTAGGAGAATTTGCTTCAAGTCTTGTTGCAATCTTGGTCCAGCAGTCATTAGCTGGTTTAAGCTGAGTCCAGTAGTGGTCTTCGCACTAGCATCAAAGACTACCCTTAACTTGGTGGTTGTGCTGTCTTCCTTATTATACGTATAGACGTATATTGGCTCCTGGTTGAACTCGTTTCATATGTCCCAGTTCTAAGTATTCCTTCATGAATGTTTTGTATTCTTTACCTAGAACTTTATTTTCTTCTAATCGCTTCTCTAGTTGAAGGAACCGTGCGATTGCCTTTTTTCTCGAATCCCCAAGCTTTTCTATTGGTTCCTTGAATGGAATTTTCACTGTATATGTACCATCAGAATTTCTCTGGTGGTTGCAGTTGTAAAATTCTTCGCATTCCTTGTCTTCGTTGGACATAATCTTTTCTGGTACAACTTCTTCAATTTCCCAAAATTTTGTGAGTTGTTCATCTTCTGCAGCACATGCGACCATGCTAAGAATTTTCCTTTCTTCTGATGGTGCTGTTGCATTCCCCGTAATGATCCATCCAAGTTCCGTGTTTTGCGCTAACAGGCCTCTGTTGAATTTTCGTACTCCTTCCACAATGATTTCCTTGTAGATGTATGCTCCTAGGATAACGTCTATTGGTCCAGGTTTCTGAAATAGTGGATCAGCCAACACCATATTCTTACAGTCCTGAAGTTGATAGTTTTCGACTGGTTTTTCTGGAAGTGACTTGGTTAACTGTGGCAGTATCAGCATCTCACATGTGGTTGTGTAGTTGCTTGGAAATCGTGGACGTAGGTTTACAGTTAATCGTCCTCGGGCTGTACCTGCTCCTTTCTTGCCTAACCCAGAAATGTGCACTCTCATCTTTTCTTCTGGCAGACCCAGCGTTTGAGCTGCATCTCCTGTGATGAATGATGCCTGTGATCCGGAGTCTATCAGGGCTCTGAGATACTCCCAACTCCCTGAGGATGACTGGACCTTAATTAGGGCAGTTGCCAGCAAAACGTTGCGATGCTGTCTTCCTACTAGGCTTGCAACAATGTTTTCTTTCTCTTTGGTTGCTGTCGCACTGGAAGTCGCCGCCGTGGTCTTGGAAAGCTGCTGCTGCTGCTTACTAAAATCTTCGTGCAGAAGCCAATGATGCTTTTTGTTACATACCTTGCATTTCCCTGGGCAAAAGTGTCTGGAGTTATATTTTCCTGTAGGCTTGAGGTAGTTAGAACAAAGTTTTTTATTCTTTATAACGTCCCAACGTTCGGATACTTTTAGATTGTTGAATTTTGGGCAGGATTTGATGCTGTGTGATCCTCCGCAGTGGAAGCACGATACGTCAGCAGTGTGGTACGTCTTCACTGCCCACCTATTCTGGTGACTTTCCCATGGTTTCCCAACTCCTTGTTTTCTGGGTTCGAGTTTGTTCCGTCTTTGCACAGCCTCCAGCGACTGAAATCTTGTTTCTAAGAAATTCAGTAGCTGCTCAAATGTTTGCACCTCTCTTGGTGCCGTTAATGACTGCTCATATAGTCTATTGGTTTTCTTGTCCAATTTTCGTGTCACTATATGGCACATGATAGGCCCCCATGTGGCTGTTTCAAATCCTAAGTTCTCAATTGCTCTTAGGCATTCTGCAGTCGTGTCATGGAGTTTCTTGATCCCCTCTGCAGATTCGTTTGACAGGGTTGCCTGGTTGAATGTGTCATCCAAATACTTCGTGAGTAGCAGCCTGGTGTTGTCGTATCTGTTCCTTATAATGAACCATGCAGACTCGTAAATGGCTTCAGTTGCCTCCAGGTGTTGCACTAACTTGCTGGCTTCCCCTCATAACTGCGACTTCAAGTACTGCATTTTTTCCGCCTTACTTAGTCGTGGGTTTTCATGAACAATTCTTTGGAAAATGTCATGAAAGCTAGGCCATGCTTCGTAGGTCCCTTCAAAAACTGGAATTTTGAGAGCAGGTAACACTATATTCGCATGGCTGTTTTTCTTGAAACTTTGAACCTCTTCATCCTGGATGTGCTGGTACAGGAGCACAATTATTTCGTTGACCATCTTTTTGGTCTCGTAGAACTCCTTGTCGTCGTAGCTACCGTGGGATAATATCTCCTCGTTTAGAGCTCTGATGTCATCCCAATCATCCTTGATGTTCTTAATGTTGTATTCGTAATACCTTTTACTGCATTCCTCATTCAACCTATTACAGACTTCCTGAATGTCGCTTTGGAGTGAATTTACCTTGATCTGTAGCCTTCTTATTCGGCTCTGTCCCTCCTGGTCAGCAACTGTGGTCGTGTCCTCTTTTGGCGCTACTGGCTGCTGTGAACTTTCACTTAGTATGGCTAGATTTTCTTCGCACTTGTCGAGCAGGGCAACCCCTTCATTGTAAACGTCTTTGGTTTGCTGAAAAAAATTGTTTTTAAAATAAGGGTGTTCTTCCTCGACTTCCTTCGCCAGGTCTGAATGGTTGGCCTCAAATTCTTCCCAAAGTTGTTTTAGGGTGGATCTGCAAGCGGTGATATATGCTGCATTTTTTCTTGATGGGCCATCCTTCTTCACGTTGATAATCTGCCTGCGAATGGATTCTGCTAAATCTTCTTGGGTTTGAAGAGGGCTGGTACGTTTAAGGGATTACTGGACCAAATGCTAGGGGCAGGAACGTTGAAAGGCTCGAAATATGAGATACTAGGGGCAGGAACGTTTTAATGGCTCGAAGAACCAAAATGTTCAGGGTGGAGCTTGTAGTGGACTGTATGAATTTATTTTGGACAAATTACAGGATATGTCTTAGGGGTGCAGGAATTAAAAAAGGTGCAACCCAACGGTCTCGTGCGGTCTCACACGAGATGATGTAACAAAAGACTTGGGGTCCGTTTGGGCAGCGTGAACACAGTGAAACAAGAGTTTAAACTGTATTAATTTAATGACTAGTTCTTTTCTATTTATACATATAAAAATACTGACTTAGCTTACAAAGTTTAATATTTGCCCTAGTTCAAGCTGTTATTTCTACGTGCGTGTCTAATTTCATAATAAACAAACTTTCAGAGTGCAGAATTGCAGGCTGTTCACCGGGTCATTCGAGCACTGATTACATTACTGCTGACGCTTTGTTAAGCATTTTCCGTATGCAATATGGGTTTGTGACATATACGCCTAATTAAATTAAAAGGATTAAAATTTATGTTTGGTTCCTAAACAGCTTTTAGATAGCCAAGAATTGTGTCGATTGTTGAATTCCAACCACTTTACATACACCAAATTTCCTTTTTTCTTCAGAACCTTTTCGACCAGATATACGTCCGAATGTTTTGTTTTCTGCAGTTCATGCTCGTAGAACCCTCCTTTAATTCCTGAGTTTCTTGGTCCATGAGTCGGTAGGTTGTTAGGTTTGTAAGTCGAACAGTGAATATTGTGAATACTTCGTTGCTCCAGGTTGGCGTGTACCCCTTGCTAAATGCCGAACGATACTTGCTGATGCGTACCGAGTCCTCTGTACGAAACTTTTAAGGTCTCGGATCCACGGTCTTTGTGTGACTGTACGCAGTGTTTAACAGAACATACTTCGGCAGGTTTCATTCCTATTGTGCGATGCTTGGTTGTGTTATACTTTGCTACGATCTTGGGTAGGATATCCAACCATTTGTAGGACCCTAGCAGGCTAAACTGCTTCCACATCATGTTCTTCAGGGTGCGGTTGTACCTCTCCACTATGCTGCTCTTCATACTAGAATACGTGCTGTTGTGATTGTGGTTGTGCTGTCGCATTAATCGTTGAAAATCGGTGTTGTAAAACTCTTTCCTCAAATCCATCTGCAAGTTTTGAGATGGCACCTTTACACTCCTCAGCACTTTACTCATGGCAGCTGTTACGTCCTTTCCTGTTTTACGTTTTACGGGATAGGCCTACACATACTTCGAGAAGGTATTAATGACTACCGCTCCGAACTCTCAAGTCCCGTCGTACACCAATCTTTACACTGAGGGGCACTATCTGAAACAGAGCATGCACAAGGCGAACAAGAATAATACGTCCCTTAATTAGTTATGCGTCTATTAGTCGATTAATACATCCGGGCAGCAAATCGTGCAGCCAAACTTATGTTATCTCTTAAGAAAAATACGCATCAGCTGATGGACGCGCTAATGCTACGGTACAAACACACAACATGTGACTGGCCGCTATCGGTTCGTCACTTTATAACAAACGGTACAGTGAAAAACAATGGGCGTTAGTTCATAACAATGAATCATACGCCTGCGTAGGCGACGGAAGCAATATAGCTATTGATAAACACGGCGCCGCAAAGGTATGCGACGAATTAACTCGCGGCCTAATTTATTAGGCAGAGGAGGGGGCAGCGTAGCTGCAATACTTGGCCAAAAAGGGGCTAGAATAGCCTCGCAAAGATAGGTGAATTTTGAATATACATTCCAGCCAGTGCCACGTCGCCCATGCATGCGATAAATGAACTTAAACGAGGCACGAAGCCAGCGCACATATGAAAAGTCCCGAACAAATCGTGATATTGACGGCGTCGCACGGCTATGCGATGCGTTCGTTTGCTAATCGAATGGTTAGGTATAAACAAACCCGCACACATGCAGTTACTAAAATGAAGGTTAACAACGGCCCTTCACACAGACATCTGCAAAGAGTTCATGAATTTTTTTGTACGGTCAAGCGCCAAGCTCGCACCTTGGCCACATTTAAGTGAAAGTTAGCGACGGCAGCGTCACAAGGCATCGTAGCCCCAGAGCGCCGCATAAAATAGTAACAAGCGAGCAAGAGGCGAAAGTACGCCTTCGCAGAAAAACCACAAACGCAACATCGTTTGCACAAGTAACACTATTATGTTCAAATGGTTCTATTACAGGTACCTTAATTCGGAGACGGTCCTTGAGAATGGCGTGCGATCGGTTGATAGTCTGCTGCAATCCGTGGCGTTGAATCAGCCGCGATACGGCATTTTTGGGGCAAACGAACAAGAATCCGTGAAATATGGCGGTCATGAAAAGTGCCCCTACGAGCACAACGACTGCGGCAAAAGCGGTCCACTACGTCCTGTTGCATATATCCTCGAGCATCGAGTTAAAGGGGACAATCACTTACTTACGGGAGCAGAAACGGACTCGCAAAACTCATCGCACCCACGCCTAAAAGTGATCACTGCCACTCGCACTGTTTTTTGTATGATTAACTTGAAAAGAGGCTTCCACGAATGGGGCCCCCAGTTAATCCGCTGCGAATTCCGGTTCAATGGGATTGCCGGGAACTGCCACTTAATAACCCTTGACTTGGGTTCAGTTATTTGTTAGAGTGAAACAAGACTTAACAAACACGAGTATATTGAGTAACAACGATTACAAACGTCACTGATGGACCGATGGTTTTTTACAATAGCTTCAACTGTTGTGACACGCTTGGATTGGCCACGCGAAAATAGCGAATTACGCGTAACCGTCACACAAAACAACCTGGAAACGTCTTTACCAGGGAGCTAGACCGACCGCAAACCAGCACAAAGCATAGCTGAACTTGCTTACTCGAAATTCTGAATCTAACTAAAGCTGAATTGACAATGATCTGAACTCGCAAATTCAACAAGGAGGGGAAGGCTCAAACACTATTGGCTGAGGCGATCCTGCGTAGCCAATCGGAGCGTCGCACGTTGTTTAGGAATGAATGCTTATTTTAAGAAATCTTAATGCTAAGCTCTCTCAATGAGTCATTGTATTGAACGAAATCCATAAACACATGAGTCCCAAATACGCTAAGTCGGCTTAAGTCCTATTAGAAAGTGTATCCCTCCGCTTAAAAGCCATTAAGGGAAGCTTACAAATTCCTTTCCATTATTAACAGAGGCGAACAAATACGGCAAGATGCAAATTTGACTTTACCACGACCTTTGAATGAGATAGAACAGTTATGACTTGAATTACATGAATAATTATAAGCAAAAAGGTTTTGATGCACGCATCTGTGTGAATCAAACACGCACAACACACAGCCTTTCTCGTCTGTAGTCCTGCCGGAACTCGCTTGCGAGCATCCGGGTGACGCCACGCTATATCCCGGCGGAGCAACAACCAATAACGACGCGGAGTCTACGCCAGTTCAAACCAGTTCCTCTCGCTTTAGATGGGCACGCGTTGTACAAAGGGTGATCTAGAAATGATTGAAACGAGACAGCTACGCCCATACACAGGGTGTTCAGATATAAATGGGAAAGAACAGAGCCGGTATCTGTGAATATTTGCTAAATGAAATTGAAAGTGCTGACCTCTGATTCGAAATACAGACAAACTGTGCTGAAGGTTTAGATGCTCTACTTGTTTGCCTAAGGCTGCAAAATGGCTTAACGACTCGTTATTATCGAAAATTTTGGAATATTCGCTTTCATCGTACCCACGCCCCACTAGCAGCAGTGGTACTTCTATATGGAGTTGCTTTACATTTTTCACTTTCATAAAGATACGTTTGGAATGAGAACCATAGCGCGCGCTATGGTAGTGTCTTTCAAATTTGTCTATCGGCATTACTGCTTCGTCGTTGAATGCGTTCTGATCGACATTCCGTCGACGCTAAGGTTTTGTACCCCTTAGTAGATTATTTTCGCGTCTCGTATAGCTTCGG
Organism: Agriotes lineatus; assembly: GCA_940337035.1. Taxonomy (NCBI): domain Eukaryota; kingdom Metazoa; phylum Arthropoda; class Insecta; order Coleoptera; family Elateridae; genus Agriotes; species Agriotes lineatus. Next base: position 93,181,099 of record OW679203.1, on the reverse strand, counting down.
TGATGCGAACTATCTCATTGGAATGACCCGTGTGTCCAGCTGCCTGAGAAGCTATTAATATACGCAACCGATTCACTAATGAGTTGGAAACATTCTAAGGAACATATTCCACTTTTTTGTGGGTCACTGTTAGTAATTCCTTGCCACGCCGTGGTACCTTTGTCGCTGGTCTGCCGGGAGCTTTTATGGTTGAGGAGGCAGTTAAAGGTCGTACTATTTTTATGTATTTAGACCCTGCGTTACCACTGACTCTTTGTGTGGGGTCGTAGTTTACACGATTTGCGGCGAAACGATCCACTATATCTAGATATTGCTCTAAATCTGCTGTTTTGTATATGTTTGGTTTCTTTTTAAACAACAATTCGTACAATCCTGGGGTGCCTTTGTAGACTATTCTGTTGCCGTGGTCTGTAATAACGATATTTTCACCCTCGAACTTGATTTCTTTATTTCCTATAGCAAACTTATCTCCCTCTATGTCGAATCGGACTCCGTAGTGCAAATCGTACTTGTACTCAGTATCTCGTATAATTCCTTCCACGTATGTGCGAGCTAACCCTTGAAATTGTTCTAAATATTGACCAAGAACTTCCGGTGCCAGCATTTGTTGGATGGTTTCTCTGGCTGCTTGTACCGCACCTTCTTCTGCTGCCGCCTCAGCAACCTCCGTTTGCAATTGCTCATCGTATTCATCTACTGGTTCACTCTCGGATAACACATGCGTCTGCAAAAATCGTGGTGTGGAGGTGTGTGATGGCCCCGGTGTGGAAGTGTGTGACGATCCCGGAAGGTTTGTCGCAGAAACTCGGCCTGGAGTGGTTATCGCTCGCGGACGGAGTAAGGTAGAGGGAGTGGATACTCTACGTTTAATTGTTATTGGCAAATAATCCACTTTTGGTTCGCCAGCTGGCACACCTTCTTGCTTTATAGTTGTCAGCAAATCGGTGAGCGGTTTGGAAAGAGGTTTGCATTGCTTATTAAAATCGACTGGGATTGGGCGATGTCTGCTTTTAAAGCTGCGTATTTACGTCTAACGGATTGTCGGGTTTTTATAAGTTCCCTGGCTAAACGCTTATCCATGTTGCAACTCCTTCAGTTGCTGGTAAACTACTACCTTCCCTTCTTTGGCTGCTGTCTATATATTAAAGTCATTGTCGAAACCTTTTCTATATCGTCCCCCGTTGGTTTCGCTTTCTTTATCGATCACTAAAAATCCGTGGTCCTCATTCGAACAATAAGAGCACAATGCTTTAAACTTGTTGAATGACATGTCCGTGTTGACATGATCGTCGCAAATGTGCTTCAGATTGGTGTTGTCTTGTTGGAATATGATGACGAGATTTGCATTATCTCTTATGAGCTGCTTAGGAATAGATGAATACGTCTGACATAGATAAAAACAATCTATGTTTCGGTGACGTCCGAAACAAAAATAATCTCGAATTATGCTTTGCGTGTCGCACGCTACGTCGTAAAAAACTATCACGAAATGTTCTTTTGCTTCCTGGGGTTTGATCACCTCACAATCGTTACTATATTCGAAGAATCTCGTGTCTGTCAATGGTTGTAAGGCTGCTCTCAGATAATTATATTTGGGTTGATCGAGTGTTTTCGAATATATATAAGGGTTTGCGAATAGCAACCCATTTCGATGCACTAGTAAACTGATTATGACGTTGGTTTTCCCAGATCCGGATGGACCTATGATCAGACATGATTTACATCTTTTTCCCAGTAAAGCGCTGTGCTTTCTGTAAGTCTGGGATATAGAATTTACTGTGTGATTTACTACCGGCAAGGAACACCATTGCTTTACAATTTTGACGTTTGCCATCGCTTTCGTTCGGAAAGAAACTGCGCTCTACCCGCCGTGCGTTCTTGTTATATTTGTTAATTCCGTTTGAAGAACATCAGTTGTGTGTAAGTGTCATGGCCTGGAACAATATAGACCGCCTTGGTATGACTCAATTGACAGGGAAGCGACAGTTCTTTATGGATGTGAAACCTAGACCCTTAACAAAAATAACATGGGAAAAATAGAGAGATGGGAAAGGAAAACGATACGTACAATATACGGAGGAGTGAGAGACAATGACAGCCAGTCGAGACAAAAAACAAACAGGGAAGTGATGGATATATACAAACGCCCAAGTATTACACAAATAGCAAGATCACAGAGAACACGGTGGTTGGGTCATGTTTATAAAATGCCGAAAGAGAGGCATGCGAAAAGGGTGCTCTTGGGAGGAGAAGGAGGAAAAAGAAGACCAAAGAGGAAATGGTTGGAAGCGGTGAAGGAAGACATAAAACAACTAAAAATACAAGATTGGGAGGAAAAAACCAGAAACAGAAAGATATGGAGACTGGTGGTCAAGAAAATTGAAGCATGGGCCTTTAAGACCTAAAGAGCTGATATATATATATATATATATATATATATATATTTAAAATTTTAAATGTGCTAGTAATTTTTAATGTGTAACTGACTAGATGTATGACTAAGTGTATTTATATCATGTGCAGCCCAGGTCTGTAATCTTGGTGGCCTACTGCCCCTGTTTATGAATTTGTTCAAATTTGAATATCTTCACATGCTTTTAATAAAACATGTGTTTTGGTCCACAAGGTGTTAGCTTTTGATAATGTTTTGAATAAAAAACGAAACGTCAGGCGAAACATACAAGTGGTTTTAATTCAATCTAACCATTAAAGCTTGGTACCTGTGCGTAGCACTGAGATTGGAGTTTTTCCAAACCCTATCCCAGTCAAGAAATAACATTTTACTGTATATATATATATATATATATATATATATACAGTAAAATGTTATTTCTATATATATATATATATATATATATATATTGGACTACTATACATTTAAATTTTATATTTATTTACTTTAATATTACGTAATGCAATTTGAGACTCTTAATAGGGCGTGGGTCGTTAATCTAGTTATCTGTTCTATAATATTTTAATTTTATATGAATTTTCAACTATTGACTGCTACTAAATTTCAGTTTGACTTTAAACTACTATCAAACAATGATCAAATCAAAATGACAAATATTCTTTTTGCTCACAAATCAAGGACTCAATTCACTAGAGTAAGTACTGTGTTATATTTATTTCACGTATTTAATTGTAATTTATTCAATATGCTTCTATAGGACTAATTAAAAACCAACCTGATTTCCTCTTATTTCACTATTATTCACATTTAACACCACTGCTCTTGACGTTCACAGCTAAGCTCGTTGACAGCCAAACCTCGATACATCTCCAACCAACTCGAACACGTCCAAACCCCAAGCTCCTGCACGCTACTGTCAATCGAACAGCCTCCTGGTAAGTTTCCACTAACAGATGGTATCCAAACTAATTTCCCATTGTCCTCAGCGTCTACCTTGTAATAACCAACCCAAATCAATCAGCTACACTGGCAACTACCTTCAAATGATTGACCGTCCTCCGTATAATCACCAAATTCAGTAATTAGTATAACTTATTCCTTGTGTGTAGTAAATCATCCAATTCTAATTAAATATTATTTTATTCTTCTTACTTGCATCTAATTAAACCATATTCCATTATCTCTTCACTAACTGCACACTTGTATCATTTTATAATTATATTCTCACTTATTTCCACCTCGCAGATTTGTTAAATACTTTCTTATTTGTATTCGGCCAAATTATTTATAAAAGTAAAGGCAAAATTTCCAGTTTTTATTAAATCAAAATTAGTTTTTCCAAAAATATGTCTACATTTTATGAGTTAGTTATTGTCACTTATTAAACAACTTTTAAAATTATGCTAGTTACAATTATTAATGCACTCTTTTTTAAAATTAAATGTTCTGAGTTTTACCTACTACATGCTATATTCTAGTAGTAAGCATATTTGTCACATGATAACATTATCTTATCTTTCATATTACCTTTCACCACCCTGATTGAATACTCAATTTCTATAACTTAACAAAATTAATTATAAATTGTCTCAAATTTAATTTCTATTACTCAATTCAACTTAACCAACAACAAAAAGTTTTATTTCAGCCGGACTCGTTAGTTAAGTATCCTGCCTACTGATCTTTGGTCACGAGTGCGATCCCTGGTCTCGGCGGGATTTAAAAAAAATCAATGAAAACCTTTTAGAAGTGATGTAAAGGCGTGGGTCCCATGCTATGTGCAGCATGTAAAAGATCCCTTGCTAGGGTTGGAACTCCTCAGTCTCAGCACAATTCTAAGTAGGACCATATAACCACTTTACGATGTCTAATAAGATACCAGGCACACCACATGCCTACCTATACCTTGCCCATACCAAACAAGTTTTATACAAAAAAAAACAGCAAGATTTAATCCCAATAATACGTATACAGGGTGATTCATAAGTAGAAGTGCATTGCTAAAAATTAGTCGTTCATGGAAAAAATTGCATTAGGGTGTATTACAAACTTTTGAAAACACCAAATCCTTTACTAAGAAATCAGATAAGAGTACATTAATCGCAAATACGTAATGCAGCAAATGTGATTGAAATACCCAAACAATTGGTTTTTGCTTTTACGTTGTAACCAAAATCCGCCGTATCGCAACCACTCGTGCTCAATTTGTATAAAGAACCGTCAATTAGCTTCACTTGACTCGTCCTCGGCCTGGTGTCTGCGGGGGCGTGACCAATATCAAAAATAGCGTGTTTAGGACCATTCACCCGATAGCTCAGTCGCAGAGAATGTTTTAACGAAGAGCAGAGGGCCAAAACAGCGAGTAATACGTGGTGTTGTATTTAATTGTGGTTCTTATTTATCTTAAAAGCAAACAAAATATCTATAGTTACAGAGGGGGCGAGAGTATATACAGTTACAGCTAAATTTAAGGTGGGTATGTTCGGGCCAGTCTTTGTTTTAAATTAACAAAGACGGGCTCGTATTTAGCTGTTTTTCTGCTTCATATCAAGTTTAAGCAATTAACTATTTTGTGTGTGGAATTATTATTAATTTTTGCCGTATAGTATTTTACGCAAAGTTGTTCTGTTTATGACCTCCAACTACCCTTAAATTTAATGGCCAGTTTTATGAATTACTTGACTTAATCCTTAATCCTTTAACGCATAAGCAGTGTCGAGGTGGTATGGTTCTTCACTGTATCTCTTGCACAAATATTTTTTCATCGTTTCCGATCTTACGCCATTCACCTAGCCTAGCCTCCGGCCACTGGGTGCAATTTTTCCCCAGGTCGCTCGGCACTCGTCCAGCGCTTCCTCGGCCTTCCCCTGCTTCTCTTTCCGGTCATCCTTCCATTCCACACTTTTTTGTTGTTCTTTCGTTTCTCGTTCTCTACATATGTCCCAACCAATATAACCTTCTTTGTTCTATTTTCCGTAGTAATGGGGATATTTTTAGCGCCTTTCTTATACAGAGTGGCCAAGATAAAAGAGGTCCCGTGTGAATACAGAAAGGTAAATTAATATTATATTTTTATTTAAAATCTGCAGAACTGTATTCACAACCGTTATTAACATGTGACAAGGCAACACTGAGCAATACACAGTTAACACAAAATGGCCGCTGGAAATCACGTTACGCCGCACGAGCGCTCAATATCACTTTCAGTATGGTACAGGACACGGGACCTCTTTTATCTTGGCCACCCTGTATATTCATTACGTAATCTATTCCTTCGCGTTTTTCCCATTACTGCGTTTAAACGTTTCATTTTGTTTGTTTGCAGTTTCTTTTCTTGTTTTTTAGTCAGGATCTATGGCTTTGCTACCATATATTAGTGTTGGTACAAAAGTTGGCCCAAGTTAGCCCCACAGGTTCTGGTTTGGATTCGTGGAGGAACGGGGTGGATCTGATTTTTTTATCTGAGCCGGCATCGCTCTTTTACATGATTCAGGACGGCCGACCTGGAAAACTTATTTACAGTGGGGCTCGAACAAGCTAATTAGGTGGAGACGGAGAGTAGAGATGCGTGAATTGAGCAGTGCGGCGAAGCTTGCGCGACCGCCGGCTTATACCTGCCCGATATCGGATTATCAGTATCATCTAGCAAAGGAATTGTTTGAGTTTTTCTTAACCTCCGCATGGCTTCAAATGTTTGAGCGTTACGAATTCTTGTGGCGTGATACCGCCTACAAATTGATAACGTAATTAAAACGTTCGAAAACAATTTGGTGGCACGCGAAACGTCACAATATTCTGAAATAATCACGTGGAGAAACACAAAAGTATTAAAGGTAGCAAATTATGATTTGGAAAATGAACTACATTGTCAAGAATATTCGCAACACTATCAAAATAGCGTTTCACATGAAAAAATAGAAATAAGAAAAAATGCAGTAGGTAATATATGCCAGACATTTAAAGATTATGAGTATTTACAGCAGTTATTTGTAAAAATAGTTTTGATGGTTGTATAATCTTATTCGGTGGCTAAACTAGGCTACGAGGATGAAAATTATTAATTGTATTAGTTTAAGCGTTCAAAAGGGTCCTGAAGGGTACCCATGGATATCGTTAAGCGAACTGTGACTGACAGCAAGAATTCGATAGCAAATTTACAACCAACGGAGTTCTAAAGGAACTCCAGCAGAACTTCCTTGCAACATAATGCAGAAAGACAAGTTACGAAGGTGTGCTAAAGAGGCACGGGATTACTGTACACAACATTCAAATATTGTTGAAAATTGAATCAATACACGTTAGGTACATTAATTCTTTCGGTGGGCTTCTAGGCCCCACTAAGACGCCACAAGTACATCCCGGTAGAAGCACGAATAAAAAGCCAAGGCAAATAAGAGGGCTTGATACTAAGATGCTGCATCAAGGCCAGTGCCTGCAGGTCATCAAGGACGCCATGTTCCCGTGGATCTGTACGTACTCCACACTATCAGCAGCGGATTATTTCGGGGCTCTTACTAGCAGCCCACCTGGGCCACGTGCAAAGCGAATTCCAACAGCTCGCTAATCAGGATCCGTCAAGATTGACGTGAGAGAAATTTCTGCAAATGTAACCAGAGCAGCATAATCCGCCAAATATAGAGAGGTCTAACCCAATACCTCGTATCTTAGCGTCATCAAAACCGCCGACCATCATACAAACCAAGGAAGGGTGAGCGCGAAGTTCAACATATGCGCCAAAGACCCCAAATTAAACAGACCGCGCTCAATGACCTGTAAACCTATATAGATACATTTTGCACGTAACAGTTTAATAAATTTTTCTTGAGTTTCTAGCACTAGGTATAACAATAGAAGAAAGAAAACTCTGTAATTGAAGATACGCGTACGACACCTTAATAATGGCAGCCAACGTACAAGAATTACAAACGATCATGAAAAAACTGGAAGGAGTAAGCAAGGTTTATGGCCTCGAAATCAATGCTGCTAAAACTAAAGTAATAAATAATAGACCTCAAAAATAACAACGTTTCGCATAATTAGCATCAATTTGGGATCAATTTGAATATGAATTGGGTATTTGAATAATTGGTATGTAATTAGAAAAGAATATAGAATTTATAATTGAATAATATGAGGCTAATTGAGAAGCAGAAGGATTCCAATTTAACGTAATATCTACCTGCCTCTACACCGCAAGGTAAATGAGGTTACAGATTATACATACATACATATCTAAATATGAAACTTGAAATTACAAATACTTACTCGAGATAGAGTATTGCACATAGTGGGTAGAAATCAAAAATGAAGATATAGTGTGTTGGAAGGAGAAAATATGATATCGTTAAGGACTTTGCTTTCATTATTGATATAACACATTTGGAAATAAAAAGCTGTAATTAATTTTGTAACTTGAAATAAATTATGAAATAAGCCCTATTTAAAAAGTAATATGTACGAATAATGAAAGAGTTACAATAGAGGCGGGTTCACGTGGTAAAATAAAAATTAAATTTTGAAATAAGAAGATGAAATACCAAATGGAGGAAGTAAGGAAGTCTATGGTGAGCAACTAAACTAAACGCAGGACTAATCTACAGAGGAGAATAAATAGAGAGGAATAATAAATTAAGTTTATTGAGGAATTACATTTGACATTGCACATCGATTGAGTTGGATTGCATCGAGCTGTTGGCATGAAAGGAGAGTTCCCGGTCCTTGGTGCTGGTCGGTGGAGTGCTTTGGAAGAATGGTTTTCAATGCTGTGTTGGAGATGAGTGACTGCTACTGGGGTTTGTTTGGGTACATGCTGTGAAAGAGCTTCTGTTTCTGATTCTAGGCAGTTGTGACATATTGTTTGTCAGTGGAGGCTTTCACCGTGTTTAGTGAATGGCGCAGTTGTGATCGGTAACAGAGTGGGATAAGTTGGTTTTTGCCGAGGACATTGATAAGTTGAAATAAAAGGTAAATGAGTTTAGGTATTTAGATAAGTACTGAAAGAAAATAAACATTAATAGGTAAATTCATTATTAACGATCAAGTATTTGGCATTAAATTTTCAAATTTGTTTGGCGTATCATTTGACATAAGTTATTTTGAGTTGTCAAAATTAAAATCAGAACATCAACTTTCAGAATAAGCAATCTAGATAAAAGGAATCCACCTCTGATTTTCAGTAGCTAGCCAAAAGAATTATTTTTAATACTCAAATAATATAAGCAGGGCAATTTAAATTGATTAAAAGATAATTTATAAACATATACTCATAGGTAACAAAGTAACAGCCCGAATCAATTCAATATAAACGCACAAATCGCATACACAGTAACAAAGGAAACCAGAGTTAAATCAACATTACATGTATTGACCAAAATATTTAAAAACGTAGAAAAAGGCACATGTAAAAAGGAAATATATATATATGCTGCAGTTCGATAAATTGCGCAACGTCTTAGAACTGTAACGTTTCACTCCAAATTAAGCGCGATCAAAATTAATGTAAAATTAATAGCGCTTAATTTTCGTCTAGGCCAACAATGAACGTTACAACAATGGAAATTTTTCAAAGCGCTCGAACTGGCAGAACTCGATCGACGCGGTCGATACGAAAAATCGGTTTCCGCGCACTCCTTCCTTAATACGCGAGAAGTCCCGAGATCCGATATAAGCAATACCTGTAAGGAATCTGGTTGTGCGGCAACCGATGTCCTAAGCTGCTATAACGGCTACGGTACCCAGATACTGCAGGGGAAACGGAAGGCGTACTGCAACATCACAACATGCTGCGGAAGCTGGACACATGGGGAATTTATCCATACGAGACGTCATGCGAAGTTCGCACGGAAGGCAGAACGGTAAAACGGTAGCTTCGCCAACACAACACTGCTAATGAGTTCCCAACAAAGCAATCCATCTAATCGACGCGAAATATAGGAGTCTACGGCTCCGCGGCAAAAACGGAAACACCAAAGGCTTACGGTAACCGAAAAACGACACCCCAAACGGACACGCACGTCCACACAGCAATGACCCAAAGATGCGTAACGCACGGCCAAATGCAATTCGCACACAGACTAAACCGCACAAAATGCTAGCTGGTAAAACACTCAACAAAAAAAGACGTCGCACCTGCCTAGCGGACGCCTTTCCCGAAGGAAAGACGCCGCTGGGCTGCACCACTACCAAACTAACTGTTCCTTGCGGTAGACGGGACTCAACTTAACTCGAAATGCAACACCAGACAGCTCGTGATCGATAAAGAAACGGAGCAGCCGAGCTGTATAATCCGTTCACGATCTTTTTGGGACAGAGCTGGCTATGATTTTTTCTTTTCATGTTGGACTAACTGATTCGGTGATATAGCGGATGCAACTTGTTTTTTCTGTCAGTGTCACTTCGACATTTTCTTGCCACCACATTGCCAGATTTATTATTTTAATATTCGTAGAAAATAAATGATTTATCAGGTGTTTAAAAATAATTTTAGTTTCCGTCAAAGGAAAAGTCAAAATGCCCAACATAATTCTGTTACAACAACAAATTTCCATTAAACTATGCTACTTCCAATTTAAACAGATTGCTCTAGTAAATTTATTTGGCATCAGTTTGTGACGTCTTTATTCTTTGACATCACCAAGCAAGCATGTAAAATAAAGTGGCATATTCATATCATGTACACAAATCTTATCAAAATTGCAATAAATATTAATATTGAATACTTTTCTTATGCATTACTTCTCATTTTCGTTTCTGTCGTCAATTGTTAAATCATTTCAATTTGTCATCCTTAATTTAAACGGAGATCCGGCAGCCTATTCAGAAAATATAACCTTAAACCGAAAACAACCTAACCTAACACAAAAAGTGTCAATTTCCATTAGGGAGTTTAGTGCCCACAGAGGTACTGCCAACAAAATTACTAGATGGTCATAGCTCCATCTAACCCAAAAAAATCGTGAACGTAGTTCTCTCTCACACCCATGGCCGTTGTTTGTTAAATTCAACTCTCGGAACGTTCCAGAATACAGCTTGCAGACAAATCGATATTATTAACCTAGCGTGCCAACGAATATATGCAAGCTACGCCAAATGAGTGCCTTTCAGATTCGACGTCGGCATGCGGATGACACAGCTGTGTACGCTATAAAGCCAATAACTGCTCGCACATAACTCGATTTGCTCAAATTCAGGCCGAATAATACGAAAAACCTATATATAAGAAGGGTCGTAATTTGGAAACTAGGCTAATTAGCCGTACGATCGTACAATTTAAAAATATCCTGACAGTCTATCTAAACTAATAAGTCTATAAATGAAGAACTAAAAATAGAAAAAAGTCGTCTACATAAAATCCAACAACAATACCGTATCTATCTAGGACACATAGCTGGAAGAGATAACACTTCAGAAAAGGTGGTCATAGCAGGTAAAATAGAGGGAAACAGACCTAGGGAAAGATTTCCCACGAGATGATGCGATCAGGCAAAAACACTCATCGAAGTAGGACTTCACGAAATGATACAACTAGTACAGAACAGGACACTATGAAAAAACATGTCATCTCTACACCCATAATGCCACTACGCTCATTCGAGGGTAAAGGATAGTAGAAGAATACAGTTTCTGAGTTTTCAGAATTAGAATAGTTCTTTGTTTTTAGATTACCACGAAATGGTATTAACAAACTATGACGTTTAACATTTGAAGGAAGTGACTAAATTGTTTAGAAAAAAATGTTCGACATTTTGTCCTGGAAACAAGCAATTTTGGTGATTCATCTTGAGCAGTTGGTGTCTGTTTTTCAGACTTTTAATACTGTATTCCCGAAATTAATAAGAATCGGACACTTGTATATTAATATATTCGACTCAAAATTATCTCTTTTACAACATCTCAAAATATTATACGCTGATTACCAATTACACTGTATAATATCTAACTACTAATTACTAAATCTACCCATTATTACTTTAATAATAATTAATGTACATTTCTGTAAACTTCACACTTCACACTCAATGGAGCTGTGGCGCTGGGGCTACAATTATACCGGGTGACCATACATGATTGTGATTTTTTTTCTTAGGTTAGCACTGTTAATGTTGGTTACCCTGCGGTCAATTTTAAATCTATGTCAATTTCGAGGTTAGCAGGTTAGGTTTTTCGTCAGTTCTGACACAAAGTGACACAAAATCTAACCTGCAAACCTCGAATTTGACATAGACTTAAAATTGACCGCAGGGTAACCAACATTAACAGTGCCAACCTAAGAAAAAAAATCACAATCAATTATGGTCACCCGGAACTTTGATGGATTTCATAAAGGAAAAAAACTTTTAGAAGCCCTGGTATAGACAAATCTTTAACAAAAAGAAATCTACTTCAAAAACGTATTTTTAATAATTTCTTCAATTTGTATGGAGTAATATCGGACAAGGCAATCAGTTTTTCGTGTATTATACGTATATATACTTATGTTTATTTGAATCTTTTTGAATGTAACATGTACTGTTTCTTACCGTGAAAATACCGTTATTTACCGTTATAGAGAAGAGCAGTACAAGCGACACAGCACACAGCTGACAGCCGACGTTATTCGAGAGGTGAGGTTGAGATTCGCACGGAAACTCGTGCAGAAAAACTGTTAATCAATAAATTAAGCTTTATTTTTAACATTTTGTAATTAGTTAAATATTTTATAGTCAGTATTGCTATCGTTTAGTAAGGGGAAATATTTGCGTAGTAATAAATAATTGGTAGGCAAATAGTCTTATAACCTCTTCGGTCTTTTCTGGGGGTGCTGGCTAAAATACATTTCAATTTTCTAATCTATAAGTTGAAATGTGGTTTTAATTTGTGCCCGCCAGAAAATTAAGCAACACATCTGCAACATTCCAGCGTGCAAAAATAAAATGAATCTAGAGGAGTCAGATGTAGATGTTGCGGTCGACCAGAACAACGTAGGCACTAGTTCTGGAGGCGAGAGCGAAAATCAGGAAACAGAGTGTCCATACAAGGAGAACGACGTTCGGAAATTTCATGTGCTGGATGAAGTGGAAAATGATTCGGATTCCCAACTATCTGACAGCGATTCTGACATACCTGACGATGAAGTGGAGCGCATGCTAGAGGAGGCCCTTAATAATAACAAACGTAATGCGGACGAGGCTGGTTTAGGTAAAGCACTGAAGTATTATATAAAATTTATGTGTGTTTAGCCTTAGCTCGATGTTACTATACTGCTTAATAATTAGATCAAGGTGAAAAACCATTCGAGGAAAAAGACAAAGTGGTGCTAATAGAAAAAGGTCAAAATCACTTTGATATCTTGCCTGAGGGGTGGATTCAGGTGACCCACAATAGTGGAATGCCCTTTTACTTGCACAAGGCAAGCAGGGTGTGCACTCTTTCCAAACCGTACTTTCTTGGATCGGGTAGCGTGAGGGTAGGTGCTGAATGTTTTAATGGAGGACAATACTGCATACATCTCTTTTTAGAGACATCAGGTACCGTTGAGCGCCATTCCGTGCCTCAACTACCGCAGAGCACTTGAGGAAGAGTTCGAAAAGAACAAGATGAATTTGACGAAAGATCTACCTAATGCTAGGATAGAAACTGCTAAAGAAAACGTCCATTCTCATAATTTAACGCCCTTGCAGCTGCAGGAGTACTGCGAGAGGCTGTTTCAGTTTAGGAACATTAAAGTGACGCGGTTCAAGTCGTGGTTAGAGCGACGTGAATTTACGAAGAAAAGGAAACACGAGAAGCAACTGCAAAGGCCAACATTGCCTGATGGTAAAACGCGGTTAATATAATATATTATTGTGTCAATCTTTTGTAATCAAATCTTACATAGTACTGTTTATTTTGCAGTTCTTAATCGGGTTAAAGTTACTTGCTACAAAAGTGGGGTTACGTTCCTACTCATAAAATCCTGCCACACTTTCAAGTGTGCACAACAAGCAAAAGATCCACCTTTGTGACAGAGCCTGTTTCTATAATTATGCCCCATTTTAGGTACAAAACTGATAACATTTCCAATTCAAAGCAACGATGGAGAAAATACTTCTCAAAATCCGAAGCGAGAGTGGATTATGAATCCAAACGGCAAATCGTACGTATGCATCTTGCACGAGTACGTTCAGCACGCATTAAAAAAGCAGCCCACGTATAAATTCACCGAGTTAGGTTCGTAACTGTCCGACTGTTGCGTTTGTTGCTCATCTGTGCATTTGCAGAAAACGCGGCAACGCCTTATGCAGCCACCATATCCATAAACGATATGCAGTATGGGATAGGATATGGCACCAGCAAGAAGCAGGCGAAATCCGAGGCAGCTCGAGCCACTCTGGAAATATTAATTCCGGAGATGAGGTCCAAAATAAGCTCCGATTCAAAGACGTCTTCAAATGCCAGTAAAGCTCAAGATCAAGATTTGTCGGTAAGTTGATGTATTGATGCTTGAAATGTTGACAATTCAAATGGTTTTACAGTTTTTCGACGAAATTAAAATAGAGGATCCACGAGTAGCCGAATTTTGTGCTAAGACTACGGAGCCTTCCCCACACGACATCTTACTAACGTGCCTGCAGCGTAATTTTGGGCTGGGTGATATACAGATTAGTTATCAGGGAAATGCTTTGAAGCATCAAAAGAACGAGTTTACGATGACCGTTGGTAAGCATACGGCTACGGTAGTTTGTAGAAATAAACGAGATGGAAAGCAGCGAGCATCGCAAGCAATTTTGCAGGTGAGATTTTTTTGTCGGTATGTTGCACAAAAATATACCTGTTTTTATAGGCTTTACATCCTCACATTACATCATGGGGCTCGTTGCTGCGGCTGTATGGAAACCGGTCTGTGAAGACCTTCAAAGAGAAGAAGCTGGAAGAACAGGAAATAACGCTGTTGCAGAGCAAAGCGGCCATTAATTCCCCCAACTTTGCCATTTTGGACAAGTTGAAGCTGGAGCTGTCCAAGTTGAAGGACAAACGGGATGCCATTAAGCCAATAGGCGTGTTCATTCCTCCCGATACGGAGGAACTGCCAACGCTCTCGTCATCAAATTTGAAGAACGTTGACCTTTGACAGTAGTCTTGGCAAAGCATAGATCAATTTGTTGCCTAATTTAAATGTTTGTATCAGTGAGATAGCAGTTGTATTACGCCAGGTTGTTTGCGAGTTCAAGCTACTGCGAGTGATTTCCAATTGTGTTCGATTTTATGCAATTTATGTGACAGTTGTTTATCAATAAAGTACTATCGTAAATTATTTAGTGGTATTAATAGGTTTTTTGCACTTTGATTTTTCTATTTTAGACAAACCATGCCGGGCAGCTGATGATAAGGATTTGTTGTTCAATGATCTAGAGGTACGTGCTATGCATGTGTGTAAGATGAAGGGGCACAATTTTTTGTTCAGCTTGCAGCTACAACTGATTTTGATATTTTAATTAAATATACAAAATCTGCGAGCGCTAATATGTGTTTATCAAAAAATTTAATGTAGGTATACAAGGTTAATACGAAAACACTTGACAACAAATTCAGAGCATAAAAATGACAGTAAGTGTAGCCATATAGCAGTGGCATGTAAAAGATCCCTTACTAGGACTGGAATTCCTTAGTCTCTGCAAAATTCTAAGTAGGACTATATGTCCATAACGAACACGTTTTATTTCTGACCACTCGGCTAGGCAACCAATTAAACACTTCTGTAATCATAGAAAAGAACAAACATGGCATATTAAGAACTAATGTAATACATAGATGAAGCCATAGAAAAATCGAAACTGTATTATTATGATAGATAAAGATCAGTATTTAAATAAAAATTAAAAGAAATAAATTTGGTAGATTAATACAATCAAATTTAGAAAAATTTGAATAAGATTGTTGGTTAAGTTGAATTGAGTAATAGAAATTAAATTTGAGACAAATTAGAATTTATTTTGAAACTTATAGCAATTGAGTATTCAGTAATGGTGGTGGAAGTTAATTTGAAAGATAAGATAAGGTTATTATGGGACAAATATGCTTACTATGAGAATAAAGAAGTGTAGTAGATATAGATCACATCATTTAATTTTAAAAGTGTGCAGCAATAATTGTTACTCTATAAAGAGTAATTTTGTTTAAATAGCAGTAGAAATAACAAACTGAATTTATGTAAAGACAATTTTGAAAAATCCCTTTTGAATTAATAAACATTAGAAATTATGCCTTTATTTGTGTGAATAATTTGGTCTTATACAAATAAAAAAGGTATTAACAAATCTACGAGGTGAAGAGAAGTGAAAATATAATTAACGTATAATACAAGCATACAATCATTGAAGAGATTATGGAATACGGTTTAATTAGTTACAAGTAAGAAGAAGATAACAATATTTGAGTGGATTTGGATTGTTTGGCACATGCAAGGAGTGGTTGGTGGTCATTACTGGAATTGGTGATTCTACAGAGGACTAGTCAATCATTTTGCTAGGGTTGCTGACGTGACTGATTGATTTGGATTGTTCTGTTTGGGTTGGTTACTACAAGGTAGGAGCTGAGAACAATGGAATATTAGTTTGGGTACCATCTGTTAGTAGGAACTTACCAGGAAACTGTTAGATTGACGGTAGCATACGGGAGTGTAAAGAGCGAGACTGTGTCTGCAGGAGCCCAGGGTTTTGACGTGTTGGAGTGGGTTGCGTGGTTGGAGGAGCATCGAGGTTGGGCTGTCAATGAGCTTAGCTGTGAACGTCAGGAGCAGTAGTGTTTTATGTGAATAGCAGTGAAATAAGAGGAAATCAGGTTGGTCTTAATTAGTTCTATAGAAGAATATTAAATAAGAAAAACAATTAAATGAGTGAAATAAAAATAACACGGTAACTTACTTTGGTAAATTTAGTCATTGATTTGTGAATAGAAAGAATATTTGTCAATTTTGATTTGATTATTGTTTGATAGTTGTTTAAAGTCAAACTGACATTTAGTAGCAATCAATAATTAAAAATTCATATAAAATTAGAGTATCAAAGAGCAGATAACTAGATTAACGACCCACACCCTTTTAAGAGTCTCAAATGCATTACATAATATTAAAGTAACTAACTGTAGGATTTAAATGTAGAGTGTAGATACTACTGCAATATTTATAGACGAAGCTATACAAAAAAAAAACGGCAAGATTTAGCCCCAATGATATGTATACAGGATAAGTCGAAGTACATTGCTAAAAATTGATAGCTAATGGAAAAAATAGCATTAGGGTATATAGTATATTACAAACTTTTGAGATCACCAAAACCCTTACTAGGAAATCAGATAAAAGCACATTAATCACAAATACGTAATGCAGCAAATGTGATTGAAATACCAAGACAATTGTTTTTTGCTTCTGCGTTTCATCCAAATTCGGCCGTATCGCAACCACTCGTGCTAAATTTGTTTAAAGAACCGTCAATTTGTTTAAGAAATTAATTGTTTTGTGTGTGTAATTATAAATTTTTGCCGTACAGTATATTATGCAAAGTTGTTCTGTTTAGTGACCTCCAACTACCCTTAAATTTAATGATCAGTTTTATGAATCACTTGACTTAATCCTTAATCTTTTACTACATAAGCAGTTTTTTTTTTTTTTTTTTTTATTAGGAATACCAGTTCAACATTTTACAATGTTATGCATGGTTTTTATAACATAGATAAATACTTATTGTCAAGTAGAAATTAGTGCGGAGGAAAATGATTCCTCTAATTTTGACGGTTTTTATTCACTGTCACTTTCTTCTGAGTTCGAAATTAAATCTTGAGGTAGTCGTCTTTTGAGCCTAATGTGAATGTTCTTGCGGCCGAGTTGTTGAAGGATATTGTTGTCGTTGTTGTGCAGATTGTTCAAAAATGTTCTTGTCGTTCTTTTGATAAATTGCTCTATCGTGTCAATTCCAAGCTCATTGTGAATTTGATGATTGCGCACGAACCATGGCGCATCGACAGCCATACGGAGTACCTTGTTCTGAAAAACTTGGACTTTTTTGATATTCGTTTTAGAAGTAGTACTCCACACAGGGCATGCGTATGTCAATATTGGCCTTAGAAGTGCTTTGTATAGCAACATGGTACATTCCAGGCGGAGTGGTGTTTTCCTATTCATAAGCGGGTACAGCTGTTTCAAACGGGCATAGCCTAGGTTGAGTTTATGGTTTACATGCGAGCTCCACGTTAAACGAGTGTCCAAATAAACTCCTAGATATTTAATTGCGTCGGTTTGTGTATTCCAATCAATTTTAGTTCCAAGCATTTTTACGTTTTGGTGATTTGGAATGCGTTTGAGCGTGAATATTTTAGTTGCGCATTTATTGGGGTTTAATGATATGCACCATTTGTTAAGCCAGCTGCCTAGGGTGTCCGCGGCCAGTTGAAGTTGGTAGATGGCGGTGTGGAGATCTGCGTGCTGTGTGATTATGACGGTGTCATCGGCGAACAAAGCTATTTCACTTAAGTGTGGAATGGGAATGTCGTGGACAAATATATTAAACAGCGTTGGCCCGAGCACGCTGCCTTGAGGAACTCCTGCGTGTATGTTTTTTGTAGACGATAAGGAGGCGTTGACGCGGACTGCGAATGTTCTGTTGTCTAAGAACGAAAAGATAATTGCCAGCAGATAATGTGGCAAGTCAGTCTGCAGCATTTTATATTTAAGCCCTTCTAGCCAAACCTTATCGAATGCTTTGGTAATGTCTAGAAATGCTGCTACCGTGAATTTTTTGTTTTCATATCCCCTTTCCAGTATTTCTGCGATTCTTTGTAGTTGCTGAACAGTTGAGTGCCCTTTTCTGAATCCAAACTGAACTGAAGGGATTATTTGAATTCCATCTAGTGAATCATTGAGCCGATTTGAAATTACTCTTTCAAATAGTTTTGAAAGAACGGGTAATAGACTTATAGGGCGGTAACTGTTGCAATCGCTTTTGTTTTTTCCGTGCTTAAGGAACATAAGGATGTGTGCGAATTTCCATGCGCTAGGAAAATATCCTTTTCTCATACAGGAATTAAAAAGGGTGGCTAAGTAAGCTAATGCTTTTTTAGTGAGGTTTTTAAGGACAACATTGGGAATCAAATCGTGACCAGGTGCCTTTTTTAGGGGTAGGAGTTTGATATAGTTTGCAAGTTCGTGTGGTGTCGTGGGTTGGTCAAAATCGTCGACTATTGGTAGATGCGTTTCTACATAGGTCTTAATGATACGAGAGAATGGTCTGTTTTCATCTGAGATAGCTGGTGTGAAACTGTTCTCAAGGTGCTCCGCAAATAGATTGCATTTGTCTTCGTCAGAGCTAAAGTTGGCATTTTCTGTAGTTAGTGTAGGAATAGTTTCGAATTGTCGTGTTATGTACTTCGTCGCTTTCCAAAGTTGTGCACTGCTTGGTTCTATACTTTCAACATGTTTTTTATAGTTATATAGTCTGTATTTGTCAATTTCTCTCCTGATTTGGTGAGATATGTTATTTAGCTGGTTCTTTAGAGCCGGTGCTTTCGTTCTATGCCATTCTCTCCTGATCTTGCTCTTTTGTTTGATCATTTCAAGAATGTAAGCTGGTGGGATGTTATGGTTAACATGTCTCTTTGGGAAACGGATAGGTTTACTTGCTAGTTGAACTGCTTCAGTAATATTTGTTGTAAGGGCTTCGATGCTTGCGTCAATATCCTTTTCATATATAAGGTGGCTTGGGTTCACAAGTCGTGTGTCCAGATTCACTTGAAATGCTTCCCAATCAATATATCCTTTAATAAGTTTTGGAAAACAAGGGATATGTAGAGGAGTAGTACTGAAGGTAATTAATACTGGAAGGTGATCCGAGTCGAGTTCAGGGATTACTTTTTGTTGGATGGGCAGATGGAAGTTCTTGGCTACAATAAGATCGAGAATGTCAGGTTGGTGATCTAATCTGTAAGGATAATACGTAGATTCTGTTGGTGCTATAACTTGTAGCTGATGTTTTACTACAATGTTATGTAATTTCGTTCCGCTGGGATTATTTGTGCGGCATCCCCAGAAGGTGTTTTTACTGTTCAGATCTCCAATAATTAGTGACGGTAGCGACGGGTGAGATGAGTTGATGACGTCAGTTTCCGTGAGCGTTTTATTGGGTTGCTTATAAGCTGCTGTTATTAACATTTGGTTATTGCTAGTTGTTTTGATGATCACTGAAACTGTTTCTAGGTTGACCGCCTGTGAAGTAATGGGTGTATCGAACTGAAGGTATCGCTTGATAATAATTGCTACTCCTCCCCAAGCAGTTTGTGCTGGTCTGTCATTACGAAATATATAATATCCGCTAATTTTAAAAGTTTCTCCCTCCGATAGGTGGGTCTCGGTCACACAAGCAATGTCAACATTGTATCTTGCTAAGAATGATATGAAGACCGATCTTTGAGATTTGATTCCATTCGCGTTCCAATTGAGGATTGTTAAATTTTGAAGGCTTTTGAGTGAGTTATCCATTGAAAAAACTAGGCAGAATGTGTTTTGTTATAAACGATTTGATTTGGGATAAGTGGGGTATTATTAATTGCTGGATAAATTGCATTATGGTTTCTAGGAGGGAAGAGTGTGGAGATTGGGAATCGGTATTGTTTGGTTGGCTGCCGAGTTGATGTGAGTTCGATTGTGCCGCTTGGCTGTAGGAGATGCTGTTCGGTGTATTTGATAAGGGGCTGAACTCTCTGGGGGTTACTCTTGTGTTTCGGATTGGAGTGCGCTGTTTTAAAAGTTCTTGATGATGGGGACATCCTCTGTAGCTTGCTGGGTGGGCTCCACCGCAGTTAACGCAGTGGGGGGGATCATCTTGCTTCTTATTACAGGCATTAGGGGCGTGTTCGTTGTTACATTTGACACAACGTGGTTTAGCAGAGCAGTAGTTCTTGGTATGCCCATATTTTTGGCACCTATGGCACTGAGGAATATTAGTGGATTTTTTCCTTGCTTCGACTGTGACTATTGAGTGGAATATAGTTTTTAAATTGTAAATCTCTCGGCCGGCTTCATTTGCAGGTAATATGACTGCACATATAGGGATTGGTTTTTTGACATTATTTAGTAAGCGGGTCACGGTTGTTACAGGCAGTTTCTTTGCTAAGAGTTCCTCTTTGATTTCGGCGTCCGTGAGTGATATTGGCACGTTTTTAATAACTACCGATAGATGTTTTTCATTGGGATTTTGAAACGTATGAAATTCCACGGAGTTGTTCAAATAGAATTTAGTCAATTTACGGAAGTCATCGCAATTAGTATGGTTTATTTTGAGGTACTTACTGCTATAAGATGTAGTGAATTCTCTTTCTTCGGTAATCAGCTTAATATCGTTAATAATTTCCTGGTGGTTATTGGCATTGTGAATAAATATTGGTGGGATTTTAGCTTTCCTAGTTACTGGGTTGCTGTCTGGATTTGGTGTTTTTGATTCACTGGTACTCGTCTCCTGTGTTGATAGTGGGAAATACGGGTTGGTTTTGATTAGTTCTTCAGCGTTCCAAGTATATCTTTTTACTACATCGTTGACAGGTGGCGATAAGTGATCGGAATTTCGCTTATTGTTAGCACTGGACTGATCCATTGTCAATAATTTATTGTTTATTTACCCAGCCCCGACGGGCCGAGTTTTTGAACTTCCGGTAGCTAATCGCTAATGTACACTTTGATTTCACTGGTTTAAAACGAATGTATCTTGTTAATACCACGAATTTATCGGATAGCGCCCAGCCAGCTGAGTGCATGCACTGATAACGCGCGTTGCACGAAATACATCCACTCGCTTCGAAATCGTCCGCCGGACTCGCAGCAGTGTCGATGTGGTATGGTTCTTCACTCTATTTCTTGCACAAATCTTTTTCCATCGTTTTCAATCTTGCTCCATCCACTTAGCCTTCGGTGACTGGGTGCCATTTTTTCCCAGGTTGCTCGGCACTTCGAAGTTCCAGCGCTTCCTCGGCCTTCCCTAAGGTTGCCAACCGTCCTTTATTTCAAAGGACAGTCCTTTGTTTCAAAAGACAGTCCTTTATTTCAAAATAAAGTTCTTTGTTTGTCAGGCCATTTTACACATCTCAGTAATTTAATCAGGTACACAAACCTTTAGAACAACCTTGGTACTTAATTGGCAAGATTGTTTGTATTTCGAGTCCATTTTAGCCTTGGTCCATCGAATAAACTGCAATATTTAGCTTCAAGCATAGCCTTTGTAAACTTTGTACACTCCTGGTATCGCTGTCGCTATTTCGTACCCCTTTGTGCAACCCTGTCGTGGTTTCGTACAGCTGCATGCCCCAGCAGACGCTAGAGCGTCGATTCTCAGGGTATTTAAAATTCAGCCCGTGAGTACAGCAAGGATAACCTCAGTTTGTTTCGCTGGCGGACGATCAAACGTTGAACGTCTCTGACGCATCCTGCGCTATGATTGGCCGGGGCGAAGCTCTCGAGGCACAGCTGTGTTCACGAGCGGGGTTTTTCTTGGCAGTTGAAAAGGGACTCCGCTTAGTTAAGGAAGTGTGTGCACTGTTGCGGTGAGATGTGGAAGGCTGTCCGCGAGTCGTTGTGAGGTTCATATTACATGTAGGCTCGTTAAAGCCCATTATCCGCTGTCGTTTGTGAGGTGGGATCCCCTTTCCCTGAAGTTATTCTCTGCAACGGCTACGCTGGTAGCTGTGTCTCATGCTCAAGGAGGCCTGTACACAATATGCTCTTCAACGAGGACCCTGTAGGACACCGTAGCTTCCCGGCTCTGCCACACTCGCATTTTGTGTGAAGCGATATACCGACCCTGTTTTGAATGTCGTTGCCTGCTGCTGCTGAGCTTGCTAATAAGGTGAAACTTGTGTAATAAGCTATACCGCCCGTTTGCTTCTGTAAATTAATCATTCAAGTTTACACAGTACTATTGCAAAGTGCACTCTGAATAAAATTTAAAGTTGTGTGCTAACATTCTGTGCTGCAAGACAGTTTTGCTTCTGTAAATTAATCATTCAAGTTTGCGTTCGACACAGTACACTCTGAATAAAATCCAACGTTGTGCCCTAACATTCTGTGCTGCAAGACAGTTTTTCTTCTATAAATTAATCATTCAAGTTTACACAGTACTAATGCAGAGTACACGCTGAATAAAATTTAAAGTTGTGTGCTAACATTCTGTACTGCAAGACAGTTTTGCTTCTGTAAATTAATCATTCAAGTTTGCGTTCGACACAGTACACTCTGAATAAAATCCAACGTTGTGCCCTAACATTCTGTGCTGCAAGACAGTTTTGCTTCTGTAAATTAATCATTTAAGTTTGCGTTCGACACAATACTAATGCAGAGTGCACTCTGAATAAAATCTAACGTTGTGTGCTAACATTCTGAGTTGCCTGACAGCGTTGTTTTTGTAAATCAATCGTTCTAGTTTGCATTTGATACATAACCAGTGCAGAGTACACTCTGATTAAAATTTAGCGTTTTGCTCTAACACTCTGTGCTGTAAGATAACTGTGTTTTGTAAATTATCCTTTCAAAGCTACGTTTGACGTTTAATTAATGTAGAGTACAGTTAAGTACAACATTTAACGTTCGTGTTCTAGCATTCAGTGCTGCAAGGCAGTTTGGTCTTTGTAAATTAACCCTTTTTAAGTTTGCGCTTGACGCTTAAATAGCGCACGATACACTCTGGCACAAATGTAGCGATTGCTATTCTCAAATGTTTCACTGTAAGTCACGGCGTTCTGGTGACTCGAACTCAAGTTCAGGTTTTACACTCCCGCGTCACGCCTGTTGAGGCCTAAGTCGACGTGGACTGGATTTGTTGTTCGGCTCAGTTATGCGCCGCAACCTTTAGTTAAAGCGCTTTCCAGCTGCGCGTACCTTATAGGCCATACTTACGTGCCGAATATACCTGTATTTTTGTATGGTGTTTGGTAGGTCACTTGGAGTGGCCCAATAGATGTATTAACCGTACAGTCTTATTCTTTTCCTTTTTGTGTCTCGTGCATGTTTGTTTACAGGGTGACTATGTCACTGTGTTACGACCATTGTAAGGTGAGGCCCGGACGTGACGGATGAGCATTCCAGGTAGGTTGTTGTGTATGTCGTTAGGCTGTGGCTTCTGGAAATAGTTATTTGAGCATTTCCCCCCCTTTTAACCCTTAAGGTACGGTTGAACGTGGGTCACTTGACTTGGATCTTGTGGCGCTCATTTCTTTAGCAACGCTCTATATATACCTCAACACGCTTGCCCCGTGGTGTACCGTTTTGAACCACGCCCATCTCCCTGAGCGCATTTGAGCCGAGGCCTTTTGTCTGTTTTTGACTATTCTGAGGGTGCGCGTGCCCATTTCCCGGATTTGTTATATGCGGTCAAGTTTAATTTTCGCTTCTAAAAAAGGAGTTCGAATTCTCAGGCATGCGCACGAGACGCGTAATACTCAGAGTGAGACTATGTCGGCGCCGTAATGTTTTCGGCCGTTTCCAGGCCTTACTAGCAATATATGTATAATACATATATGCGGTCAAGTTTAAAATTCGCTTCTAAAGGCGGAGTTCGAATTCTCAAGCATGCGCACGAAACGAGTAATACTCAGAGTGAGACTATGTTACGCCGTAATGTTTTCGGCCGTTTCCAGGCCCTACCAGCAATATATGTGTAATACATATATTCGGTCAAGTTTAAATTTCGCTTCTAAAGGCGGAGTTCGAATTCTCAGACATGCGCAAGAGACGCGTAATACTCAGAGTAGACTATGTCAACGTCGTAATGTTTTCGGCCGTTTCCAGGCCCTAGTAGTAATATATGTGTAATATCACGTGACCCTTTTTTTAACAAACAAACATATATGCGGTCAAGTTTTAAATTCGCTTCTAAAGGCGGAGTTTGAATTCTCAGGCATGCGCACGAGACGCGTAGTACTCAGAGTGAGACTATGTCGGCACCGTAATGTTTTCGGCCGTTTTCAGGCCCTACTAGCAATATATGTATAATACATGTTAACGAAAACAATTAAAACAAAGTATCCCACCAGCTCTATTAAATAAGTGAATTACAACGTATTTAAATAACGCTCTGCGCTGACACTCTCGGGTCAGCTTCCGGAGACGAAATCTGCCCGCTTGCACGAAGCATTTGAAGTTATAACCCAATATTCTTTCCCTATTTTAGGCAGCTGTCTCGCAGATCGTGTAATTAATAGCGCCTGTGACCTCAAAGGTCAAGAAATCAACACCACCGAAGCGCTGAATTCAGCTAGAACCTAGCACGGCCAATCCTGAAGTGTTTTTCGCTCTCGAAAAACCAGATCTGCTAACAAATAACATAGTTCGGCTTATGCTTCGTCATACACACACGTTAGTAACTCATGCCGGGTACTTATGACCTTAAGATTTACAGGTGTCTAGCTAACTTGTCTTATCACCATAGTGCTCAGAGGACACAGTTATCACAATTATCGGTATTTGCAACTCTTAAACATTCGTACGTCATAAAGGGTCTCTAATGTACCTTGTCAACATATGTTCAAAGCACACACATCTCCAACATTATACTTGGTACTCAGAGGCCATCAACCTTGTCACTCCGCAATGCTCAGAGGTCTCTACCTAGACTTGTCATTCGGCAGTGCTCAGAGGGTACTCTAAGCTTGTTACCCTACTATCAAACAAAAGCACATGCGTCTCCTACTATAGTACTTGGTACTCAGAGGCCATCAACCTTGTCACTCCGAAATGCTCAGCGGTCTCTCACTCGACTTGTCATTTCGCAATGCTCAGAGGGTACTATGGCTTGTTACCCTACTACCAAACACATGCAATGTCGCAATATTTTTTTTGCAGTACTTATCAAGCAAACAATAGCAATCAATCAAACTTTCAAATAACTAAGTAACTCCCTAACACGGACCATTCGGACATAATCTCCCACTTGAAACTTTGGTCCAGATGTTCGCGTTGTATCAAAACGCTCTTTTTGTTTTTGTGCGGCGCTAGTCATTCGTGCATATGCAAGTTTCCAGTTGTTAAAACTTGTTGTAAATTGCTATTAGCCGTAGCGAAGCCAGTCAGCAAATTAAAAAGAGGGCAGTGGACAGTGGTGTTAATTGCAATTACTGCAATGCGCTTGTCCATTCTGACGTCGTACTTTATTTAGTAAGTCAACTATGGTACGCACATACCGCTCAATTTGACTATTCGCGCGCGGCGCACCAGTAGCGACCATGTGGTGTTCAATATGCAATTCTTTAAATAAGTTTGATAAAGAAAATTGGAGGCTTGGTCTGTGATTACCAAACTAAGTGTTCCAAAAGTGCACAGATGTGTACGATAAACTCGAAGTGTTTCATTGGCCGTCAACATTTTAATCGGAATTAGTTGTAAGAATTTTGTAAACGCATCAATAATTAGAAACACGCAGCGGAAAGCATTTGAACCAGGAGGAAATGGTCCGGCTATATCGCAATGTATGGTATGAAAGGAAACTGGGGTTTTATCAATAGGGTGGAGGTAACCATTCTTTTTCCCGGATAAGGGCTTGCTACTTACACCAATAAGACAATGTTTGAGGTGTTTTCGCACAAAACTATCTAGCCGCGGAAATCAAAATTGAGCTGCGATGGCAGCAAAGGTTTTGTCATAACCGACGTGGCAGTTATCATCATGGCATAGTTTTAAAATATTAAGTCGATTTCCCTTAGGTATAAAGACACGCAATGAATTCTTTCCAACATTTCTATAAAGAATGCCATGTTTCACAGAATAATCGTGTGCCGCGGTAGTGCCATCATCCACCTCTTTTATGAGTTTTTGAGATTCAGGATCTTTGGCTTGAACGTTCTCGATCAAATTCGGACTATCAACCACATGAACCTTTATAGGATTCCTACTCAGATAATCAGAATGTGGCAGCCCTTTGCCTTTTCGATATTCCAAGGTTGATATGAATCACCTACGCCAACTCCGTGAGGGCGGAGTGACACCGCCATCATGGAAAAATTGGGGTAGGATATCACGTCCCTACGCCGCTTAATTTTAAAATTAGTTACGAAATCGCGAACACCCCCGCGATTTCCGGATAAGCATGGCCCAGTCTCGAAATGGTCAAAAACAAGCCATAAACCCGTAATAAAAATTGCTCAGCCTGCACTCGCTGGGACCGACAGCGGAAAATCCCCAAACGCAAGCCAAAGGAACCACCGGTAAATAATGCAACTAATTAAAACAAAAACAATCAAACGTCCCCGCAGTAGCTAGCCGTTAATGCTATTGACACGTAGAATCGTTAGACTAGCGTTAAATAAATAGGTAACACAAATCGAATTAAGAATAAGCCACCCACTGGCCGGCTTACGCATCCAGAAAATTAAAAACCACAAGTTTACAAAATATTCTCAAGCTACAAACGCTAGGAGCCCGATAAACAAATTACTGCGAGAAGCAAAAGGGAAATAAAGGGAATTGTCTAGGAAAATTAGATCCCGACAGAAGCGGGCCCCAATAATTAAATAAATAATTTTTAAACATCGCATCGGTCACAGGAAAATTTCAGTCACAGGCAAACACAAAGGACTGCAGATCAACGGCACTTTAAGCCGAGTACAAAAGAATGCACGACTACCTGACCCAAAAGCACGCTTAAGCACGCCACCTGATCCAACGGCGAAGGCACCTGCCGCACGCATATGCAGACAATATAACACACGCCCCGCGGATTAATTAAAAAGCGCGATGTGAAACCAAATCCTCCCAATATAATCGAATGGGGTATCAGGAGAAGCGTCTCGACGTCAGCAGTCTGAAAAATGGCATTAAAAACATATATCAACAACAATAAATGCACAAACTCCGAATAAATAAACAAAGCGACGAAATACCCCCTGAAGCCGAGTCAGCCATCCCACCCTGGAAAAAGCAGCAGTGGAAGAGAAAAAAGAGGGAGTAAGAACCCCTATAAAAACGCTACCCTGGCTTAGATGTACATCAGATCGAGCCCTGCTCTCCGATCAGCATACTCCTCTGACCTTATCGAGCCCTGCTCACAGAAGTCAACCTTGCGACTCCTGGTGATCACTCGAGCTCTGTTCGTGATCACTAAAGGGTGTCCGGGTTGCAGCTAGCCACGACTGCTGTCCACGCCGTCGCCGCCTGGAGGAACCTCCAGCCCCACGTCCACGAGAGCCCACAGAAGACGCCAGCATCGCAGTCCGCCCTTAGGCCGGTACCTCGCTGTACCCCAGGTCCGTTCGCGCCCGCTCGGAGCGCGTCTCGCCGCTGCCGCCACCACGCTCTCTCCACGCCACGAGAAAGAAAACCAGGATGCAGCAAAAGTAAGCCCTGGACGCGTATTACGGACACTACGTTTGCCCGAACGCCGCCTACGGCGTCGTCCTCTCAGGTACGAACTAGCCTCCCGCCCCCCACACTCATTCCTTTACTTACAGCCACCACGAGTTGTTGGAGCGCCTATTCGGCCCCGCTTCACCCAGCGCTTCGCCGGACCCACCCGTCCACGGCACTCAGCTGTGCCTTCAAGCGCAGAGTGCCCACGTCGCCGCCCCCGCTGAGACGCCGCTCCTCAGCAGTCCAAGGACCCCGCAGCCCGGAGATACCCCCACGGGACACACCGCATACGAGGCCGCCACCCCTGAAGCACGCCCGCCGCTTCGCGTAGCACAAGTTAGGATCACCTGCCGCCCCCAGCTATTAGGAGTCGCCTTCTGCCTCAGCCCGACGGAGAAGGCTGAGTTCGAGAGCTTGTGGGAAGATCTCAGGTTGGAGGATGAACCCCGCCGTTCGCTGCGCGAGGTGCAGCTCAACCCCCGCCGCCCCCGAGACGCCGTCGCCCGCTCCACCGAAGGACGAGATCCCCGGAGGAACGCCCGCCTGCGCCTGCGCTCGCCATTGCCCCTGGTGCGAGAACCTCGGCGTATCCCGCAACGGCGACGTCACTCGCGTCATCGCCGCCCCCAGTAACCAGGACGAGGCCCCCTAGGATACAGCGATCCCCCCCCCCCACTTACTTGTGAACCGGGAGTCCGTGCTGTGCCGGGAGTGAACGACACGCGCGTCGCGAGTGCTCTGTGTGCAGAACCCTCCCCCCCCCAAACTGTCGCGTCCCGCCAGAGACATTTATTAGCATAGTTAGATTTCAGTACCTTCAGTATGGCCTGAATGTTTGATGAATGAGTGTGAGATTGAGTATTATACCGGTGTGTTTGTGTGTGTGGATCCAGGTAAAGATAGTGTTTATATGGTATGATTATTGTTAGATGTTAACGCAGTTAGTCGAAATAAAATAACTTGTGCTTGGATTCCTTCATTATTTTCTACCACTAATAAACAAGCACGCTCTCCAGCCTCTTCCACCGTTGGTTGACCCACTCATCCACTGAGCTAGACGGGAACGTGTGGCCAATAAGCCACCAGTGTAACCCTGGCCACGCCCTCAGGAGCGAGGAGTGTAGCCAAGCGTGTTAAGGTAAAAGAAAAATCTTGTAAGTAAACCCACCAGCGGGCAATACGAGGCACAAGATTTCTTCTATTCGCGTTGGCTTTGATGGAATTGCAGTCAGTAATGACAGTAGAGTGAATGCTAACAAATAAGTTCGGAAAGCTTAATGGCATTCAAATCCCGTTTTATGAACTGACTCAGGAGAAATAGGTATCTGGTAAAACCAGGAGGCCATATCAAAAGTGATAAAATATCGTCCTTTGCCCAAACGGTCTAACTGATCGTCGATCAAAGGTAAAGGATACCTATCTTTTACAGTTATCTTATTCAGAGCACAAAAATCAACACATATGAGATTTGTACCATTTTTTTTTCTTAACAAGCAGCATGGGGCTAGCGAACGGAGAGGAGCTTCTTTGAATAGTGTTATTTTGGAGTAGCTCACTGATAATTTCTCGCACTTGCTGTCGTTCTACTACGGGCGATATGGGTGGTAAGAAACAAATCGGCCAAAAGTTAACTTTATAGCCATTTCGCCACAGATTACACTATGAACTTTATTGCTATTTGTGAACATTTCCAAATGTGTGTTAAGTAGACTGACGCTCGTTACCCTGAAGAGTACATCCTATGTCAAACTCAGGTGAATTAGGAGCCACACAATCGCGAGGTATAGCGTCATTCGATACGATATGAAAATAGAGCTCCAGCGTGACACCCTCACAAGAAACAATCAAAATTGTGCGCGTCAAGGTAAAAGTACTACTTGACCCTAATTCCTGCAATGCGACATGACACGGAGTCCCATGAGCTCCAACCTGTTTAGCTATTTTTTCGGTTATCAGGGAACAATCCGCGCCGGAATCTACTAAGCAATACACAAGTATGTTCTTAATTAACACAAGCGTAAAAGGAGTTGTAAAATTCCTCGAACACACATTTACATTGGGCCTAGTACCCTTTGTAATCCTTTCTTTGGCCCAATAGGACGTAACGCCGTGTCCGCATTTAACGCAAAAACACATTTTTCTATAGAACATAACAACTACTGTTTGAAGCTAAGGTTGCAACTCTTAGTGCATTACTAAGGTGAAGGGTTCTATCATTTTTGTTCTGCTCTGATTTCGTTAAATTTGATAAAAAACAAAACTTTACTTAATTATCCAGTTTCGAAAACTTTAAAACAAGTTCGGCAGTCAATGGACTTAATTAGCTATTTTTGACATTATTTTAAACAATTGCTACATTTACAGCCCCGCCTCCTTAACAGATTTAACAAAAAATAATTACACACGGCAGAACGGCCAGAATTAAAATCTTAACAAATACGACCCGACCTGTTCTTCGGATTTTGATCCAAATCAAAAACCGAATTGTATACATATATGTTATCAGCATCGGTTATGGGGCAATTCTTAACAATTAAGTTTATTTAAATACTTTTCAACGCGATCCTTCATGTTCGTCCGTAATATAGTCCTCATATAAGGACACAAACCACTGTTAAAATTACTAAACTCTGATAACTTAAGACCAGCATTACGTTTTCGAGGAAACGCAATTTGTAGATCAATTTTTAAATTTTCCCAGATTTCTTAACTTAAGTACTTAGCTTAAACGCATCCCAATCTAGGTGAGTGGATGGCCCAGCGAGCTAATGCTCGACTCTCAGGCGGCCAACCCGGGTTCGAATCCCGGTGGACTTTAGACGGATTTTAACAATCGTACGCTCCCCGGCTACCACGATAATACCTGTGGTAGTCGTTAACCCCTAAGAAGGGAACTCTTCCTCAATTTCGACGGGCAAGGCTAGCCACCTACCCGACTTACGAGTTAAGAGGGCTCACAGAACCACAATTGTGTGGAATAAACATGCCACTGGCCTAATATAAGAGGAAGAAGAAGAAGAAGAGCATCCCAATCTCTTCCTCCTAGGCTCCAATCATCAAACCATCCTCGAGCGTCACATTTAAAAACTTTTCCGGGCTACAGCCACCTGTTCGCGAGAAGACCAACGAAATTTCTCGGCCAGCTGTTGAAATTCAACACAGCACCAACTAGCGTCCGCATCTTTGGGGTCGAAATTCTGCCCGAGCCCGGCACTTCCCGCAAACAAAGAGAATCATCACGATTACAATTCATTTTCATGTAAAACGCGAGCCAATCCCACTTCTGATGTTAACGAAAACAATTAATAAAAACGTCAATTAAAACAAAGTATCGCACCAGCCCTATTAAATAAGTGAATTACACCGCATTTTAATAACGCTCTGCGCTGACACTCTCGGGTCAACCTCCGGAGACGAAATCCGCCCGCTTGCACTAAGCATTCGAAGTTATAACCCAATATTCTTTCCCTATTTTAGGCAGCTGTCTCCCAGACCGGTTAATTTAGCGCCTGTGACCTCAAAGGTCAAAAAATCAACACCACCGAAGCGCTGAATTCAGCTAGAACCTAACATACATATATGCGGTCAAGTTTAAAATTCGCTTCTAAAGGCGGAGTTCGAATTCTCAGGCATGCGCACGAGACGCGTAATACTCAGAGTGAGACTATGTCGGCGCCGTAATGTTTTCCGACTAGTACATTTTCGAAGTATTGTAAAAATAATTATTAATTTTGTTTTAGATAAATACGTAAATATACCAGACGACTAATCTGGCGACTGTTGTTTTATTTTATATAAGTCAAAATATGGTAAAAATAACAAAAAAAAGAATAATAAAGAGAAAGAGACCATAATTTTATAATACGATAATTTTTTCCAGAAACGATATTTTGTACGATAATGTACGATAATTTTTGACGGGCGCTACGATAAATCTCTAGCAACCCTGCTTCAAAATGCATGTTCATTAATAAATTAGTTACAAAATTCAAATAAAGTGGTAAACACCTTCGATACACAGCTCAACCCATTTTTAAATTACCACCTGTATGAGACAATATTGGTTGGCATTTGTTTTTCAATTTAAGACATTATTATTATAACGTGAGTCCCAAAAGTTTTCGGAAAAAAGGTAATGGTTAAAAATTTTGTATAATTTTTATTTATTTTGCATGTCAACAACATAACCTTATAACTGTGTTTATTACAAAAGTGACATGTTATATTAAACGTCAATCAATTTGATACAATTTGTTTCTAACAACAACTGTATGGGACGTTATTTACTGTAGGTCTAATTTGAAAATTTTCCGAAAACTTTTGGGACATACGTTATATGAGCCAGGTTCGGTGGCTCAGAGGTTAAGCCTCCTCACTACTGATGCTGATCCAACAGATACGAATTTGATACCCTGTCTCGGCGAGGTTTTTAATAATTAAAAAAAATGCGGCTGAAGTCTACAAAATGCCATCTTTCAAAATTATTGGGTCTCATATGTTACTTACTATGAAGTTTGCACGTAAAAGATACGGTTTTAGGGTTGGAACTCCTTCGTCTTGGCAAGATTCTAATAGGGCTTTGACTATAATGATCATAGTATTCAGTGTCTAAGGTACCTGGTACTTCGCATGTCTAGACTTTATTCATAAAAAACATTTTTTTCTACGACTACCAATAAAAGTAGGCCTGTTAGCGCTAGCTTTTTTCACTAAAAGTGACATTTTATAACTTAGCGTGTTTAAAATGAAATCAGCTGTTTACTTTTAGCCCATGTGCTAAATGTGAAGTGAGGTTATAAAACTACAATTTCGAACTGGAAGTGTGGTTGTAAAGTTATTCTAGTTACCTACTTCTTTCGTTAGAGGTAAAGTGTTTTTTAAATAATTAAAGCGTTATGTAAGGAATACAGTCAGATGTGTACTATTATAATTACCTTTGATAACTGACTTTGACAGTACTGGCTCCAAAAACATACACCTGCGCGTCAAGGTCATCGCTTTATTATGACATAAATTATAACTGTCATAGATGCAAACTTTTGTTAAATCGACATTTATGGATTAATAACAGAAATTGTTAGGTTGTAGAAAAAATATTGTATGCAAACTCGTTCTAAAAGTGTTATTGCACTCGACATGTTATTAAACTCAGCCCTCAGATCTGTTTCATAATTTTTATGTCTCGTGCATAAGCATCAACTTTTAGCACTTGTTGCATAAATAGCTATTTTGTATAGTGATCGTGAAAGTCGTTTTTTTAACGAAAAATCGTATTGAAAGTTCCACTTTTTTAACGCAAAAATCGTGAAAAAAAGTACACTTTTTTTAACTATTTTATTGAAATGTCAATTTGACAGTTGTCAATTCCGAAGTCCTTTTCGACTAAATTTCGACCAAGAGATCGCTCTGCAAAAATATATGTACTTATGTACTTTAATTTTGGTAAACATGTATGCACAGTTTTATTAACAATTCAATTACTTCGACAGGAAGTGTACGAAGTATTGAAATTCCCTCATATGGAAAACCACTCTGAGTCAAGTATCTCTAAAATTCAAGCCAACCGACTAATGAACCCCTTATATCAAATCTCCGTCTCTGCGGTTCGGATCTTTTGGTGAAGATCCCAGCCCACTAGATCAATCCCCCGTATTGGGGGGTGCCTAAACGTGCTGTGCGGGGGATGTATGTTCGTATGTGTACACGATTCCGGTCGCCAGGAACCTGAAGTCTTGGATCGTTTTCATATGATAGGTCCTCCGAAAATGAAGGCAACATCAACTTTTGAGGTATGGTCGTCGGCAAAAAAAAATTGTTTTTTTTTTTATAAATAACTGGTTCATAGCATTTCATGGTATTAGCGAAACGGAGTTTTGCTAAGTATCGAAGTATTCTTGGAAAGCACGGAAGGGCGCTTTTCTTGGGTGGGGGGGTACCGTATATTTTTTATTTTTTGTAAATACATCAACGCTTTTTATAAACCATTTACTTTAATTTTTGTAGTTACTACATGTCTGACACTTTTTTATATTCAATAATAAACTTAGTACTGTTTGAAGGCTTAGTTACAAATACAGTAGATTTTATTTCTACCTTACACACCCCTGTATCTTTCTCTTCCATTTTCCAACAGATGTAATTTTATTTCAATTACTAGCGTTCTGCACCCAAATTGGGCGCGAAATAATTCATTTAATGCAATTTGTATAAGAGTGATGCATTTTGTGTGTCGAGTTAATTTTGAGGTTAGACATCAACAAAAAAATCCACATAAAAACACTTATAAAAATTTTAAAACCTTATTTCTGACTTATTTGCGTCGCCCTGAGTCGATTGACACCAAAATCAGCCAATTAGGCCCACGGGTTCAGTGGCGTAACTACCGAGGGGGCAAAGGGGGCAGCGGCCCCCGGGCCCTGAACTTCAGGGGGCCCAGCGGGCCTCCAGTAGTCTAAAGCCCGGCAGGTCCAAACTCGGTCCCGTATAAAGTTTCAATGAGTTCGAGAAAAATACTCGCTATTGTTCATTTTGCTTTGATGTTTCTGTTTATGAATTTAAAAAACAAATAATTGAAAAATGATAACCAAAAATGATTTTGCAAGAATAGGACTTACACTTGGCAATTAAGAGGCCCGGTGAAGATCACGGCCCCCGGGTCCAAATTTTGAAGTTACGCCACTGCACGGGTTCGCTCTCAAAGTGGCGTCAAGCAAGCAATGAAAATTATTATGTCGGATATTAGGGGTTATTAGTTATTACTGCAATTTTTAAATAATTTTACTGCAAACCCGTAATTGAACAGCAGGATTGAATTGAATTGAACAACCGAACACGCGGGTAATTGGTAGCGCAATACGTAGCCCGTGAAAACGCGCATGCATTCAGTCTGGCAACCCCGCATATGCTGACCCGAGTGGTGCCGATCGCAGTGCTGCCAATCTGCGGGTAATTACCCGAAACGCGGGTATTTCAGACATTTGCGGGTAATTACGCGGGTATTGAATATTACGGGTAATTTCGGGTATTATGAAGCTGAAGCTACCCTTTGCTTTATTTCTTCAACATTTCAAACGTAAAAAACAATATTAGATAAATATCAATAGCTTTCTACCCCATTTGATTGTAAAATGAACATTTATAATTTTTTTAATGTGTACTGATGTGAGACAGGTGATTTTCCAGTTGAATACCTCTAAAATTTGTATTATTTTGTACGGTTACTGTAGAATTTATAATTTATGAAAAATTTTGAAAAATGCTTAACAATTAAAAATAAATTTTTTATTATACCTGCATCAGAATCGCCGTTTAAAGCACGCCTGAGCGTGCGAATACAGGCGATTAAAGCTCGCCGAGCTTTAAAGGTTGTCAAGGATACTACTGGATGCAACAACGGAAATGGACGCGACAAAAATGTAAACAATTCTCGTAACTATAGTAGCAATATTATTATGGCCTCTCGATTTATCACGAAAAAAATTATTTCTAAGTTTTTAGTGCGTAATTTATTTCCAGTATTGCAGGTATAATAAAAAATAGCGTAAAGTATTCGTGGATAACTGGTCTTTAAAACACTTGCTCTATTTCGAGCACTCCGGCTACGCCGTCGGGCTCGAAAACTCGCGCGTGTTTTAAAGACCTTGTTATCCACTCATACTTTAATATACTATTTTTATTTTGGCTAATTATAAGATCACTAAAAGGAAGTTGTGTGCGTATATCACACCAGATGTGTTTTACTTCAAAGGATTTATGTTGTATGTTTAATAAATAAACAGAAAAATCATTAAAAATTGATTTTTATGTTATGGAGTATTAAAATAATAAGCATTAAAAATAAAATTATTTGAATTCGTGGGCTTTCTGCTGTTTTGCACTTAAGGGTAAAATCGGGTATTTTCGGCATCTGTTGTGGGTATTCGGTAATTTTACGAACGGTAGCGCTGGCCGATCGGTTTGTTTACATCTCGGGGACCTAAAGTGCATGTTTATCACAGTTTTTGCTGTTGATTTAACTTTGCTTGGTTTTGTGTTTAGGGCAGTCCACAAAACAATAAGGGCAGTCGTTCTCCAGTAGCTGTAAGCCATAACGTAATGAACGATCGTGATCATTCACCATACGCAAGGCAAGACGAATCTCCACGAAATCACAAGGGAAAGTTTTTCCAGGTAAGATCATAATGTACTAAGTTACGATATGTTGCTCGACCCTGTGAGTTATTGGGAGGTTACAGAATTATTGTAATTATATTAAGCTCCTTACCACTATAGCTGCACAGTTTTTACTATTGATCTAACTTTGCTTGGTTTTGTGGTTAGGGCAGTCCTCCAGTAGGCCATAACCTAATGAACGATCGAAAACGAATCTCCACGAAATCACAAGGGAAAAAGTTTTTGCTGGTAAGATCATAATCTACTAGGTTACGATACGTTGCACGCCCCTGTGAGTTACTGGGAGGTTGCAGGATTATTGTAATGTCTTGATTAGCACTGGCAGAGTATAGCTAGAATCCTGTGCTATCGTACGTGAAACTGTATGCATAGCCCCGTTTATTCTAGTATAGTTTAAGTTTACTACCCATAAACGAGTTCGTTGATATAATTATGCCATTCTTGTAAGTTTGTATGTTGTTTGGAGTTATACAAGACTTCTGGCTTTTTTGACACTTTTACTTCAAGTTCGATTTGGTTTTTATATTTGTATTTGTGTAAGTGATAACAGTCGATATAGTATTAACGTAAACAAATATATCTTGTTTTTATCAATGTTAGAAATTTCAATAATTATTTTTTTATGTTACAAAGATAAATGCAAAATGTACGTTATTGAAACAAGACTTGCAACAGCAATAAGGTGATGTAAAAGATCAGTAGGCAAGGTCTTTGATTCAAATACAACAAGCACAAAATGCTAATTTTCCAATCTGTTTTTATTTAGAATATTTCAAAATTGGATAAAAAACTGCATTTGGGCTGCCACTTTGAATAATTTGTGCAATGAAAAGCAATTTCATGTGCATATGGAACTTGGTGTTGTTTTCACATACCGAGAATATGGAGAGAATGCAACTGAAAATTTCGTCAATCTTATGATTGGTTGTTCAAAAATATAAACTCAGATACGTAGAATACAATTATGTAAAGCAGTAGGTTTCCAACTGTCTTAATTCCATTTATATCATAATGTTTATTCCGATCTCCTTCAGCATAACTCTTTAAGTTTTTCTTTTAATTCCAGATCTCCTTCAAGTCCATAGCTGAAGCCCTGAATTACTAATTTATCTTTTCTTGCTTCTT
Organism: Agriotes lineatus; assembly: GCA_940337035.1. Classification (NCBI taxonomy): domain Eukaryota; kingdom Metazoa; phylum Arthropoda; class Insecta; order Coleoptera; family Elateridae; genus Agriotes; species Agriotes lineatus. The sequence continues at coordinate 93,144,059 of OW679203.1, read as the reverse complement.
CTAGTACATCTAGCTTGTTCTCTGGTTCTGCATTTTGGCTCTTTAGTTTCATATTTCTTCTTTCGGTTCTGCATTTTCTTTTTTTATCTGTTTCATTTCTTTTTTAAACTCGTCTAATTTTCTCTCAATACGCATCCCCCTTCCATCCATATCTTCCAGCTTTTTCATAATCTCTTCGAATGATTTTTCCATTTTGTGGTTGCTCGTTTTTCAAGTTAAATCCAGAATTTATGCAACCTCTTGAGTTCTACTGTGTATAGTGTGTTGCCTATCTGATTTTCGTCAAATTAGCACCTGCCTCTAATGATATTTGTTTATCTTCCTTATTGTTACACGTTCATGCAATATTCATCCTAATTACTGCCCATGACCTCTTAATTCTTCTATTAGAAATTTCTTAACTCACGGTCTTGTGAATTCTATTGGCTTCCTTCTCTCTTCTGCTCTCTTGCACGCTTACTCTGATCTCCTAGTCGCCTTTCTTATGCTTTCATCCACTTGATATCGCCCACTTTGAACTTAAATATCGGTGTGAGACTATGTCGGCGCCGTAATGTTTTCGGCCATTGCCAAGCCCTACTAGCAATATAGTAAGTAATACATATATGCTTTACCCCAAATTAAAAGAGACAAAAGATATATGTTTGCACAGTTGGCAGTACCTTATAAGATGTGATTTAGTAACCTTAGGTTTTATTACAGTGTCTTTATATAGACAGTGGCGACAATACAACTAAGCCACACCCCCGCCGCCATATTTATGCAAATTTCTAACGGGTGTTCATTTAAATCTGTGATCAGAGTCGACTGTGATACGTGTTTTACGTTTGGCAGTACTGAAAACATTCGAGATTTGCAGGTTAGGATTTGCGTCAGTTTGTGTCAAAACATGGCGGCTAAAATCACGTGATCTAGGGAGCCAATCAAAAGTAGGACACCCCATTGTCGCCACTGTCTATATAAAGGCACTGTAGGTTTTATAACGACAATACGACATCTGTCTTACAATGCCTAAACTATTTATCCGCTATTTACATTTACATTTAATTTCTAATAGAAAGCGGCATAGCCGATGGGTCTATTATATGTTTTTGGTTTGTGCTCGCTTAAAAGTAAAAACTAAAATTAAAACTAGCAAAAACTACAATTAAAAACCTGCGAAAAACTAATATTAAAACTGCGTTTCCTATCATTTTAACTAGAATTAGAATTACGGTCATTACAATTGTACATATTACATGCTATAATGGATTAATGCAGTCATAAAGTTCTCATTTTCTGCATCCAGTCTATTTTTGAAGTAGTTTACACTGCGAGCGTTCACTGTATCTGCATTTAATGAGTTCCACGTATACACAACCGCGTTTGTAATAAAGTTTCGCCGAACATTGTTGTTGTTTCTTTCTTTTTCTGATTGTGGAAGATGTGTGTGGGTACAGAGTAAAAATTTCCTACTATTTTGAAGGTTTCGATGAGATCACCTCTGAGTCTTCGTTCTCGTAATGTGGTAAGCTTGAAGTTTTTAGTCTCGATTCATAAGATTCTTCTTTTAAGTTTGGAGGTAACGTAGTAATTCTTCTCTGCACTCGCTCGATTGGCTCTATGTCCTTAACAAAATATTTCACATGAATGGTCTTTGAATGCTTTTTTAATAAGGTAGGTAAATGAGTTGGCTTTCTTTACTACCGAGCTTATGTGTGGTTCCCACTTCAGGTTGGAAGTTATAGTGACCCCCAGATCCTTTTGACTGTTAACAGCTTGCAGCGGTTGCTTGTTCAAGTAGTACTGGTTTCGAGGATTTCTGGGGCCGATACCCAGAACACTGCACTTGATTTCGTTTAAGGCAATTTTCCAAACCGTAGTCCACTTCTCTATGGTGATGAGATCCAGCATTATTTCTTGTGCTTGCAGAATGGGGTCCCCAAAGATTATGGTGTTATCTGCGAAGAACACTATATTTGTTTTTATGTCCCTTCCAAGGTCACTGACGTATATTAGAAACAGTAATGGTCCTAGTACTGATCCTTGTGGCACTCCACTGCGTACTTGGTAGTTGTTAGATAGAACTCTGTTTGCTCGTACTCTATAATGACGTCCTTTTAAGAAATGTTCTATCCATTTAACCTTTTCGCTGCGGCTGTCCTATTTTTCGGACTTTAACTGGTCGTGCCTCTGGTGCGGGCGTCCGATATTTTGTAAATTTATTTATTGTTTGTCTGCGGCTGGTCATATTATAGTTTCTGTAGGTGGGGAGAGTTTCTGTAGGTGGGGAGTGTTAGGCGTGTGTTGAGACTATTGGAACGGCATTCACGACTGTTATTTGCGTTAGTTCGACAGCTTACTTGGTGGTGTACGTCCGGCGAATTATGGCTAATCTGCCCGCTCCGCGTAGAGGAAAATTCTACTCAACGGCCGAGTTGTCAGAGATCTTGACGCGTTCTGACAGCGAAGATGAATTTATTGAGAGTCGTATAGATCCCGAATGGGACGATCAGGATGAAAATCAAGCTGAGACTGAGTTTTTAACCGAATTACAGGCACCAGTGTCACCTGCAGAATCTGTTATAGACTCGGAAGGTGAGTCAGATTTTCCTACTTTCGATTTCAACTGGGTGCAAACAGACTTTAAGCCTACTATTTTCCCTTTTGATATGGCTAGTGGATGCACTGTAGACCACTTAGGTGCGGACAGTACTGCTTTAGAGTGTTTTGAAATATTTTTGACTCAGGATATAGTAAATTTCATTGTAGGGGAGACTAACAATTATTATAAATATGTATGCGAGCACACTAATGTCAAAGAAAATTACCGTTTAGTGTCTTGGAAAGACACAAACATAGAGGAACTATGGCGATTTTTTGGATTAACTATGTTAATGCCTAGATCTAAAAAGCTGCAGATTTCCAAGTATTGGAGCAAAGATAGCCTATTGAGGACTCCTATATTTGGAGATATTATGGCTAGAGACCGCTATTTGATTATTTTACGTTTATTGCATTTTTGCGACAACAACTCTCCAAAAAATAACGATACCCTTTTCAAACTCAGAAAAATAGTTGATCATTTTAGAGACTCTTTCAAATCGAGTTACAAGCCAGGCAAAGAGTTATGCATAGACGAAAGTCTTCTTTTATTCAAGGGAAGATTATTCTTCAAACAATATATACCAGCAAAAAGACATCGTTTTGGTGTAAAACTGTTTGTTTTATGCGATTCAAAAACTGGATATATACTAGATTTTATTGTATATACTGGAAAGACAACTGAAATAAATCAAAGCAACCGATTTGGTGTTACTGGAGATGTAGTTTTAACTTTACTACAACCTTATTTAGATGCAGGGCATTGTTTGTATATTGACAATTGGTACACCAGCCCAGATCTTTTCTTATGGTTATATTCTCGTTCAACGAATGCTTGCGGGACGGTTAAAAAGAACAGGAAAGGCATGCCTAAAATGGCAGAAAAATTGAAAAAGGGGGAATTTACGTTTAGGTCGACATCTGACAAGCTATTAGCAGTAAAATATTGCGACAAAAGGGAGGTTTACATGTTAACTACTGCTTACGATTACAGTACTGCGCCAACAGGAAAAGTTGACCGTTCCAATGGCCGTCAAATCATGAAACCAGAATTTATAGTTCACTATAATAAATTTATGGGTGCCGTCGATAAAACAGACATGCTTCTTCATTCAGTCGAGTGTATACGTCGTACAACAAAATGGTACAAAAAGTTATTCTTTCATTTTTTGGATTTGGTCCTTTTGAATTCGCACGTCTTATATAAGGAGATAACGAAAAAGTCTATTCCACTAGCAAAATTCCAGATGGACTTGATTCGAGAGATACTGGCGAAATACCCCTCACCAACTGGGTATGAGTAGTTCAAAATTGGTTATGTACCTAAATTATTAATTTAAAATTTTTTGCAGTTACTTATCAAGAGGGAGAGGTACAGGTGATCATCCAGCCCGGCTGACAGGAAGACATTTTCCAGAGAAAGTTCCCGATACTGGAAAAGGAAAATGCGGTCAAAGATGTGCAGTTTGTGCGAAAAAGAAAGTTGTGAAGAAATCGGTTTATATGTGTGCCGATTGTGGGAATATAGCGTTATGTATTATTCCCTGTTTCCAGGTTTATCACACACAAAAAAATTATTAAAATGGGTTATAGTGTGTTTTATAATATTATTTTATATTATTCTCTTATGCTATAAGTTCTTAGTCATTTTTATATCATTTGTATTTGTTTAAATAAAAAAAGATTAACTGCAATTTTTTTTTGAGAAATTTATTCCGCTCTGCGGTTGTCCTATAAAGTGTCCCGCACAGCAGGTTGCATCAGCTTCACGAGCGCCCCGCAGTGAAAAGGTTAAGTAAGTTGCCTCTTACTCCGTAATGTTCTAGTTTGAGTAGCAATCTGTTGAAAGGGACTTTATCAAAGACTTTTTCGAAGTCTTAAGTATATGACGTCTACTGGTTGTCCATTATCGAAACTTGTAGTCCATGCATCTAAACAGGTGAGTAGGTTAGTAATTGTTGACCATTTAAGTAGGAATCCATGCTGACTTTGTGGTAAAATTTGGTTATTTAAAAGAAATTCTGTTAATTCCCATGTTATGATTTTTTCCATGCATTTGCATGTGCTACAGGTCAGACTAATCGGCCTATAATTCTCAAGTTGGAGCCTATCTTCTTTCTTGAATAATGGAGTGACTATTGAATTTTTCCAAATTGGGGGCAGCTCTCCGGTGTTCATGGATTCATTCATGGCATCTGCCAATTGGTAGTGAATGCTTTCGCAGCAGTTTTTTTAAAATACTGGTGGTATTTCATCTGGACCAGGGCTAGCATCTGCTTTCAGTGCCTTTATGGCTTTTATTACTTTTTCTGGCGTAAAGTCGATGTTCGTTATTGTATCGTCAATCCGTGTATCATATGACATTATTGGCAAGTGGTCTGGTTCCATTGAAAACATATTATCAAACTGGCATGCAAGTGCATCTGCTATCTCTTTGTTAGAATCAATGATATTTTCCTGTTCATCTTTTAGAGCAATTGTAGTGACATACGTGTTGAGGGTGTGCTTTACATATTTAAATAGCTGTTTTGTTGATTCGGATTTGACAATAGTGTTCTCATACTTCTTCCTGGCATTTCTTTTATGTTTTGCAGCTTGTTATTTTGTTCTCTGTATATTCTATAGTTGTAATCTGTTTTCTGTGCAGTGTACTTGTCCCATAGTTTACGTTTTGTTTTAATCTCTTTGAATATTTCTTGATTGATCCATGGTTTTTCTGTGTTTGTTTTCATAGTTTGCTCAGGTATGTACTTCTGGATGGCTGCATTCATGATTTCTTGGCACCGTTCGTATTTTCTACATCTTGTGGAACCACCGCCAGTAGTCTGGATATCTTGTTGCGTAATAAATGAATTTATTTCTTGATAGTTGGCTTTCCAGAAGTTCCTTTTGGTAATTTTGTGTGTTTGCTTTGCTTTTTGGGTTATTTGAGATTTTGCTAGTATTACGAGATGGTCACTTGATCCTATAGGAGGTTCACTATGAAGGTCGTATAATAATTTCTTTTCATTTACCAGCAGGAGATCCAGAAGTGACTTTTCCTGGTTTCTAATACGCGTTTGGAATGATATGAGTTGAACGGCTTTCATGATTTTATATGCATCAAGGAAGTCTGCTGCTGATGGTTCCAGTCTTCTAAGTGTAAGAGTTCCCCAATCAATTTCTGCATAATTGAAATCTCCAAATATGTATGTTGGTATGCTGCACGAAGTTACTTGTTCCAGACTGTTGACGAGCTCTTTGTTAGCTTCTTGGGGAGCGTAATTTGGCGTGTATATGCAGGCAACCTGTAATTTTACATTGCCTATTTGTACATTGATCCATATTGATTCAATAGGTTCAGCTATATTATATTTTTCACACTTTTATTACTTTAGTATTATGTCCACCTACTTCATTTTTAGTTAGAATACAGACACCTCCTCCTCTACGACAGCTTCCATCTTTTCTAGTTATATTATAGCCTGGTATGTCTATGATGCCGTTAGGAATAGCATCAGTGAGCCACGTTTCCGTCATTAAAATAAAGGTTGGTTGATGTGTCTGAACACTAACTTTCCACTCGTCAATTTTACTACCCAAGGAATTCATATTGCTGTACCAAAAGGAGATCTCATGTTACGGTTCAAAAATCATCTACAACTATTTATCTAATTATTTGCCCTAATCTTGGTTAAAATTAACTTTTGCCATATCTTTCTTCAAGTTTAATTTTTCTTACAGCATTACTGAGCATTTAGATCTTCTGAAAACTACATTTCAATCGAAGTAAGCCATTTGATAAGAATTACAGGCCTGAGAGCCCCTGGTGTGTAGACTTCACTTTATGCATATTGGACTGATATTATCTGACCCCTTCCCAAAATTTGATTTTTGGTTATCAGTTTTTGGAAACCATCTTGGCATTCGCCATTTTTGTGCTGTTAAAGTCAGGTGTCTCGAAAATTCACGTCTTGGAGACGTAACTTTATTGGATTTATTCGGGCACATCTTGCGTAGGAGGTTGCTTTTGTTGTGTTATGGATTCTGCGGCTGGTCTGGAATAGGCCCCGGGAATGTTATTTGCGGTGATCTCCTAGCCCAAACTTCGTTTGGGGATTTTGCTTTAGCAAGCACATGTTTCCACTTCTTTGGCGAAGCGCAGCCGTAAAGATCTAAAACGGGTATGTGGATTTTCTAAGCTTATTCAGTTCGATTCTATGGCTACTTGCCCTTTTAGCTATTCTCCCTGGGAGCATAGCTACAGTATTGCCGTGTGGCTACGTACCTGCAGTACCCCCTTCGCTTGGCAACGTGCCAGCAGCCCTACCTACTTGGTGGCGAATCGAGCAATGCTCCGCTCTTCGAACCTGAGCCGCACGACGGGATAGCACCGGCGATTGCCTGTCAAACCTCCTGCGACAGCTACTCAGTGGTCGCTTGCTTCTTGACCTCCTCATTGCCCTTCGGCCCCTGCTTACGGTCACTGCAGCCGGAGAGAAGCCCATCGCAAAGGTCTGTCAGATTATTATTTCCGTTTCGAACTCCCGAATCTCCAGCTCCTGGAGACAATTGCGTGACGGTGCTGCAATGTGCTCGATAAACTTATGATTGTTTTTAACGTGTATTCTTAAGCGGTAAACTCACCTGTGGAAGATATTTGATTCTGCCATTGTAAAACATATTTAGCGGTAGCTCTTTTAATCGGTATTCAGCTACTTAGGTTATATGTACGGAGATGCTTCCGATTTCGGACTAGATTTTATCGGTATTGTACTTTGCTTCTGATCTCGGACTAAATTTGACGGTATTGTAATTTCGTTGTGAAGTCAAGTACATGAAAGTATTCTTTCATTTTCAATCGTCACCTATTCCACCGTTGAATAATATTACCTATTTGCGCCCTGCCGTGCAAGAGAATTATTGGTAATGCTCGCATCATGACCATTTTAATGCAGATTGCTTTGCATTATCGTGAATTTGCCCTTACAGAACCAAAACAAGATCTTGTAGGCCCGTGATAGCGCCGAAATAAAGTAATTATTAATTAAATAAAAGTTAAGCCTTGCATACTGGGTGTTCGGTTGCATTCAACGTGCATTCTAAATTTTGCTTTCAGTCTTAACAGTTGTGTCGAAGCCACGATGCTTTCGAACTCTTTCTAAGTTTTTATTCTGTAGTACATTTGGCCAAGGTTAATGTTAATCTTGTATTCTTTTTTTAATACTACTATTTTGTAACAGATACATACCGTTTATAATTATTTATTTAATTTGGGCTTGCTTGTCAATTACGCTTTTATGCCCATATAAATGTAACTGGCAGTATTGTGGTGAGTTTAACTTTATGCTTTAGTTGGTAAAATTAAGCTGTGATATGATCTCCCTATTGAGATTTTGTGTGGATTACTCCGTATTATTTGTTGTATAAAATATTTGTGGAACCTCTTTACCATTTGCTTATTATATTGAATCGTTACCGAGGTCAGCGAATTTTTCTTATGCCCCCTTGCCGTATCTCTTTTCAGGAAGTGTTTCGTAGCACATCTTATCATCTGCCTTTATGTGTGATTAGCCAAGAGCTGGGTTACCTGCTACCTCCTCTGGCTGAGAAGCCGGCCGCTCTTGCTAACCGCCCCTTACCACCAGAGTAACGGTAATCACGGTAACACTCAATCAGCTGTTCTTTTAGTTTTTTGCCTGATTTTGGTCTTTCTGTTTTACTATTTTTGGAGTACCATTATTATATTTAATAATAATATCGTGCTCACCTTTACTTTTGCAGTGTTTAGTTCCTCTACCACTGATTTCAGGTACTGCCTCTGTATTTCGGTTTGGTCGTACTTTATTTATATCCCGGTATCTTTAGCTAAGTCGTTTTTGCGTTTTAGGATTTGTGCTGCCATATTTTTGTTGGGAAATATAACTTTAATCGGTCTTATTCTGTTTTCAGAGTATTTTCCAAGGCGATACATTTTTATTTTGTCGAGTGGGGTTTCGTTAGATAAGCCTGTAATTATAACTACAACTCTTTCCTTTTCATGTACGGAGCGCTCTTGTTTGTCTTTTTTATCAGATTCTGTTAGACCAGATCTTAGAACAGAGAGCCAAATAGACCATATTTGCATAAGTAGAAAATGGAGAAGAACACTTTTAGACGTTCGAAATAAAAGAGGGGCAGATGCTGATACAGACCATCACCTAATCATAGCAAAACTACGTTTCAGTTTTAAAAAGGGTCTAACAACAAATCCAAAGTTCAGAAACAGGCAATACAATATTGAAAAAGCATATAAAAACACAGCAATTAAACAAAATTTTATAACAATCATAACGGAAGACACAGAAAAAATCAATTATAACAGCTCAATAGAAGAAATATGGCAAGAGTGTAAGAATACGCTTGATAAAGCAGCTAATAAAGCAATAGGAACCAAATTAAAACAACGGAGCGAATGGATCAGTCAAACGACCTGGGACAAAATTAAAAAAAGGAAATCACTGAAACAAAGAGGACTGCAATCGAACAATGAAGAAGTGAAGAAAGAAATACAGCGACAATATCGAATAGCGAGTAAGGAAGTGAGGAATAGCATTAAAAAAGATAAAACAAACAATATAGAAAAACTAGCTGAAAAAGCACAGGTAGCAGCAAATATTGGAAATAGTAAGGTATTATACAAGATAATAAATAAAATAGCTGGCAAAAAGGGAAACAGAATAGAGGTACTAACAAAGAACAAAGACGGAGAAATATTAACTTCAACAGAAGAACAAGTACAAAGGTGGAAGGAACATTTCGAAGAAGTTATGAATGTTAAAAGTGATACGATACAAATACCAGAAATTATCGAGAGAGAGGAACTACAAATAAACCAAAACAGTCCAACAAGAGAAGAATTGGGCATAGCCATACAACAGATGAAGAATGGGAAGGCCCCGGGTGTAGATCAGATCACGGCCGATATACTGAAATTAGACATCACATCCTCGATAAACTTGCTACATCCATTAAAGAAAAAGTTTGGACTGAAGAAAACTTCCCAAAAGATTGGAGAGAAGGTACTATAATTAAGATCCCAAAAAAGGGAGACCTACAGAAGTGTGACAACTGGCGTGGGATTAGTCTGCTAAGCGTAGTTAACAAGATTTTCTACAAAATAATTCTTCTTCTTCTTCTTCTTTAGCTGATGCCTTATGCCTTACGGCGTCGGCTGTGCTGGAGTGTTCACCCATTCTCTCCACTTCTTTCTGTCTCTTGCCATTAACCTTAGCTGTCGAGTTGTTTTCCCCCTTCTCTCCGCCAATTCTTCTATTCTCTGTCCCATGTTTTTGCCTGGTCTTCCTACCCTATGTTTCCCATGTCTTTTTGTTTCTACTACCTTCCTGGTCAATACGTCTTTCTGCATCCTCATAACGTGCCCAAACCATTTCAATTGTTTCTCTTCTATGATTTGAGTGATTGACTTTTGTTGCATACTTTCCCTGATATCTTCATTTCTGCATCTGTCCCTTTTTGTTTTTCCTGCTATTTTTCTCAGGAACTTCATTTCTGCTGCTGTTATCAGACTTTCCTGTTTTACTGTTAAAGGCCAGGTCTCGCATCCATATGTCATGATTGGCACCGCTATTGTGTTATATATTGCTGTACAAAATAATTCTAAACAGAATAATAGACGTGTTAGACGCAGACCTACGTAAAGAACAAAGTGGATTCCGAAAAGGGAGATCGTGTATCGACAATATCAACACCTTAAGAATTATCGCAGAACAATCTATGGAATATAAATCGCCACTGCATATTCTATTCATAGATTATGAAAAAGCATTCGATTCTATACATCGAGAATGCATTTGGGTCGCATTAAAAAATAGAGGATTGCCAGACAAATTGATACGTCTAATAAGAGCAGGATATACAGAATATAAATGTAGAGTTTTGCATAAAGGAAAACTGTCCGAATCTTTCCCAGCAGAGACCGGTGTGCGTCAAGGATGCATTTTATCCCCTCTGTTATTCATTATCATAATGGATGAAATTATGGAAAACACATGCAAAAACAAAAAGAGAGGGATTACTTGGAATTTGACTAACACCTTGGAAGACTTAGAATATGCAGATGATGTGTGCCTAATATCGCATAACCTACAACAAATGAGTGAAAAACTACGTGATCTACAAGCTGAATCTAGTAAGAAAGGCCTAAAAATAAACAAAGTTAAAACAAAATTAATGAGTGTAAATACGCAAACTAATAATAATCTGCTCTATGAAGGGGAAGTCATACAAAAAGTTGACAGCTTTACATATTTAGGAAGTATATTGGCATGTGAAGGTGGATCTATACAAGATATTGAACAACGACTAAATAAGGCAAGGGGAGCATTCTGTAATATGAACAAGATCTGGCGAGCAAGTAACATTAACATAAATACAAAATTAAGAGTGTTCAATGCAACGGTGATACCAGTAATGTATGGTTTCGAATCGTGGTGTGTAACGAGTGCAATAAAAAAGAAACTTCAAACTTTTGTGAATAGGTGTCTAAGGAACATACTTAAAATTTGGTGGCCTGAGACAATAATGAATGAGGAATTGAAGATTAGAACAAAACAACAAAACATAAACGAGCAAATAAGACGTAGAAAATATGGATGGCTAGGGCATGCACTACGGAAAAGTAAAGAAGAACCGAGCAAAGCAGTACTTGAATGGAATCCACAGGGCTCGAGGAAGAAGGGTCGACCGAGGATAACTTGGCGCAGGACGGTAAAGGAAGAAACGGACATGACAATCGCAGAATTGAACAGATTAGCAAGAGATAGACGAAGATGGCAGGAGTTCATCAACACCCTATGTCCCCGAGGGGGACTTATTATTATTATTATTATTATATTTAATAATAATATCGTGCTCACCTTTACTTTTGCGGTGTTTAGTTCCTCTACCACTGATTTCAGGTACTGCCTCTGTATTTCGGTTTGGTCGTACTTTATTTATATCCCGGTATCTTTAGCGTTTTTGCGTTTTAGGATTTGTGCTGCCATATTTTTGTTGGGAAATATAACTTTAATCGGTCTTATTCTGTTTTCAGAGTATCTTCCAAGGCGATACATTTTTATTTTGTTGAGTGGGGTTTCGTTAGATAAGCCTGTAATTATAACTGCAACTCTCTTTTTTTCATGTACGGAGCGCTCTTGTTTGTCTTTTTTATCAGATTCTGTTAGACCAAATATTAGTATGTTGGCTGTTCTGATTTCCCTTTCTATTATTTCTTGAATGGCAGGTTCGACTGTTATCCTGCCGTTGACTGCTTCTCTGAATGCGGGTGGATGAGCTGATGTCTCTTTATTTTTTGCCACCTCTTTCAATTTGCCCAATTCTTCTCTAATTAGTTGGGTCTCCTTTGCAGTTTCATTCAATTGTGCTTTTAAACCTGTTTTGTTTACTGCATTTTTTAGGTTATTTATGTCTTTTTTCAAATCTGTCTCCTTGTTTACAGTTTTTACGATATCACTGTAACTTGATTTTTCAATTTTTAGATTCTTGATTTTTTCTATCTCCTCCTGTAGGTCCAGGCTGGATTTGTTAACTTCCTCCTTAAGAATAGCAAAATTATTCCAGATCGCTTCAGTTTCTTTGTTGATTGCTTCAACGACTTTATGGTAGCATTGTTTTTCTGCGGTTGTTTATCCATTTCGGATTCGAGTACATTTTTTTGGTTGTTAAAATCAGGTAGAGCCTTGACCTTTTTAATACAGGGAGGGCAGAAGAACATGAGAACTCGCTGATTAAGTTCTATCGCACGGATTTCCGATGCCACGAGACTTGCACATTTTTGGCATACTAGTTTTCTACAGCGGTCACATGCTGTACCGAACCTTTTGTTCTCAGATTTTTCTTTATCCTTTAAAACACATTCGAAATCACACAAAGAACATATGTGCGACATTGTAGGTTGTGATTTACTTTTTTGATTTTTTGTAACTTATTTGCACTTCCTGTGGGGAAACTACACGTTTTACGCACACCACGTGTCTAGATTTATAGTTTGGAATACCTTTTGTCCTTCTAGGCTGTCTATTTTCCACAATTTTTTGTTAATTAGAAATCGCGAAAACACAAACTTCCATTTTGAATTCTTGGTTATTTCTCTATTACTATCAGGTGTCTGCAAGAACAGCACCGATAACTGACATTTGGCGTTGTAATATTCACCCTAAATGACAACAGCTTGAATTTGTTTAGAAATCACTTATTCTCAAAAAATAAACAGCAGAAATAGCTCAATGGCCTCTTAAATGAAAGATCAAAAATCTTATTTTCCTGTAAGCTGTTTTACAGTTTCTGTTTTCTATTTTGCACAAGTAAATTTTACTGTTGAATGGCAGAAATACAAATGGAAAATGGCTACAAGCGTCAATATTTTAAATACAATTTTACAACGCAAGCGAATCTCTTACCATTTATAAAATAGCTTACGATAAGCAGCCAACATTTGTCTTTGAAATTAAGTCTTGTTTAAGCTCATAGGACAAGTTTAACTTGATAGTAAGTGATTATTATGTAGCAATCTGTCCCTATACTTTCAGCATAAGCCAAACGCCAACCTTAATGTCTTCAGATAAAATAATTTGAGTCCTATATTTGAATTATCTGCGATGTGTCATGACAAAATTTATTATGATTTATTCAAGTTATAATGGAACAATTAATCTTAAATATCTTGGGTTAAAAATTGTGTGTAGTTATTTTTTAAGTATCGTAACCCATATCACTGTATAAAATATTTGTTGCCTGTTTGCAAATGTCAAAATTCTGTTTACAGGTGCCAGTTGATGATAATGGAATACTCGTCAAGTTCGTCATCCCAAGGATCCCCTGAAAAACCAGAGTATTATTTACATGAACATCCGTTGCTTACATATTCATTGTGGATACGCGATCAGAAAAGGCTGCAGAGAACATCATTGTTCAGTGAAGATTATGTCTCCTGTATAAATAAACATTCCATTGGAAGTGCCAGGTCCCTCTTTAAAATACCAAGAGACAAGAATTGCAACTGCTTTGTGTTTCGAAAATTGGGAAAATGCCTCCATGTTTTGAATTTTGTAGAAGTGGCAGAATTGCGTGAAATTATAAAACTACAACCAGACTGTTCTGTTCGATCGATGTTATCCTTTCCCATAGATGATATAACTTCAGTTCTGGAAGAGACAGGGTTGATTGAGAATAAAGACAGCAATATTTTGCAGTTGAAGAAATGTGACAAATGCAATAGATATTTTAAAGATAATTCCTTAACATTAGCATCAAAGCAGCATCAGTGTTCCCCTGAGATGACAGGCACAAGTTGTTCTCGGAGGTTGAAGCTGGAATTTTTATGTGATGGCCTGAAGACCTACATACATGTAGACACTATTATGCTGGGCTCTAATGAATTGCATCACGTAATACCTGTTGTGTCGCGTGTTTATGATAGACTCGATGAACTGAATATAAGAACAAGCATAATCCAGATTCTTGCTCAGGATCCCAAGTATCTAAGAACTCTAGATATTTTGGAAAGTCAGAACATGTTGAACAATTTTTTTACGTATCATTTATACCTGTACATTGTATACAGATTATTACCGTATCTTGAAAAGTTATCTTATTCAAAAGTCGATATGAAGGTCGTACCCATCTTTACAGTCATTAGATCTGAAAAGGGTGAGTTATCAAAGGATGTGACCGGTTTTAATGAAGAAGAAGAGATTGATAAACGACTTGCAGATTGTCCAGATCAATATAAAAACAAGGTACAGGAACTTTTTGCAAATTTTAATCAAGAGTATGATGATGAGGGAAAAAAAATTGATGAATATATGAAAAATATCAATCGCGATGGATTATTGACGTTATTCAAGACGAAGTGGCCCTATGTTATAAAATGCTTAGACGTAAAGAGGCCAGTGTACAAAGGTATTCGAAGTTTTGTCAACCAGAGAAGGGAGAAAGGCGAGGATGGTGATACATGGTCTACGAGTCGCGATTTCGTTTATGGCAAACAAGATAAGGAAATTGGATTGCGTCTAACGAACATATTTGGTGTTTTACCGCGGCATCGAATATCTGGAAATTCGCTAAAGAGAGCGTTGCTCTTCTCGAGGGAAAAGTACAATTACAATTGGAACATGACTAGTAAACTGTTAAATTGTGTACTGAAGAATTATGATGATTAAATTGGTGTAAGCCAAAAATGTTTGTAATTGAGGGTATTTTATTAGTTGTGTAAATATTTTATCTTAAAAAATTTTAAGCCTTAAATTTAGGGCGCACTCATAAATTAGTTTAAGAGGCGTTATTTTTATTTAAAATGTGTTAAAATTTATTAATTGTTCAATTGTTTTTTTTTTGCAGTTAGGTTGTAAGGGAAGATAGAGGGTCGGCCTTACCTTTTGGCGAAAGTTGTACTTGATATTTTGCCGGCTGGTAACTATCGGCCTAATGGGCTAACTAGTCGCGAGGGTCGGGGTTCCAACTATGCTGAAAAGAAATACCAAACGAAATACGAAGAGAGTGGGCGCCAGGTCCTCGACTCAGATTTAATCCTTGTGCCGGACCGTTCACAAGGTCGGAGATAAAAACCAGCAAGTTAAACAAAATAGCAACGACCAATAAAAATATCACAGCTTTATTCAACTTGGTACTATAGTGCGTCACATACAAAATCAAACACAAACAGGCAAATCATCAATCTCGACAACAAACAAAATCAACCACAAAATCAAACAAGATCAAACAATATAGCAATAAACAAATATCCAAATACAAATCAATATACCAACAATAAACACGTTAAAATCGGCAAAGGCACTGCATCAATACATTTCATATAAATCTATAACCAACAAGGGCTAACAATAAACTAGAGCTATGCAAGCAAAAGAAGTGCTAACTGCAACCCCGAATGTTAGCTTACAATTTAAATGTGACGTCAAGATTTCAAAGGCTTGAAGCCCGCTGTTACGGTTGTATGATCATACAGGGCGTGGCGGTTTCTGTTTTAAACTCATCATGTTCTTATATGACTAATCAAAGCAACGGCTTGAATTATGCTCCTAACAAATAGCCCAAAACGATTTACGAATATCCGAAATTTGAGCATTAAACTACCGTGAGCTGTTCACTAGTTACAACCCTACACCCTAATGACATTCAAGAAACTAACCTCTGCAATTAAGTTTGTCAAATGCAGTGGCCAAAGTTGTATAAGAGTACAGCTAGCCTATGATCTAGGTAAGCTAAACTGTCTTAAAATAGTTCAACAGCATATATGAATGTTTTGTTACGTTACAGGGCCCAGTTCAAAACGGGCTTCATCACATTTACTGCAATCCAACGGTAAGCAAAATATGCCCTAATGCAAGTTACACACAAATAATCCTACAATGCAAGTACTACTATATGAAATGCCTACAATTAGCTAAGCGGTTGTTACGCTAGTACACATATACACACCTTATCATGTTATATACGGTTCACACATGCTGCTTTCCAGGGCCGAACACAGGCCAACAGCTTCTCCGAAGCACCTGGTGCGCCAAGGTCATACGGAGCAGGAGCCGACTTCCGACAGCATAGCGAGCGTCGCAGGGAGGGTGGCGAGTAGGCGATGTCAGTACCAAATGCCTCAATACACATAGTACCCAAACGAGGTAAGCGAACCAATTCCAATTAACAAAGCACTTTCCTGGGTGGATCCAAAAATCAATGGCAAATACGACCATAATGCGATCCCAAAACTTAATGCAATTCCAGATTTTTAAAGCAGATTTTTTAAAGGCTTAAGATGTTGTGCAGCCAACTCGTTAAGCCAAGCGTGCGAAGTGTGAACGTCCCAAGAAATCCGTCTGTGACGAAACGAATGCCGGAGACACCAATACCAATCTCCGGAACATTCCAGCAGGGGATGCGGAGCCTCTAAATCCTTCCAACTATGAAGATGGCTTCCAAAAGCCGCGAGACTAGCCCCCCATAGGAAGCAATTCCAACTTTCACAACGCAAGACTTGCCAGGAAAATGGCCGAAAAATGCTCCAAACCAGCCCAATTCAGCTTATCAAAATTCCCAAGAATTGGAAAGTTGGCCAACGTAAAAACTAAAGAATGCAGAGTGCTCTGAACTGATAACAGCAGTGTAGCATTAAGTTTGAAATTAAAGGTAGATGTTAACAAAGTTGCCTATCCAAAGTAAGGTATTGTATCATTTAGGAAAATAAAGCAAATAACCAAATCTGACTAATTTATTTCAATCAATAAATAGGAAAATGTCAAAATGAGCGTAACAAGGTGTTTGTCTTTCTATTCCTTTTTTTTAAACCTTAATTTTGAAAGTGCTCATAGATGGACTCATAAAATAGGGCTCAATATTTGTCTTAAAGGGGTGCTATTTTTGGAAAAAATATTAAGTTCTTGTGATTGATGGTACTAAAAATTGGGTATTTGTAATTTTTTTTAAACTTAATATGAGGCATAATTTTTAAATTTTTTGTAGTGTTAAAATTTATTAGTTGTACAATTGGTTTTTTTTTGTTATTTTATCTTAAAAATTTTAATCTTAATCTATTTGATCTGGTAAATCTGTTGGTAAAAGTTAGTTTAACCTTCAGATGACCAGGTGAGGTGACTGTGTCACCCCAGCGCTCTTTTTTTCTGTCATATTTCCTTGAGTTTTTGAAATTGCAGATTGATGATTTTTTTCACCTTCCTATTCATTATAGTAAACTTAATTATTTTCAAAATCAAGACAGTTGAAAAAAATGTTTTGGATTGGGGTGAGTTAGTAACCCCAAGTGGCCTTCAGTGCTATACATTTTTTTACTAATACGGACCGTAATTATTCTTTTGCTAGTGTGTTACGATACTTTTGGAGTGCCCCCCGTAGCATTGAACTTTCGCTAGCTGAATTCTGAACTTGAATATTTATGGTTGGCTTTTGTCAATTTTTGCAAACTTTAAACTAGGTATAATTAGCTATATCTTATTTTTAATTACTCTCCTATAATTATCATGCAGTTTCGTAAGCAATCCCTCGTTTAATTACTCATATTTTGCAAATTAGGTTTATTCTTGCTATATTTCTACAAATATTTGGGTATGGCCGCTAGGCAACCGGTGATACAAATTGTTTTTAACTATTCCATTTGTTGCTAGAGCAATGTTATCTTTTCCTGCAGTCAAACTTGCCTGACTGGTTTTTTTGGCTTCTTCTGGCCCAAATTTTTGTTATCAGATGACCTGTGGGCTGGGTTTTTGAATTTTTCGGCCTTCTTTCCAAGCTAAACTGTCGTGCTAGTAGGTGTTCCTCTGCAGCTAAGTGCTTCATAGCCCTTTGGTAGGGCTCGCCTCTTCGAATAGATTGTTTGAGGGATCTGGAAGCATTTCTGCGTTATCGTGGATGTTCGTAATGATTAGATAGCTACTTACTTGCATTCCTTCGCTTTTGGCGGATCTTCTGGAACCGACTTTAGCACGCTTCTTTCGGCTCGACCCCCAGCTTGAGGTAAGATTAGGTCAGTTTCTTCTTAATCGGGAGTACATTTGGGTTCTGTGCGTTTTTAGCCAAAAATTCCCGGCGGGAGTTAAAACACTCCCCATCTGCTTGAAATCCTTCCTGTCTGGAGTAGACCTACCCCGTTCGACTGCACCCTGCTCGAATCCAGTTCGATGCACTGGGCCCCTAAGATAGTCGCATCGCCTGTGAATTTTTCAACTCTCGTGGGCCACGCTGAAGATTGAGCAACTGCTTTACACTCACCTGCAAGTCATCTTGCGACCTCCATAGCTGGCACCGCACCCCGCAGCTGCAGCCGCCATCGTTGCTTCTCTCTAGCTACGTCCAACCACAGGGGAACGAACGGAGAGATTAGGTTCTGGTGAACTTTCCTGCAGGCAAGACGTTATTGTAGATAATATGCATTGCGCCTGTTGTAACTTATAATTGAATCATACTGTTTCATGCCGTTAGCACTCCGGACATGGGTGATTTTATTCAGCATCGGATTGTACGATAGTAGGCTTCGTGCATTGTTAGTGTAGTAATATTTGAAATTGTTATTTTTGTTCGGGCCGCCGCGCAATGACATGCGGTTACCCTCTGCAACTTGCTAAATTAAGGTCGTAAGGTTTACCTGTGTATTGCTCCGTTTGTGCCTTCGGGTCCCCTAACCTTATTGACCTCTGCGTTATCTGAAAGATTTATAGAGTAGAACTTTGAGCTTCACTTGTGTCCTATCTGGACGTCGCTTTTACTCACCCGCTTACATAACACAGTTCGGACGCCTTAAAGCTTCGCTGTTTTCATCACCAAAACAATAGTTAATATTTTCATGTCAAACCTTCGGCGTTAAGTTAGGCACACTTCAGTGGCAGTGTCTCGTGAGCACCCCTTCGGGAGCGTTGTGATTAATGTAGATCTCCGGTAACCGAGTAAGGGGCAAATCCAAGCCTTTGCTTTCTTTAGCATATAAATATACATACGTACACTTAATGCATTTTTAATATGGACACCGTCGTTCATGTGTGGCCACGCAAACGCACGCTGATTCCGCCCTTTAGAAAATTTTGAATATAGATATAGCGTCATTTAGCTAACCTTCGGGGTTGAAACGTTAGCCAAGGTGGTCTTGTATTGCTCCGAGCCGGTATACGCGAAATTTTAAACTCGCTCCGCGACTCGCGCTTGATCAATTTATTTTTTTTTATAAATTTAATACTCGCTACGCTCCGTTGTAACCGCACAATGTTTTAATGTGTTAGCCCATTCTCAGGTCATAGTCATTGCTGCTCGTGGGCTACTATTTGCCCAATACTTATATTTAAATTTGTATTTATATTTACTATTGCATGTCGCATACTGTGTGTTCTTTGATGTTGCTAAAAATATTGCCTGCTGTGATATTTGTATTTAGTTTATGTTAGCATTGCACTATAGTACGCACCAAACTCTTTGAAATAAAGCTGTGATATTTTCTTTGGTGGTTGATTTGATTGTTTTCTCTGTGCTGCTGGAAATTGTCTTGACCTTGTGCACGGTCCGGCATAAGGATTAGAACTGAGTCGAGGACCTGGCGCCCACTCCTTTTTTTTTTGTATTCTCTCCTAGCATAGCTGGAACCCTGCGACCCTCGCGGCGAGCTAGCCCAATTAGGCCGATAGTTACCAGCCGGCAAAACACCAAATATAACTTTCGCCAAAAGGTAAGGCCGACCGTCTATCTTCCCTGACAAGTGTTTAACAAATGTCCTGTGCGTAGGCCAGTCCGGACAAGTTGTAACTTGGTGTGACCTGTTTGCTTAGTTCGGTATACAGTCAGACCTTGCCGTTCGCGGGGGTTACGTTCTAGAAGAATGCCGCGATGCACAAGTAAACACATAAATGATAAACACGTGGTAAGGTTCCATTAACTAGATTTATTTATACTATACAACCTCAAAAAACCAAAACTTCTCTGCGTTTTTTGTCTGACAAATCTGAAGCAGAAACTTTACGCTTTGACGACATGGTTTTCCGTGTTTTAAAAATTAAACTCGATTGAATTTTCGGCAGAAACGCTTGAGAAAACAGTAAAGCTTGAACTAAAATTCCATACGTAACATAAGTCTGCCACTTGTATCTAGAGCTCGAATGTCCATTTGTTTATTCAAGTTATAATTTTACAAATTATTTCAGGTCCGATTTGGTAATAAGAGATTCAAAGAAATAGGCTCGATAAGTGTGTTTACAAGATAAATAATGTTATTTAGGTGTTCATGACATAAACCGCATACATCTGCTTTATTTACTTAGTGTATGAAAGTTGAAACAGTTAACCTTGGCAATTCCATCCGCGAACGGCAAAGAAAAGGGAGCACAAAGGTGCCCCGCGTAAAATCAAGTCAGCGAACCGCAAAGCCGCGAACGGCGAGGTCTGACTGTATATTAGTTGCAGGATGAGTGTTGCGTACAGTTCATAATAACACGATGTCGCGTAAGCATCTATTTCAAGCCGATCTCGAAAAATTGGTGGAAGAATTTTTAGATGATATTCCCGATCAATTGGAATTATCAGGAACGGAAGACGTGTTGTATGAAGACAGTGACGGTGGTAGTGTTGAAGACGCAGGTGGTGAATTATCTGATAATGTCGATAGTTAGTCATCTGACACGGAGGATAATATATATATATAATCTATCCCTCTTCTACCGTTAAGTGTAGAGGGTGTAATAAACCTGTCTTTACATAACTAATTACTTCATTCTTACATAAAATAATCCAAAATAAATAAACAAATTTAATATAATCATGCAATTCAACTATACACTTGCTAACTGTCTATTCTGAATAGGTTGTAATGGTTCTGTTGTACCTTCCTTTATTCTATTTCGTCGCTGCTCTCCATCTATTTCTGTCCCTTGCTATGTTCTCAGCCTGTTCCATGTTAGCCCCTTTCCCTTCAGTAGTTCTTCCACTTCCTTATCCCACGTCATGCTTGGTTTGCCTTTCTTTCTTTTTCCGGTGGTCTTTGCTTCCCATACTTGTCTAACTTGCCTTCCTTCAGGTAATCTTTTCATATGTCCCACCACCGCAACTGAGCCTTCTCTGTGTACTTCCTGGCACTCTCTGTTTTCAGTCTTTCTCTAATTTCATCGTTCCTTATCTTGTCCATTAACGTTACATTTGCTACTCTTCTCAGATACTTCATTTCCAGTACCTGTATTTTTTTATGTAATTTCTCTGTTAGAACCCATGTTTCGCTTCCGTAGAGTAACGTCGGCAAGTATATGGTTTTGTAGATTGTCATTTTTGTTTTGTTGCTAATTTCTTTTTTGTCGATGAAACCTCTTCTCCTACCGTGGAACAATTTAGTTGTTGCCGTGATTCTATTGTTAATTTCCTCTTCCATTTTTCCAGTATTATCTATGGCTATTCCTAGATACTTTATGCTGCTGTCTTGCTCCACTATCTGATTGTTAATTTGGGAGCTTGCTCTTCTCTCCTTATTATTTGATATCACTACTATTTTTGTTTTTTTAATATTGATTCTCATTCCTTTTCTTTCTAGCTCTTCAGCCCACAGGTTGACATTTAACTGTAAGCTCCTTTCTGTGTTTGCCGTTATTGCTACATCGTCTGCAAATACGCAATCTCCCACTTCTACCGGTTTCAATTTGTAGTATCCCACCTTCATCTTCTTACTTTTACTGCTGACATTTCTTATTATTTCGTCCATAAAAGTAATGAAAAGTAGTGGGCTAAGGTTGCCGCCTTGTCGAACTCCCTTTGTTGTTCTGAATCTATTAGTCTCTCTGTTGTCTTTTCTGACTATATTTTCTGTTTTCTTATACAGTGATTTAATGGCTTCTATCAAATTATTTGCAATACCATTTCTCTCTAGCACATCCCAAATTTTTTGTCTCTCCACCTTGTCGAAGGCCTTCTCCAGGTCAACAAAACATATATATACTTCCTTGTTATAGGGTAGCGATTTCTCTATTACATTTCTGATTGTAAATATATGATCCTGGTTGCAGTGTCCAGGTCGAAATCCACTTTGTGCCTCATGCAGTTTATCCTCCACCACCTTTCTAAGCCTTCCTTCCAGGATCATCTCGTACACCTTGCTGGCTGCGCATAACAATGAAACTCCACGGTAATTTGAGCAATCTGTACGATTTCCCTTTTTGTAGATTGGAACTATTATGGACGTTTTCCAGTCTTTGGGTACTGTTAGAGTTGCCCATGCTTCTTTAATAATTGCATGTAGTAGTATCATTCCATCGTCTCCCATGCATTTTAATAATTCTCCTTTTAAGCCGTCTACTCCTGGTGCTTTCCCGTTTTTCAGTTTACCTATTGCTTTCTTTACTTCTTCTAGTTGTATATTGTCACTCGTTTCTTCTAGTTGTGTATTGGCATTTCCTTCTCCTGGTCTTATTGCGCTTTGTTCTGTTTCTGCTTCCTCTCCGCTTGTGTCAGCTCCTTCTAACATGTCCTGAAAATACTGTTTCCATCTATCCGTAAATTCATTTTCTTCAGTAATTATGTTTCCTTCTTTGTCCATAATGTGCCTCAACCCTTGTTGTTCTCTTTTGTTTGTCATATTCTTGAGAACTTTATAGAAAAGCTTGTAATTTGTTTTACTATCATTTTCCATCTTTATCCCGAAATCAGCCATTCCTTGGCTTTTCCTATTTTGATCTTCTCCTTTGCCAACCGTCTCGCTACTTTATAATTTTCATAGGCTTCTTCACTTCGTTGTTGTAGGTATGCTCTCCACGCTGTCTTTTTTGTTTTGATCAAATTTTTGACTTCCTCGTTCCACCAACTTGTTCTCTTCTTAAATCCTCCTGTTATGGCTAATCCGCAAGCTTTGGTCCCAGCCGCATACATGATTTCCTTGAATTTCAACCATTCTGCTTCTATTGTCAAGTTTTGCCATTCATCTGCTGTATCCTGTGCCTCCTTCGTGATCCATTTGGCAAACTCCTCTCTTGTTCGTTGTTCTTGTAGTTTGTATGTCTTGATGGTTTTTGTTTCTTTCTTACTGAGCTTCTCCACTTCCCTCACCCATTCTTTTGTCTCGTTTTTTATTGTCACTACTAGTAGTTAGTGGTCTGTCGATAGTTCGGCACCCCTATATACCCTTACGTCTTGAATGCTTCTGTTTGTTGTCTCTGTAATAACATAGTCTATAATTGATCTTTCATTTCTTCCCGGTTCCTCCCAAGTGTATTTATGACTATTCTTATGTTGGTAGAAGGAATTTTGAATCACCAGTCCATTCTGAATGCAAAAATCTATTAGTTTATCCCCATTCGTATTTCTTGTGTTCTTTCCGTAGCTGCCCATCACTACGTGTCTTCCTGTAGTGTCATTCCCTATTCTGCCATTGAAATTTCCAGTAAGTATAGTTGGGTTGTTTGCTTCTTCATAAACCATTTGTGGCTCTTCCCAGAATTGTTCCTTTTCATTCTTCGTGTCATTTTTGCCAGGTCCATATACTATTATTAGAGTTACTTTGTGCGAATGATACTTTCATTATTCTCTTACTCAATGCTTTCCATTCCATTAGTTTCTTCATATACTGCGGGCTTATCACACAACCTACACCTGCTTCCGCTCTTTTATTCATTTCTAATCTGCCGTATAGGAAGCCATATTCTTCCACTCCTTTCTTCTTCGTCTCCGTAATTGCCAGTATTTGCATTTTATATTTCTCGATTTTTTTAATGAGTTCCTTTTCCTTTCCATTTATACTCCTAATATTCCATGTTCCTATTCTATACAGTCCATTCTCGTTTTTTTCCATTCTCTTTGCCTTGTTCGTTTTTTTTCTTGTCCCGTCCTGTACCTTCTTGTGTTAATCGTTTTTTGATGTCCCCTGTGCTGGTTTTGTTTGCTGCAGTTTTCGTGTTACCTTGTTCCACGTCCAGGTTTTTTTGTCGCTTATCATCTTACGGTATCCCACTTTAACTGTTTTTCCTTTAGCTGCTTCTTCTTTGGCTTGCTTCCGAATTGTTGCTTGTACCATTCTTTCGTCTAGTGTCAGATCGTCGTTTATGAACACTTTCAGTCTGGAATCGTGTAGTTTTCTCTTATTGAAAATTACCGTACTTTTGTTCACTTTGCTGTTAAGTTCCACTAAGCAAGTTTTTTCTCTCAGTTTCCAAGCAGCTTCCGCTTTCAATACTACTCCCATTTCCCTTTCTATAAACCCTTCCATTTCTTCCTTTAACATTTTTGGGTTAGTGGATTGCATTTCTATCCCTTGGATCACTATGTTCTTTTTCCTCTTTTCCCCTTCCAGTTTTTCTATTCTCTCATTTGCTCTCTCCACTTCCTGCTTTAATCCCTGTATTTTTTTCGTAGCCCTTTCATTAGTATACTTTAATTCTTTTATTTCCTCTTTAAATTCTCTTTGTCCTTTCCTTAGTTTCCTGATTTCTTCTTGTAATGTTCTTGTCTCTTCACCATTGTTTGCTGTTCTTTTTTTGTGTCTCCAGCCAAGTCTCTCATCAAAACCATCATTTTCTCCATTTGTTCTCTCATATCATCATTGGCTTTTGTAGGGGTCCTACTTGACTTTCTAGACCTCTTAAATAATTCTTCGATGTCGTCTTTCTTTCTTTTCCCCTTGTCTGTAAGGTACTCGTCCGAGTCCATTCTTTGTGCTAATTTTCTTGTTTTATATGTATGCAGCCCTCTCTGCTGTGTGTACGGTAGGTGGCCTATTCTGTACTCGGCTGTATGGGAATTTCTTGATCCTTGAGTTCAATCTCAGTTATTACCCACTGTATTATATACTGCCGCCGGCTCCAAATTCAGCTCACAGGTCAAACCTTCGGAAGGATAGCCTCTACCAGCAGATGGTGTTCTATGTTCGTAATATTCATTTCATTATGGGGTTGCACCTAGACCACCCTTCGTACTTCCTATTGTATAATGTGTTGCCTACCTTGTGGCCGATCAACTGGAGGTCAGTGGGTTTGTCCTTTTAGTTATCTTTTCTTATCTCTTAATTTTCAAGCAATATTCTCCTTTAATATTAATCTCCCATAACCTCTACGTTATTTATTTAGGTCTATTTACTCGTAAACTTATTATTGCTCAAAGTTTACCTATATTTCCCTGCTTCCCGCTCGTCTTCATGTACTAATAAATCCTTTCTGGTGTTTCAGCTCGCTTGATATGGCCCAACTTTGGACTACAATACCAGAGTAGTGTCACACCCTTTGTTCTACTTTGCAGTTCACGAAGAAGTCGGAGGATAATATTTGTGAAAAACCTATTTTGACTAAGGATGGTACACAATGGTCAAAAAACAAACCATCTGTAAGGCAGCGTCCTGCAGGAATCATTTTGACCATGAAACCTGGACTTATCAAGTACAGTGAAAGCATTACGATATATGGAGGCATTAGAGTTATGCATAACTGACGAAATTTTGAATCTACTAATTGAGAGGAAACTAATCGTAGAGCCATTGCATTGAAAGGAGACGAATGGAAAAAATAAGTCGTCTAGAAATGAAAGTCTTCTTGGGTTTACTGATTATTGCTGGTGCAGTCACAGCATGTCAAGAGCCCATTTTAGAATTATGGAGTAATCGGAATCCTGCATTATGGCGCATGATTTTTGCTGCGACAATGTCACGAAACAGGATGAAAGACTTACTAAGATGTATTAGATTTGACAATCTAGAGACTCAAGCAGAACATCGAAAAAAAAGCAAATTGGCTGTTACATTTTGATTTTCGTAACCCTTGGGCGCCGTGATTTTAAGCAATACAAAGTGCATTATTTAGCAGAGTTCTTCACCGGCGTTCGTAGTTTGCGATTCTTCAAGCTCTGACATCTTGAGATCGGTGGCGTACCTGACGCGCATTGTATAGAGTTCCTGTATATAGTTTACTATGAGTTGGGCAAACAGCCTGGTTTGACATATATTTTTGATCCAAATTAAATATTTGACACATGTCGAACGAAGAGGTTATGGGAACCAACCTTGCTAACTTGTCTTTGATGGAAGAGTTTTCAGAGTATTGATCGTTCTTAGGATCTCTAGAACCGAATGTTAGGAGCATACGGCCAATTTTGTTAAGATTTAGGTTTGCATGTGTGAAACTATCGGTCGTACCATATTAAAAAAACATTTAAAAGCTGCACTTCTACCACGCAAGCCTTGCAAAAAGTGATCCAAACCAATCAAAATGTATCCCGTTGTTTGCCCAACTCTTAGTAACCTATACACAGAGACTTAGCATTGTAATATTTCGATATCGAACGCTTATTGGGCGATTTTTATGTCATCGATCTTACCGCTGGTCGCGATTGCATCGCTCTGACATGAAGCGTCGCTAGTTTATCGATTTTTGGGAACAAGTGAATTGGCTTTTTTTGGGCCCGTTTGCGTCGATTTTGACCACTTCATGAATTCGTTGGTTTTGGTGAAAAATCTCCAGACATGAATGTAGATTCGCTAGTTGTTGCAAATGCAAATGAATTCCCTTAATGTGTGGTAGGTAACCTTTTTGTTTCCTTAAATGTGATTCTAAACTGTGAACTTCTTAACAGGAGATTTTCCAAGTTTGATTTTCGAGTTGCAATTTCGATTGCGATCTCGAGTAGCCCAGCTTTGAATGAATGTGCCGAATTCTTATGGGCGGGCCACTGAACTGCGTGCCGGTTTGCCATTGACATGGTCAACCGTGTTTAATTATTCAAATTTTTTGGGTTATATTGTAAACTACATTTGGCTTTATGGAAGGATCCATTCTTGCTTATTTTGACACTGTCAATTGTGTTTTAACATTTAAATATTTCTTTATGGTTCTATTGTAACTTGAACGTAGTCAGAACTGTCACACGGTCGACTCACTAACCGGCCTATTGGCTACTGGAAGCGCCGCTTTTAAACAGATCTGTCTAATAAGGTTCTCCACCAGATATAGAACGCGCTTAACAGAAGAGCAGCGAATGCAAGATGCTTATTCACTTGGGCTGTGCCATTACGCGATGTTTGAGAATTTTATTGAATGACACATGTTTACATACCTACATTTGTTCTTTTTATTAACTTTATCAATTAAAATTGGGGTCCTTATTAAAGAAAAATCATAACTACATTTTATTATGTACTAGCTGTTACGCGCGAGGTTTGTTATTTGTGTATTAAATAATGACTAATTATTTCCTGTCATCCCATCCCATTCCCGTCCCTTTTCCCGTTCCCTCCCCGAACTGTCAAATGCGCGAAGGTTAAAGAGTCGTAAAGTTTTCTGAAATTTTACAATTTTCTGCGCAATTTTCTTAATTTTTCCCTCCTTAAGAACTTTCTACAAAGTATTAGAAAACTTAAAAAAAGATGAATGAAATCTGTAAAGTCGTTCTCAAGTTACGGCGTGACCAAGGGAAATAGGGGTTCATTTTTATATACATAGATTTATATTAAAACGGGCTGTATTTATTTAACTGCATTGCATATTTGTTTTTTTAACCCTTATGTACAGACTGCATCAAATTTTATGAAACCACTGTTGTCATTGCAAGAAAGCGTATTTTCCTAATGATGACGTTTGCGTTGACGAGCAGCTTGTTCCGTTTCGTGGCAGGTGTCGATTCCGGGTATACATGAAATCCAAGCCGGCCAAGTATGGCATAAAAATATGGACACTATGTAACGTAGAGAATTCATATTGTTGGGATATGCAAATCTACACGGGCATGACAGATAATACATGGGAGAGAGAACAGGGGAAGAGAGTTGTTTTAGACTTGGTGGAAGGATTGTCCTCAGGTTATGGCATTATTAATGATAACTTCTTTACCTCTCTAGCCCTTGCATAAGA
The DNA here is from genome assembly GCA_940337035.1 of Agriotes lineatus. Taxonomy (NCBI): domain Eukaryota; kingdom Metazoa; phylum Arthropoda; class Insecta; order Coleoptera; family Elateridae; genus Agriotes; species Agriotes lineatus. Next base: position 93,116,124 of record OW679203.1, on the reverse strand, counting down.
GTTATTGAAGCAAGGGAAAACCTTAAACGGAACAATGCGTCATAATCAAAGGGAACTTGTTACATGATAATTTACTCGAATCGACTGAGTAAGGAATGTTACAGTACCAGGATCTTATCAAAATATTCTAATCAGAAAACTTTAAAGAGAGCATATCCTGCAAATTTTGAATCAAGGTTTAGATATGGGATGATGTTTTGGGGAAGCTCGGTAGAAGTAGACAGAGTATTTAAAATGCAAAAAAGAGTATTTCGTATCCTACGGAATGTAGATTACAGAGAAACATGTAGAGGTCATTTTAGATCGGAAAACATACTAACTTTAAGTGTAACGTATGTATACGAATGCTTATTGTTTTTGTTTAAACATAAAGAACTATTTGCTGAATCTATGTACAAGCACTCTCATAACACCAGACGAGAACAATATGCATACCCAAAACATAGACTTACACACACGATCATTGAAAATGAATAGGGTTATGCAACACATGTTACATATTTGAAACAATACTTTTAGAAGGCTACTATAATTTTCAGAAATTTTATAGAACTGTCGATGTAAATAATATTTTTGATCATGTATAGACCATTCAGAAAACGTAAATCAACTACTATAATATTGTTTGCATAGCCCTGTTCATTTTCAATGATTCCTTTTGTACATCCACAGAAAAGGGAGCATACTATTCATGTAACAAATTCTTTAATACGCTTCCACAGAATATGGGATTATTGAACGACATCAAGTTATACATAAAAAAAGTAAAAGATTTATTAATTAAAATAGAACCATACACAGTTAAAGAATTTCTTGAATATGAAATAAAATAGCCATGTTGACTTTTACATGACGTTAATCACATTCTAAACTGTTACTATTTGGTAGTATTACTTTTGTTGGGCGAATTTTTTCTTCCATGACTTAGATTTAGATGGTCTCTTCTCTGAGGTCCTTTCAGGAAACACGCCTCTATTTTCTCTGCGTTAAGAGTTAGGTCATTTTTCTCCATCCACAGACTGGTCTGCCTTAGCATTTCGTTCACCCGGTATTCTAACTCCTCGTCTTCATCGGCCTCCACCATGGCCGCTAAGTCGTCTGCATATATCTTATGCATGAGTATTAATTTCAGTACTTGATCGTATAACATACTCCATAGCAACGGGCCTAGAACTGAGCCCTGTGGTACGCCGGTCGTCATTTCCATCGCTTCTGTTCTGGAGGTCTTGATAAATCTGTCCTCAAAGTAGCTCTCCACCAAGTTTATTAGGTACCGAGAAACACCTTTTCTCTTTAGCTCTCGCACAATCTTGCTCCAGCTTGCCGAATCGAAGGCGTTCTTAATATCCAGGGCAATTACAATAAACCACTTTCCTCTACTATTTCTAGCTGCATCCACTACTCTACTCACAGCTTTTGCTGTAGAATGACCCTTTCTGAAGCCGTACTGGTGTATGGAGAGATCCCCCTTTTCCGCGATTTCCTCCTCGGGTCGTCCCTTTATTATCTTCTTCTTTCTCTCCACCTTTTGCCCTTGCGAGCGTCGGCGCTTATAGTTCTTTTAACCATTTTTTCCATCCCTTCCTGTTTGTTGCCAGGGTTTTCATTTCTTCTACTTTCTTCCCTTTTCGTTCACATATCTCTGCTATCCCTTGCATCCAGGTTTTCCGTGGTCTGCGCCTTTTTAGTTTTTTGTGACTTTTCATTTCTTTATTATAGCTTCGAAAGGCTTTCCGATGACATTTAACATGCAAACGGGTCTGAAAGATGACGAGTGTTCTATAGGTTTACATTTCCATATCAATGTTACTGTTGCTAGTTTCCACTGTTTGGGAAATTGTTGTAATTCTAAAAGACGGTTTAATACTTCAAGAACTCTTTGGATATTACATAAAACGCGGCATTAAACAAAAAGGTATTTTATCATCCAAGCTCTCTACAAACTCTCTTAAAGATGTATCCTTGACACTTAAGTAGGCTTCGCTGATCTCTACCATAACAGCCGACATGAGCAGCTGAGATGACGCAGCTGAAATAAATGATAATGCAGTTGAAAGAACTATCCGAGTGTATTGGACTAAAAATGAACATATCTGAAACCGAAATAATGAGGAAGACTCTGATGCAGTAATACGAGTAAATGAAGATAGTGCAATCGAAGTTGCTAAAGTATATTTACTTTGGACAAAAGATCGTTGAAGAGAATGCAGCTGGACTGGGCTGTTTTCAGCAAGCCTACATCCGTCCTTTGCTCCAGCCTCCCTTAATACTTAACAACTAGAGTACCCATACAACCAACCACTATCTTCTTCCTGTGTTGCCGTTATGAAAGTGCATTGGAGACTTGAGTCCTGACGGTGAGGAAACCCAAAATTGTATAAAGGGATATGAAGAGAGCAGTGGTGGGGTTAGGTGGTTTTCCTGAGTCAACAAAGTACCTTATCTGAGACGAATGCCGGGGCAGTAATTCTCCACCTTTTCTGGTCTTTCTTCCATTTTCTACCCCTCCTTTCCCTCACCCATCCTGAAATTACCGTTATTGACTGAAGAGGGACGCAAGGTCCCTGTAGCAACTCGCCCCCAGTTGGGGGAATTGGAATGACCCTGAACCTGAACAGGAGGGAGCTTCTGGCAGTAGTCAAGTCCGTGGAGCATTTTTATAAATACCTGTATGGCAGAAGATTCTTGCTGAGGACCGACCATGCTGCTCTAAGATGGCTGCTGCAGTTCAAGAACCCTGAAGGACAGGTGGCTAGGTGGATCCACCGCCTACAAGAGTACGACTTTGAAATAAATCATTGACCTGGCACAGCCCACCGCAACGCCGATGCGTTATCCAGGAGGCCCTGCCCTGCGGACTGCAGCCACTGTTCAAGACTGGAGAGTCGTGCGGTACCCATCAATCGTACCACTGTAGTCGACGACTCGTGGGAGCTAGACGAGTTGCAGAACAGCCAGGAGAACGACCCCGACTTAGGCACGGTTATAGCCTGGAAGCGAGATAGCCGTCGACCTACCTGGCAGGAGGTTTCCGCCACCAACCCAACGGTGAAGACCTATTGGGCGCAATGGGACTCCTTGCAGCTGGACAACAACGTTCTGACCAGAATCTTGGAAGACGAGGACGGTAAGGCAACGAGATCACAATTGATGGTTACAAGGAGTAGAGTGGCCGAGGTTCTACGCCACCTGCATGATGGCTCCTCTGGGGGATACTTTACATTGAAGAAAACGTTGCAGAAGGTCCGAGAAATTTTCTACTGGGCGAGCCGCAAAGATGATGTCCGAGATTGGTGCCGGAGGTGCGAAGCCTGCGCTACAGGAAACGGACCGGTTGGTAGACGTAGAGCTTCGATACGGCAGTACAACGTCGGTAGTCCGTTCGAGAGGATAGCCATCGACATCGCTGGACCATTCCCCGAAACCGAATCGGGAAATAAATACATCCTGGTGTGCATGGAGTACTTCACCAAGTTGCCCAAAGCGTACGCCCTTCCGAATAAAGAGGCCGGTAGTGTCGCTGATGTTCTGCTGAAGGAATGCTTCAGCCGTTTTGGAGTCCCCCTGGAGTTACATTCCGACCAGGGCCGGAATTTCGAGTCTGGACTGTTCCAGAACGTTTGCAAGCTACTGGGGATACACAAGACCCGGACCACTGCCCTCCATCCTCAATCGTACGGCATGGTGGAAAGGATGAACCAAACCATGGGGACGCATCTGTCCAAGGTGGTTTCCGAGCATCAGCGTGACTGGGACCAGTACATTCATCTGTTCCTAATGGCCTACCGATCGGCAGTACAAGAGACAACCGATCACACCCCAGCCACGGTACTCTTTGGGCGCGAGCTGCGATTGCCATGTGACCGCAAGTTTGGAAGAAAGCCTGGCGAAGAAACGGCCGGCGAGGACTACGTGGGGAACCTGAAGAAGAGGATGGAAGAAATCCACGACGCCGTATGCCGAAACATTCAGGGTGTCAGCGACCGAATGAAGGACCGATATGATGCCCGCGCTGAGGCCGGTGGTTTCCAGCCTGGCGATTTGGTATGGCTTCATAACCCCCAGAGGCGTCGTGGTCTCTCCTCCAAGCTCCAAAGAAACTGGGAAGGTTCCTACACTGTAGTTGCTCGACTGAATGACGTGGTATACCGAATCCAGAAACCTCCTCGAGGAAAGTGCAGGGTGGTGCACTTCAATCGGTTGGCCCCATATGCCGGCACCAATGAGGAAGTGGAGGCTGTCACGGAGCAACCCCTGAGACGACTAGGGACCGGAGAAACCTCCTTCCAGGAGTTTATGGCCGCTTATGGGGGTACGAAGACTGCGCGATTTGGAGTCACTACAAAGGTGCAGCGTGACCTGTCGACACCCTGCGGCAGTATTCCCTGGCACACTGCGTCGCCCAGGACCTCCGGATCGCCATTGCCTTCCGGGAGAAGTTTGGCCGGTTAGACCAGCTGCGAGAGCAGGCACCTCAGGTTGGCAGAACTTTGCAGCTGAAGGAAGGCAACAGCTCCATTTATTACCTGGTGACGAAAAGGTTGTCTTAAGAAAAACCTAGTTACCAGAAGCTCTGGTCTGCGCTTTTGGACCTTAAGGAGCAGATGGTCAAGAACGGCGAAACCCAGCTAGCGGTGCCAAAATTAGTATGCTGCCTGGATTCGTTGAACTAGAGGGTCGTACGCAGCATGCTGGAAGTGATTGAGCCCACGGTGGACTGCTACTTCTTCAACCAGTCCGTGTGCAACGTCTCCGGAAAATTCCTCGAATGCAATTGCTCGAAATTAATTGCTCAAAAATCAAATTGCTCGAATGTAACTTTTCTCGAAATACAAGTTCCTCGAACCGCAATTTCTCGAAAATGTTTTGCTCGACTTTATGTGGTCTTAAAACATAATATTTGGTTTTTATAATTTTTAACTTAATCACATACCTATACCCATTTTTTATTAATAGAGGTTATAATTTGTAATTTGTGTTTTTTTTAATATTTGATATTAACTGATTCGAGTTAAGGCTATTTTACAACTTTATTTTTTTTTCGAGCAACAGATAATCGAAAAATTTTTGTTCGAGAAACTTGCAATTCGAGCAGTCACATTCGAGCAATTGACTTTCGAGCAACTGATTTCGAGCAATTTATTTTCAAGCAATTGCATTCGAGCAATTTACCTAGAACCCTACCGTGTGCAAGAAGGTCACCGCCTGTAAATACCGCCATCAAAGCCCCCCAAGAGCGAGTCGCAGGCACCCGACGCAACTCGTTCTGGGACAGAACGACCTACGGTGGGGGCAGTGTAGCGACCTTGAAATCGGGCAGCTGCAAACGCGTGAGGCACAGCCGCCAGGAGACAACCTTGGGGCTAGCTGCGGAGGAATGAGTCATTGTTCTGGAGCTATGGGAAGCGGCCTTGGACCCGGCTGCGGACGTATGAGTCATTTTCCAGGTGATGAGAGAGCGGCCCCGATGCGGTGCGTCATGCATGTGTCTGGAACTTCGAGGAAATATTGCGGCGCTTCTGGAACCTCTCCCCAGCGAATATAAATACACGGCCGTCTGAATTCAGGGCAGTTCTCATCCACTTCGCATCAAACTCGAAGGCATAAGGCCGCCACATAAATAAATGCGTGTATAACATAAATAACCACATAAATAATTGATGTTTAATCCAGTGTAAATAAATAGAGTGTATAACCATATAAATCATTACTGTTAAGCCGTATATAAATAATTAGTGTATTGTTGTTAGAAATAGTGCCTGTAGTTTATAAGTAATTTGTGTTCTGCCTTCATAATTCTTGTGTTTGTAAATAATCGTAATTAATCGTTGTAAATAAATGTTTAATACAAGAAGCGTCGTATAATTTTGTAAATAGCCCGAAACGTGAAAACGTAACAATATTTTTAGAACATATACTCGTACTAAGAAACATGGTTATCGCCAAATGGAAAAACCAGATAGGCCAAGTAATAATTGAAGGCAAGCACGCGACATACATAATAAACATAAAAAGCACAAAGGAACAGATTGTGATTCCGTCCACTTTATGGTGCAAATAAAGAGTAAAGATGAAAGGCCAAAAATTGATAAGTCAGAAAAAGAACCAACTAGAAAATATAATTTGAACGTTCTAAACCAGCAAGATGGAAAGCAACCCTTTGCAGAAAGCATCGACAAGCAGTGAGGAGAAATTAAAGATATTATTACACTCAACTGTCACATGGCTGATATCATCCAATGAGAACCATACATTTTTTTAAATCGACCAATCTCGAACTAATTACCCGATAAGCACCCTAGAGGTGCTTTTCAAGTGATATGCGCTCTAGGGATGATTATCGACCCCGTGGATGGTGTCATAATTAGAAGTAGAAATGCAAGAAATAAGCAACTTGAGTTTTTTGAAGTTATTAGGTCAATTTTAAATCATAATTCGTTTACAGGTTTTATGAAATAATCTTCAAAATATAAACGAGAGTGACATACTTACAAATAATTTTGCCCGTGCCAAGAGTCATCATGCTGGTTGCTCTTAGAAAACTACCCCTCGGCGCAATTTTCATTGCAACCAGTATTCCACGCTTGGTGTGTGCAAAATGATTGGTAAGTGTTTCTCGCACTAGTTATATTACTAATGATAATACACAGCACTGCAGAAGAAATACTGGGCAATAGACACAAAATCATGATAAAAGAATGATTTGACCAAGAATGCAAGGTAGCTATACAGTAAAGGATAAAGGCAAAATTAACCTGGTTAAATACCAAAAATCAAACATAAATTTAAACATAAATATTAGAATTAAATTTTGTCTTTTGTAGATAAACACTTGGCTTAATGTGCCTAAGTCCTCGTGAACTCAAGCAAGGGTTTGTGTAACAATTATATTCTTTATTGACTCGTAAACTCTTACACACAATCGCATTACAAAATTAGCCGTAGCTGAGCATACTTTTACATATGGACACCCTTAGAATTCGAACAGGCCAGAGTACCTCACTACTTCCTTAGAATGATACTTAAAGAAATAGAAATAGAAGAACATCCAAATAATATAAACGGGGAACATGGTTTTAGACTTAGTAAAGCTTGGACTCCCGTCATTCACGGTCTAAACTTCTAAAGCATTACAAGCACCGACCGTCAGCCGTCACGCACGGCTGACTCAAAGTAGTTCTGCGCGGCTGGCACAGAAAACAAAAATACATCCACGCCCTCCTCCAGCTCTGATCTTGCATCCAGCCACCGCACCGAGCAGACGTGTCTACCAGTGCAGCCCAACTTTCAGAGCCAGCAGTTCAATTCAAAGTCCAAGAGCACGTGTTGAGTCCAGACTCTCGGGTCGTTGGTTCCACGTGCTCCGCAGTGGCGGAGAATTAACTGCTCGACAACAACAATAAAAAAGAATGTCCAGACGTTTTTAATTAAAAAGAATACCTAGTCAGCAAGACAAGTCACCAGCCACCACCGTACCAGCTGCCGCCGACGTCCAGCATCTGCCTGCAAGCCCCGCCGTCAACGAGGATCACTCGCTTTAAGCACGTGACTATGGAAGAGCCGCCCAACACCCCACCAAATCGCCGCCGTAAAAGAAACAAGAAGAAGAAAACAATGCCAACGCCGCCGCCTACACTGGAGAAGCCATTGGCGGACCTGACTTGTATGGAAGCGCTGAAGTTGTTTCCCTACAGATACCTCCAAGGCCTCGATTCAACAATCCCTTACAAAAGCATGTCTCTCTTCCTGGATGATGAGCCACGCTACAAGTTTCCGAACGGATCGCTAGGATTCAAGCAGAGGCTGCTACCTAGGCTCGATTCTTACCTCGTCGCGAGACCGCCGACCCCACCGCCAGCTCCACAACCGACTCCATTGCCGCCTCCGTCCCCAACACGTCCAGAAACCTCCGACGCTGAACCTCTCACCAACACCGCCTCCTGGTCTGACGTCACCCGACGTCGACGCTCCAACTCCCAATCCTCCCACTCCTCCAGATCCTCCGTCGGCTCCACTTCAACCATTATTAATACTGTCACTGTTTCAGGTTTACCTGGAGAAGTGGCGACCCCAAAAGCCCTCGAGCTCCTGTGCAGGAAGATTCCAGGCCTCCTAGTTTCCAACCTGAAGGTCTTCTCCAACGGCGTTGCTACGATCAGCTCCCCGCAAGCGGACCTTTTTGGACGCCTCGCCACCCTTTCCCACTAGGCCGGCCGGCCCCTCGTCATCGCCACGGACTACAAATCTCCAGCCCCCCGCAGAGCAGCAAGAGAAACGGCGCCCACCTTCTCCTGCGTGCTACGCGGCGTGCAGCTGGACGTCGACGCCGAGGATGTGAAGACGGGGCTCTCCGACGCCAGCCTCGAGTACAGCAACGCCTGGAGGATCATCGCGAAGGCCACCGACAAACCCACCTTCATGTTCCGCATCACCACCAAATCCCAAGCCACAATCGACCACCTCCTCACCAAGGGATTGCGTATGTTCCATTTTACTTACTACACAGAGCCATCCCATCCTCCTAAGCCACAGCCCATACAGTGTCGCAAATGCCAAAAGTTCGACCATCCGTCTAATGCTTGTCAACAGCGGAAGGCCGTCTGCGGCGTCTGCGGCGCTTCCCATCCCACCAGCACCTGCAGAGCCACTACCACCCCTAAATGCAGCAACTGCAACGGCGATCACGTCGCATTCTATCCGAGATTCCCGGAGCGCCCTGTAGAAGCTGCAACTCCCGCCACCGCCGCTCCACTTAAAACCGTGGAAGCTCCTCCACCAGAAGTCCTCGCCCAATCCGAAGAGCCTTTCGTCCACGCCATAATCCGCTTCTTTATGAGCTCCCTATCTAACTTATTTTCTAACCTGCGTGACCGCATCGGTCGAGTACTAAAGCAGCTTATTTACCAGTTTTTTGGTGTGCAGTTTGCGGCTTCGTACTCCGGGAACTTCCTACACGTTTTGCTGATGTAGGAGATTGCACCAGCAGGACTCCGCCGGGACCCGACGCCAGGCACAGAGGATGACGATCCCAGGACGCCTGCAAGGATTGCGAAAACTTTAAAAATAGCTAGTTATCTCTTTGTTATTTTACCCTAATAAAGTTAATTTTTTAAAAATTTAAATTCAACTAAAATGTAATTTTCTTTTTTTTTATTTTTTTCCCAAACAATTGTAAACCAAGCTGAAGAGGGGATGCTACCACTATAGCGGCTTTTCAGTTAGGATAGATTAGGTTAGAATTATTAAGAATTTTGACTTGTATTTATGCTTGCTGAATAAAAACCTTGAAAACAACAAAAAACCTCCAGCTCTTAAAGCAATTTTGATTCTGATGATGAAAGCTGCGATGTCTTGCGAAACTTTAGTCTATATGGGTGCAGAAAAAGTAAAAAGGCAAATGTGCCTAAGTATCCTTGTTCACAAAGTACTCTAATTAAATCATGGGTGGCTTGTAAGAGTTCACGAGCCACCAAAGAACATAACCGTTACACAAACCCTTGCTTGAGTTCACAAGGTGTTAGGCACATTAAGCCAACTAATGCTGGGTGTTTATCTACAAAGACGACGCGGTCTAAGCCGAAATGTAATTCTAATATTGACAATTCGAGTAACCGCAAAAGCCTCAAACATTATTTAAAAGTAAAAAAATTGCCAAACAAATATGCATAAAAAAATGTGAGCAAAATGTGGGGAAAATGAAAATGACTGAATTCTAATAAAAGAAAATTCGAAACGTAGTTTTTCTTTTTAAAACGTTTTTTCTCCTTTCTTAAGCTCTTCTACCGTTCCCCACTGGAACCGTTTTCGTATTACTTCAGGGGGTTGCGGGCATCACTTGCATCAAGTTTTTTTGTTTCAAGCTCAGGTACTTAAAATTACTCTGTTAATTTCATTCATATTTGCGATTTGAACTTTAAGGCCGTTTTTCTAGTTTCTTTCTAATGTGCCTTTTTAAATTTTTATACCGTTGGAAACAGAGTAAAACTTGCTACCAAAATAAATAAAAACAGTATAGGTTCTCATTTAAAAAAATATGGATGACGTCATAACTTTTTAAAAAAATGGTCTAAAAATTACTTTAGTAAACACGCTGCAATTTAATTGTTACATTCTTTGGAGATTTTTTCCCAAAAAAGAATATTAACGGAGTTACCGAATTTATGCTCTACTTAATTTCCACACAGTATACCTATACTGATAGCTGTAGATTTCAATGTTTATTTCAATTCGAAACACTGTGAGTATGGTAATGGTTTAGGCCATCAAAAGTTAATAATGCTATGAAGAAAACCTGAAAAAAAATCTGTGGTGATGCACGCACACAACTTCCTTTTACAGTGATTTTATAATTAGCCAAAAATTTTATTTTTAATTTAAGCATTTGTAAAAATTTTCAAAAAATACGAATTCTACAGAAACCGTACAAAATAAAGCGTTAGTTGAAGCGACAAATTTTCTCTAAAATTTTAAGCTGAATTTAAAAATGTAATAATATACCGAACGTTTTATTTAAAAAAGGAGTTAATTAAAAAAATATGGTGTGATACACGCACACAACTTCCTTTTATAGTGACCTTGTAATTAGCCAAAATTAGATTTTTTTATTTTTAAGCTTTTGAAAAAAAAATCTACAGAAACCGTACAAAATAGAGCGTTAGTTCAAGAGACACATTTTCTCTAAAATTTTAAGCTAAATTAAAAATGTAATAACATACCGGGTGTACTATTTAAAATAGGAGTTAATAAAAAAATAGGAGAAAAACAAAAGAGACCCAATTTAGAGGTATTCAACTGGAAAATCACCTGTCACACCAATACACATTAAAAATGTAATAAAAATGTAAACTTTGAAAAAAATCGTTTGAGCCGTTTCTGAAACAATAAAAAAAAACTGAAAAATCACAATAGTAAACACCTACTCAGTTCGAAGTCGCACGTCTGTAAACAACTCTTAGAGAATTTCGTTTGCAGCAAAATAAATAGAAGCGACTTGGAAGCACCGCACTAAATAATATTTGCTGCCTAAGGTGTTTCTGTACACCAAGTCAGTTCTTGTACTTTCAGGGGATGCAAAAGAACCATGTACTGGGTATGTACGACTCTACAAGACCGATAAATAATTTCGTTGCGTCCATTTGGTACCGTGACGTTAGTCGACAGAAAGGCCACATTAGCAGCCAGGTAGTTTCCTGCCGTAATAGTCGAGGGAAATTTCCATACGAGTCATTCAAGAGATGTCGTAATCCAGAGCGAGCCGCTACATAACAGTTCAGGGGACTCCAGCATCATAAGGTAATCGAATGCAGGGCAGGGATTGAGCGACCTTTAAAAAAATAACTTCTAAATAATTCAATATGTACGCGAAGCCCAACCTGGTTTTGATGCCCGAACCCCCGAGGGCGGATTACGATGCAGTTTAATGTTTGCACTTTTCAAGACAGTTATTTTGGCGTTACTTTAATGCTACTTAAATGTACGTGTACTGCAGATGCAATTATTCTGCTATTGTTGGTTTTGTACATGTACATGCGTGTTGCCACGAGCCATCGCGCGTAGATTATTCATTATTACTTAACATTGTTGTGCTTTGGAACGGTTCTAGGTTTTAATCCTGCGTAAAGGTTATTATATTTACGTTTATTTATGTAAGCAAGTTGCTTTTCTTGCACGTATTGTTTGAAGTTGATTTCAGCAGCTGGGAATACTGAAAGTGTAGGCCAGCTTCTTGTTTTGGCAGACATTTATATTTCTATCCATGAGCTACGACAAAGTAAGAGTTTCAAGTGTACTGAGCTCGTTAGATAAACAACAGCTCAAATGGGCTACCAAACGTCATCGATATTGTTGGAATCGGTTCTTTTAAAATTACAAAAAAATAACTAAAGGTCAACTAGCCGTAAAGTTCTATCTAAATTCGTGATTAGAAAATACAGGTTTGCATGTTAAAAGAATGGTGATAACATCATTAGTAGAATACGTGACTTCACGGAAAAATTAAGGACGTTTAATTTCGGGTAATATTTAAGTCAGCAGCTTTTATTTGTAAGTTTTTTGTTCTAGAGTTAATATTTGAGCATGTCGTGATTTTTATATACCGTTATACGTATCATTCCTGAATTCTATTGACTCTTATTATTTTAAAAATATCGCGCTGAAAGTATAGGTTTTATATGGACTTTATATGAATTGGTTTGCTAAAGTATGTATGAAAGCTTTGCGATAATTTCATATAAATGTTGAACGAATTTACGATAGGTGTTCTAAACATTGATGAATCAAATGCATTATTATATATTTAAATTACGATGCCAGCTATGCAGACTTTCCATTCCATCAAAATTACGTACATTTTTTTCAAGCTAATGACGACCGAATGTGAAAGGACTTGAAGTTCTGCAATAAATATAAACCGCAGATTAATATATCATGTTATGCTTTGGAAGGAACTATACAGGTGTAGGAGTAGTTGTAATTCTTATAATCCGCTGTATATGGAATCTGTTCACTATTCACTAGCAACAAGCGCCTCAGGTTAATTTACGACTATGTCTAAAAATGAGTAAATCTAAAGTTATGATGCACGTTGTAAAATCGCGTAATTTCTCTTATAGTGAAAGTTTGTCTTTAAGGTCTTTAAATGCTCAATGAGCGGTTATTAAATTCTTTATTCTCAACCCTTGCTGAACCGTAAAATATAACAGTCATAAAAAATACATTCTGGTTAGTAAAGTTTGTAATCACATTACTGACATTTCAACATTATGTGACCCCTGCGTATAGAGGTAGAAAGGTGTGTTGATGCAGTTAGCAGAGAAACCCGTAAATTTCCCAGAATTTAATTATAGCTTATAGGGCAAGGTATTTAAAGTTTAAAAATTGTTGGGGCATAAGCTAGCTAAATTTCCAAATAGAGTAGTCCCAGCTAACAGCTTTATATTGGCTGCCAGGAGCGGATCTGGTTTGTTTGCCGCTTGTAAATTGAGATGTGTCGTCTTATTTCTATGTAATTTCTACCAGTGTAGTTAGGTTTGACCCGTGGAGGGAGGGGCACATTTTAGAAGATTTATTAGTAAATATCTTTTCTGCTTCTGAAGGTAGACTGTCCGTGTGCGAGGCTCGAACCCACTACTTGTCGACTGTGAACGCAAACGCTCTACCTGCATATCATTCACTCTCTTATTAGTATATAGTTTCGGAAATCCTCTCCATCATTTTCAGCCTTTATACATTCCAGTTTTGCACACACGCCTTATTTTTCCCCTTCCATTCTTACCGATTCCCACCAAGTATGTGTATGTGTCTCCATTTCATAACCGTTTTGGTTCATCTTTAAACCGTTATTCGTTCTAGTTGACCTATCTTGCTAGCTTGGTTTAGTTCCTTATCCATTCTATTGTGTCTCTGTTCTACAGTCGTATGTCCGGCATTGCAGGTAAAGGTTCAGGGTCATTCCAATTCCCCCAACTGGGGGCGGGTTGCTACAGGGACCTTGCGTCCCTCTTCAGTCAATAACGGTAATTTCAGGATGGGTGAGAGAAAGGAGGGGAAGAGGATGGAAGAGAGGCCAGAAAAGGTGGAGAATTACTGCCCCGACATTCGCCTCAGAGAACGTACACTTCTGTGCAATAAAATTAAGCACACCCGGATTTTTTGCATTTATTAATAGCGTTTATTTTGGACAGATCTTAGTTTTGGTTTTTTAATAGAGGTTTTATTTTCAAGTTATGGTGTTTTATCATTTATTGAAACTGCTGCTATGCAATTAAAATAGACCAGAATTATACAAACTATAATATTGTGAAAAATAGTCATAAGACGTGTGCTTAATTTTATTGCACAGAAGTGTACTGTGTTGACTCAGGAAAACCACCTAACCTCACCACTGCTCTCTTCATATCCCTTTATACAATTTTGGGTTTCCTCACCGTCAGGACTGAAGTCTCCAACCCAATTTCATAACGGAAACACAGAAAGAAGGTAGTGGTTGGTTGTATGGGTACTCTGGTTGTCAAGTATTAAGGGAGGCTGGAACAAAGGACGGATGTAAGCTTGCTGAAAACAGCCCAGTCCAGCTGCATTCTCTTCGACGATCTTCTGTCCAAAGTAAATATACTTTAGCAACTTCGATTGCACTTTCTTTATTTACTCGTATTACTGCATCAGAGTCTTCCTCATTATTTCGGTTTCAGATATGTTCATTTATAGTCCAATACACTGAGATAGTTCTTTCAACTGCATTATCATTTACTTCAGCTGCGTCATCTCAGCTGCTCATGTCGGCTATTATGGTAGAGATCAGCGAAGCCTAGTTAAGTGTCTAGAATACATCTTTAAGAGAGTTTGTAGAGAGCTTGGAAGATAAAATATCTCTTTGTTTAATGCCGCGTTTTATGTAATATCCAAAGAGTTCTTGAAGTATTAAACCGTCTTCTAGAATTACAACAATTTCGCAAACAGTGGAAACTAGCAACAGTAACATTGATATGGAAAGGTAAACCTATAGAACACTCGTCATCTTTCAGACCCGTTCGCATGTTAAGTGTCATCGGAAAGCTTTTCGAAGCTATAATAAAGGAATAGATTACCGAAAATAATTCAAGAAATTAAAAGTCCCAAAAAACGAAAAAGGCGCAGACCACGGAAAACCTGGATGCAAGGGATAGCAGAGATAGGTGAACGAAAAGGGAAGAAAGTAGAAGAAATGAAAACCCTGGCAACAGACAGAAAGGGATGGAAAAAATGGTTAAAAGAACCATAAGCGCCGACGCTCGCAAGGGCAAAAGGTGGAGAGAAAGAAGAAGATAATAAAGGGAAGACTCGAGGAGGAAATCGCGGAAAAAAGGGGATCTCTCCATACACCAGTACGGCTTCAGAAAGGGGCATTCTACAGTACAAGCTGTGAGTAGAGTAGTGGATGCAGCTAGAAATAGTAGAGGAAGGTGGTTGTAATTGCCCTGGATATTAAGAACGCCTTCAATTCGGCAAGCTGGAGCAAGATTGTGCGAGAGCTAAAGAGAAAAGGCGTTTCTCGGTACCTCGTGAACTTGGTGGAGAGCTACTTTGAGGACAGATTTATCAAGACCTCCAGAACAGAAGCGATGGAAATGACGACCGGCGTACCACAGGGCTCAGTTCTAGGCCTGTTGCTATGGAATATATCATACGATCAAGTACTGAAATTAATACTCATGCATAAGACATATGCAGACGACTTAGCGGCCATGGTGGAGGCCGATGAAGACGAGGAGTTAGAATACCGGGTGAACGAAACGCTAAGGTAGACCAGTCAGTGGATGGAGAAAAATGACCTAACCCTTAACTCAGAGAAAACAGAGGCGTGTTTCCTGAAAGGACCTCAGAGAAGAGACCATCTAAATCTAAGTCATGGAGGAAAAAATTAGCCCAACAAAAGTAATACTACCAAATAGTAACAGTTTAGAATGTGACTAACTTCATGTAAAAGTCAACATGGCTATTTTATTTCATATTCAAGAAATTCTTTAACTGTGTATGGTTCTATTTTAATTAATAAATCTTTTACTTTTTTTATGTATAACTTGATGTCGTTCAATAATCCCATATTCTGTGGAAGCTTATTAAAGAATTTGTTACATGAATAGTATGCTCCCTTTTTTGTGAATGTACAAAAGGAATCATTGAAAATGAACAGGGCTATGCAAACAATATTATAGTAGTTGATTTACGTTTTCTGAATGGTCTATACATGATCAGAAATATTATTTACATCGACAGTTCTATAAAATTTCTGAAAATGATAGTAGCCTTCTAAAAGCATTGTTTCAAATATGTAACATGTGTTGCATAACCCTGTTAATTTTCAATGATCGTGTGTGTAAGTCTATGTTTTGGGTATGCATATTGTTCTCGTCTGGTGTTATCAGAGTGCTTGTACATAGATTCAGCAAATAGTTCTTTATGTTTAAACAAAAACAATAAGCATTCGAATATATACGTTGCACTTAAAGTTAGTATGTTTTTAGATCTAAAATGACCTCTACATGTTTCTCTGTAATCTAAATTCCGTAGGATACGAAATACTCTTTTTTGCATTTTAAATAATCTGTCTACTTCTCCCGAGCTTCCCCAAAACATCACCCCATATCTGAACCTTGATTCAAAATTTGCATGATATGCTCTCTTTAAAGTTTTCTGATTAGAATATTTTGATAAGATCCTGGTACTGTAACATTCCTTACTCAGTCTTGAACACACGTAATTTATATGGTAGCTCTAATCAATATGGATTCCTAAGAATTTAATTGATTTGTCTGTTGTTAAATACTCTATTATTAACATTTATACTGGCCGGAGTGTTGAAACGAGATTGTTTGGTTGTGAATATAACTGTTTTAGTTTTCCCTTCATTTAATATCAGTTTATTTTTGGCGAACCATTCACTTGCTTTCAGCATCGTTTCCCTCACAACTTCAGGATATGTAACTGCTGTTATCAACAAATTAGAATCATCAGCATAATTAGTTAAAAACTTGTTTGTCTTCCATAATATGTGGCAGATCATTGATGTAAAGAACGAACAATATACAGCCTGCAACACTTTCTTGCGGAACCCCCATTTTTAGGGGGAGCGTCCCAGAATCATACGTTCCATTGTCAGTACTAATCATTACTTTTTGTTTTCGCCCTGTCAGATGGGATTTAAACCAGAGGAGCACAGGTCTACGTACTCCATATTTATCCAGTTTAAACAACAGTAAATCATAATCTAGACAGTCATATGCCTTGTAGAGGTCCAAAAATAAACCCAGAAGCATATTCCCATCCTCAAGTGTTTCAATTATTTGTTGACTTAACTGGAAAACGGTAGTCTGAGTAGATCTATTTTTCAAGTAGCCATTTTGTGTGTTATTTAGTAGTTTACAAGATATTAGCAAATTTATTAGTCTCTGGCACATAACCATCTCAAAAATTTTGGAAAAAGCTGTTAGTAACTTATTGGTCTATAATTGTTAAAAATTGTACGGTCACCTTTTTTGTGTACAGGAATAACGAGAGTCAGTTTCAGTTGTTCAGGGAAAATTCTAGAAGCTATCGAGTTGTTAATTATATAGCAGAGAACACTTTTTATTTCCTGTACACTTTTTTTGACTAACCTGATAGGGACTCCGTCGTGGCCACTACTCATTTTGTCATTCAGATTTTTGCAAATTTTGATAATTTCATATTCCGTCTCAGAGTAGACAAACATTGATTTGTTATTGTCACTGAAGTTACAGGTAAAAGGAACTTTAGGTAGTTTGGATGCTAATAGTGGAGCAGCATTTAGGAAAGAATTATTAAAGTCATTTACAAGTTCCATAGGATTCCCCCCACTCAGCGGAAAGTTATTATCTTTATAGATACCTTTTATTTTGTGTATAATGTCCCACACACATTTAGATTTATTTTGTGATCTTGACAACATAGTTTCATAAGTTTGTTTCCTACAATTAGTCAAATGTGCATTGTATTGCCTCTTCGCATTCTTATACATTTCATTATACCGATTATCAACTCTAGACATAACATTCAGAATATCTACAACTCTCTTACATTCAATTGCTTCTTCATTAAGTTGTGGTTTAGGCATTTTTTGGTCCCTCTGTAATATCAGAAAGCATATAACGTGTTATGTTATATCAAAGAGCATATATGCTCTTTGGTTATATGTTCTTTGGTAATATCCTTTTCTCAGGAAAACTTTCATTGAAATACAGGCAGACATCGCCGTTTGCGGGGGTTACTTTCCAGAAGAATGCCGCGAAGCGCAAAACCGCGATGCGCAAGTAAACACATAAATGATAAAAACGGGGTTAGGTTCCATAAACTAGATTTATTTATACTACACCTCAAAAAATTCAAAAAATGCCAGCAGAAAAGCTTGAGAAGACAGTAAAGCTTGAACTAAAATTCCATACGTAACATATAAGTCTGCCACTTTAATCTATAGCTCGAATGTCCATTTGTTTATTCAAGTTATAATTTTAATATTTATTTCAGGTCCAATTTAGTAATAAGAGATTCAAAGGAATAAGTGTGTTTACAAGTTCGTGATAAATAATGTTATTTAGGTGTTCATGACATAAACCGCATACGTCTGCTTTATTTACTTAGTGTGTGAAAGTTGAAACAGTTAACGTTGACAATTCCATCCGCGAACGGGAAAGCAATGCGCAAACGGCAAAGAAAAGGGAGCACATAGTGTCCCACGTAAAATCAAATCACCGACATGCAAATCCGTGAACGACAATGTCTACCTGCACCTCAAAAAAGTTTCTAAGAACATATTCCACTGTTCATTAACATCATCTGTTTGCATTTCATATATGTCATCCCACGTTTCATCTTGCAATCTAGTTTTGAACAATTGAAAATTTCCTTCAGTGTACATTCTTCTACGGAAATATCTTGGCTGATTGTTACCTTCAATCATCATCATCATAGCCTGTGATATCCCATTATTGGGCAAAGGCCTCCTCCAGGGCTTTCAATTTTCCTCTATCTTTTCCATGCTGCATCCAGTTTTCGCATGTTAGATGTTTTAATTCGTCAGTCCAGCGGGTTTTTGGTCTGCCTTTTGGTCTTCGTTTCATACGTGGTGTCCATTTTGTTGTTCTTAATGCCGATCTGTCCTTCATTCTGTAAATGTGCCCGGCCCATCTCCATTTCTGTTTCTTACACTCGCGCACTAAGTATATCAATTGTTTTAAATTTACGTCTTAAGTCCACTATATTCACTTTATCACTTAGTTTTATTTTTAAGATGTTACGTATTGTTACGATCCTGAGGGCCGAGGGATGGATGAGTCAGCAGCCTTGGCGATTAATACGCGAGCGTTCCAGAGCTTCTCGAAGCGGCTGCAGAAATATGAGTCACAGCGGTCGAATGCTCGGGAAGCGCCCTTACAACCAGGTGTACTGAATGACTCACGCTCGCTTACGAGATCAACACCTGCGAATGCCGGAATGCATTCGCGAGGATTCTGGAATCTCCCCAGTGAAATATAAATGCGCGGCCTTCAGACCTGGAGTTCAGTTCTGAAATAATTCTGCGGCAGTTCGAACTCACGTCGAGGCTTGTTAGAAGCCCCCATATAAATAAATAACCGCGTGTACATAATCCCTCGTGAAATAAATAATAATAGTTGTTAGAAATAGATGACCAGATAAATAAATAAATATATAATCGTTAGTGTTTAAGAGTGATATAAATAAATCCGTATGTAATAGAAATACGTGTACCGATAGTCGTTAGTGCTTGTATTAAATTAGCTGTCATCTTTGGCATTGAGAAATTTAGACCGTATATTGAAGGTACACATTTCAATGTGTTAACTGACCACTATTCCTTATTGTGGATTACTAATATGAAAGACCCCACTGGCCGTTTAGCCCGTTGGAGTGTTCGTTTGTCGCAATACGATTTTACAATTCAACACCGACAGGGCAAACATAATGTAGTTCCCGATGCCTTATCGCGAGCTCCTATTCAGGTTTCCGCTCTAGAACTTGTTGATGGTGACTTAGACTCTTGGTACTTAAAAATGCTGGACCGCGTTAGCCAAAGTCCTAATCAATTTCCAACTTGGCGAATTGAAAATCATCGACTTTTTAAGTATGTTCCCAACCGTCATGCCATTGTTAGCAACTTAGTGGAATGGAAACAGGTGATACCTCGTTCTCGCCGAACTGAAATTTACAAACTCTTTCATGACAGTCCCACATCTGCTCACTTGGGTGGTTATAAAACCTTTTGTAAAATCTCCGAACAATATTACTGGCCTAAAATGCGTGCCGATGTCATCCGTTACATACGCCATTGTGAAACTTGTGCTGCGAGTAAAGTTAGTCAACTTGCTAGACCTGGTTTAATGGGCCAAAATAAGAAGATTTTATACCCTTTTCAATGTTTGTCAATTGACATAATGGGTCCCTTACCTCGCACGAAAACTGGTAACACTTCTATCATAGTTGTATGTGATTGGCTAACCAAGTTTACCTTAGTTAAAGCTGTTCGCGCTGCCACTGCTAAAGCAGTAGCCAAGTTTCTGGAGAACGAAGTATTCCTTATTTTTGGTGTTCCTCAAATATGTATGGTTGATAACGGACCACAATTTATAAGTTCCCAATTTAAAGCCTTGATGAAACAATACCAAGTTCAACAAGTTTGGTATAATGCTTCTTATCATCCTCAAGTCAACTTTGTTGAGAGAGTTAACCGAGTTATCGGTACTGCTCTTCGTTCTTATGTTTCGGATAATCATCGTTCGTGGGACGAACATATTTATCAAGTTGCACACGCTCTGCGTAACGCCGTTCATGAGGTGACGGGTTACACCCCTTCTTTCTTAAATTTTGGGAGGACTGTACCAGTTTCTGGGACTTATTACGGTCGTCTTAAGAACTTCCAAGAAGAAGAATTATCTTTAGAAACTCGTGAAGACCTGGCTTCAGACGTTAACCAACTTTCTGAACTTTATCAAGACGTTGTTAAACGCCTCAATAACTCCTACCAACGCAATTCCAAGCACTATA
The DNA here is from genome assembly GCA_940337035.1 of Agriotes lineatus. Classification (NCBI taxonomy): domain Eukaryota; kingdom Metazoa; phylum Arthropoda; class Insecta; order Coleoptera; family Elateridae; genus Agriotes; species Agriotes lineatus. The sequence goes on along the minus strand of OW679203.1, from coordinate 93,095,571 downwards.
ACTTGCGTAAGCGTCCATTAAAATTTAATGTCAATGATTTGGTTTGGAAAAGGAACTACGTCTTATCTGATGCATCTAAATCCTTCAATCAGAAATTGGCTCCTAAATATGTCAAATGCAGAGTACTAAAAGTCACCGGCCCACTTACCTATCAGTTAGTGACCGTCCCCGACAATAAAAACGTTGGAGTTTGGCATATTAAAGATTTAAAACCTTACTTTGGAGAAGGACAAGTGGAGGAGTGAATTTTGGTGTGCCTGACTGTGTGTATGTGATTGTATGTATGATGATGTATGTGCATGTTTAGCTTATCTCGCCTATTCACCCTACGGATAGTATTATACTATCAACATTATTCTCACCCTTTTCGACTTGTTAACCAATTTCTATTATTATTATAATTATTATTATTTATAGCGTGCTTTTTAAGCCGCATATTTTTTGCTTTTGAGTGCTAGTTAGGCACCTTGAGCGACTCCTTAATTACCGATTTGATGGTACTTTTCCCTATCATTAGATTATATTAGGTGAAACCCTTTTGAGTGACGGATTTCCTCGCTTCTTTATAGATAGCGATTGGACCTTTTGTCGAACTCTTCTTGAGTCTTTTGTTGATAGTGAAGCAAGTGTTTAGGTGAGTTGCTTTCGTGATGAATGCGTGAGTCTTCTTTACTTTTTCGAAGTGTGTCTTTCTGACAATGGAGTTAGTTGTAAAAGAGTTTCTAGACCTGCACGATTTACTTAGGGTGGTTGGTTGGGCATGCAGGGTCGGTCTCTTTATTGGGAAACTTTTCCATCAAATATTTTATTATTTCCTTTCCCCATCTCGCTTCACGAGATATTTTCAAAGCTTCAGGTCAGCATTCTTAGGTTCTTTGATAGCCTTTAGGATTTGTAGTATGCATGAGTTCGTGCTTGGGTTTTTAATAGTTTTTGGGGGCGGGTTTCTTTCGGTCTTGTGGAGATTTCTGGGGGTCGGGGCGAGCGATTGGGTTGCCATCCGACTCGGTGAGGGAGTTACATTCAGTCCGTCACCGGCGCGCCTTTTCCATCTAGCTGCGACGACTGGCTGAATGCCCGAGCTGGGTCTGGTGGTGGTGCGGTCGTTCCTTCCGGCTTCTGGGGTCTTTACCCAAATTCGGGGCGGGTATGGTTTTTAGGGCTTTTTTGTCCTGGGTTTTACCCGAATTTTTTTGTCGTAGTATTTTCACTTCTGCGATGTTTCATACAGGAGTAAGTTTTTGTGACTTATCTCCGGTGTTTCGCTGTGTGGTAGTTCACACGGTGTTTTAGTGTGCAGTCGTTCCTGGACTGTTCACTTTTCCTTGACCAGCAGGGTTTAGGGTTTTCTGCTTTGGCGCTCTTCTTCACAGTCGCTTACATTCGCGGTGATCACTACGGGGGCCCGCGCTGAGTGTCTGTGATTGACAACGTCCTCACCTTTTGTTAATTTCTCATTTCACTGCAATAGCTTCTTTCAAACAGCCCTGCGTTGACTGACTGACTGACGGACATCGGACTTATCCCTTCCAAATCCCTCTTCATTATACTATCTTCCTTTATTATACTCTTTTAATACCCAAGTATCCCTTTTTCCGATTTCTTTTCTTCTCTACCTTATTGGCTAATTCCAAATCCCATTTCTTAGTTCCATGCCAATTTCCGGCTGCTGCCTCAGCCGTTGGCTAAATCTCAGCAACTTTTCAGTACGCTGACTAGTCCAATGTGTGTATTCTGCCAGTACACATTTAAGGTAACCTTCTGATTAGTTCGTTTTCCGTTGGCTATGGTACAGAGCTAAGCGTCTAACTTATCCACCGACGCGCCTTTTTCATCTAGCGCGACGGATCGGTTTAGCACTTTGCTCACGACTATTCCCTCCGTAAAACTTTCTATCCCTTCTTCTTTTCTTAACTTTACTCTTTTATTTCCCATCTATTTCCCTATTTTCCTTTCGCCTTCTTTTGACTGACGATGACCTTTCAATTGCTTTAGCATAATCATACCTCAGGTATTTCTCTTGGCCGTGGGGAGTGAAACAAATCTTTAGCTCCTGCTATTTGTTTCGCCATTTATTTATTCTTTTATCGGGTCAGCCTGTACATTCCCACTTGAATTATTTTCGCTGTATTTCGAATAATATCAAGTTTTGTCCGCGCGAAGGCGCTAGATTTGGTTTTCGTGAATTCACTTGTTATCGCTTTACGCCAGCGAACAGCGATTCGATTATTTTGGGCCATTTGATTTTCGCTTTCTGTCGAAGTAACTTGCTTCTTCGAAGGTATTCCCACGTGCTACAGCACTAATTAATAATTAATTTCGTTAGTGAGCTGATAACTAAATCAGGTATGTTTACGCTAATTGCTTGTTATCCATTTTAGTAATTTCTCTTTCTTATCAGCTTTTAGTTACCGCTTTTAGTTACCACTTTCGAGTAACTCTTTTAAACGCCGTTTTTGAGCGACTGGTTATGCTATTTGGCATCATAATTGGTAATCTTGGACCCTTCACAACTTCCTCTGGAATGCCATTTTGGGGGCTTGCCGTCTGTAACACCGAGTGCCTGTCCTTTTATCAACTTTGGCCACGAGGTCTGCGCTGTTGGTGATTGTTACATTAAGATAATCCTGGACCAATTCAACGCATGCCACCGGCGTTTCTTTCAATCCAGGTTAGTCTTATTTCAACGCCCACGAATTATTGGCTGAATCGATTTTTTCACAACGCTTCAAATTTATAATTTACTAATTTAAAACTACGCCTTATAAATCTAAAACGAAATGTACTAACCATTCATAAATCTGTGTCTCATAAATCTAAAACATAATGTATCAATTGTTCCCTAATTTACAATTTACAAATTTATAATTTTACTAATTGAATACATATTAAGAATTTTGTAAAAAAAGTGCTTCACGCTATTTTATTATCATTACCGAGATAACGGATAATACACACAGACAGTGATAAGCTTATCCCTTCAGTGAATTGCATTCAAATTCAATCTAAGAGCCTAAAGGAGGTTCACATATTTTCGCTGTGCGTGTCGCATTTTCAGCACGTATAATTTATTGTATTCAGGTTATTTAATATGGTGATAAACGATTTTTCGACGCATTATTGATGTTGCCACCAAACATGATCTGCTGATTAATAAACTTAATTGTTTGCTATTTTCTTATTTATTTCTTGAAATCTGTGATTTCTGGCGCCCTGTGTTTTTTTTACTATTATTAAAAGAGCTTGCAGCAGCTCAGCTGATGATAGAAATCTGCGACCCAAGGCCATCGACTTTGACGCTAGCTAGGCCATTGCGGTAAGTAAGAAACATTTCAGAGCTACCGTGGTGTATAAATGATAAGGGGGTTGATCTGCGATTGTACTACCATTGGTTATTATTAGTAATCAATCGCAGGTTGGCTTTTTTATTGTTTCAATCTGCTTGATAATTCTCGCATGTGCTTGTAAACCATAATCGTAATAATTCATTCTTGTAAATAAATATTTGAACCCATGTTTGTCGTATAATTTTAAATAGCCCGAACGTTAAGAACGTAACAGTGGTGTCGGTGTGAGGTTTTGAACCGGGGGCTATATAAAGAATTATCGAACAAACATTAAAATAAATAAATTGTTAACAAGTGCCGATAAAACGACGGTCAGATAAATAAATTGAAGTGAGTATTGTGCATGCCTTTGACGCGATCTCAAAGCAGCAAAATGGAAGCCCAATTAAGCCAACTTTTGCAACTGATGCAAGTTAGCCAGGACAAGGCGGAAAAAGCACAAGAGGATCTTAGGAAAGAGATCCAAGCTGGGCAGGAGAAGGCTGAAAAAGCGCAAGAAAAAGCACAAGAAGACCTCAAGAAAGTACTTAAGGAATGGCTGAAGACCGAGCAAGAGAAAGCAGACCAAAGACTTAAGGAATGGAAAGCCGGCCGAAAGAAGGCAGAAAAACTTGAGGGAAAATTGAAAGCCACTCAAGAAAACCTCAAGGATGAACTTAAGGAAGAATCGAGATCCGGACGAAAGGAGGCAGAAAAAGCACAAGAGGATCTTGGGGAACAGCTGGAAGCCGGGCAGGAAGCACGAGAAGAGCTGAAGGCCTGGCAGGAAGAGCTGGAAGCCGCAGAAGAGAAAGTAGTCCAAAAGCTTGATGAGAAAATAAATGGAAGAGTTCGGTCTCTGTTGTTGGATCTGAGACGCGGCGAGTTGCACGTGGGTGGGGAGGAGCTTTCTCGACACCCAGGAGGAGAGATCGCGTCACAAGTGGTATGGGCGGAAGATGTTATTCTGCAGGGACGAACCGAGAGGGTCGTGGATGCATACCTGGATGGCGATCTCCGGAGCAACGTGGTGCGCGTGGTTGAGCCCGATTATGCTGACATTGTGGACGAGTGCATCCTGGGAATGGATGTTGTGGATAAGTGTGAGTGCGTTTTGGACCTGAGACGCGGCGAGTTGCACGTGGGTGGAGAGGAGCTTTCTCGACACCCAGGAGGAGAGATCGCGGCACAAGTGGTATGGGCGGAAGATGTTATTCTGCAGGGACGAACCGAGAGGGTCGTGGATGCATACCTGGATGGCGATCTCCGGAGCAACGTGGTGCGCGTGGTTGAGCCCGATTATGCTGACATTGCGGACGAGTGCATCCTGGGAATGGATGTTGTGGATAAGTGTGAGTGCGCTTTGGACCTGAGACGCGGCGAGTTGCACGTGGGTGGGGAGGATCTTTCCCGACACCCAAGAGGGGAGATCGCGGCACAAGTGGTATGGGCGGAAGATGTTACTCTGCAAGGACGAGCCGAGAGAGTCGTGGATGCATACCTGGATGGCGATCTCCGGGGCAACGTGGTGCGCGTGGTCGAGCCTGATGGTGGCAAGTAGCTCACTCATGGTATCCTGGTAGGGAAGACGTTGATGAAGACTGGGCTTGGGGTCCCAGTAAGGATGATGAACGTCAGCAGGGAACTGGCAACCGTCAAGAGGAACCCAATACTGGGAGGGGGCATGAGCCAACGAAAACGGAAGAAGATAGAAGGTTTGGTGGCCCGGTACCAGGACATCGTCGAGTGCGGAGATTATCCCAGCGGCCGTACTGACGTAGGAAAACATAAATCAGTTGAGTTTGGCAAAAGAGTCTTGCTGAGGACCGATCATCCTGCTCTGAGATGGCTGCTGCAGTGCAAGAACCCTGAAGGGCAGGTGGCTGAGTGGATCGAGCGCCTACAAGAGTTCGACTTGGGAATAAATTATCGACCTGGCACAGTCCACCGCAACGCCGATGCGTTCTCCAAGAGGCCTTGCCCTGCGGACTGCGGCCACTGTTCGAGATTGGAGAGTCGTGCGGTACCCATTAATCGTAGGTACCACTGTGGTCGACGACTCGTGGGAGCCAGACGAGTTACAGAGTAGCCAGGAGAATGACCCCGACTTAGGCGCGGTTATAGCCTGGAAGCAAGATGGCCATCGACCTACCTGGCAGGAGGTCCCCGCCACCAACGCAACAGTGGAGACTTATTGGGCGCAATGGGACTCCTTACAGCTGGACAACAACGTCCTGACCAGAATCTTGGAAGATGAGGACAGTAGGGCAACGAGATCACGATCGATGGTTCCAAGGAGTAGAGTGGCCGAGGTTCTGCGCTACCTGCATGATTGCTCCTCTGGAGGACACTTCAGATTGAAGAAGACGTTACAGAAGGTCCAAGAAAGGTTCTACGGGGCGAGCTGCAAAGGTGACGTCCGAGAGTGGTGCCGGAGGTGCGAAGCATGCGCTACGGGAAACGGACCTGTTGAAAGACGAAGAGCTCCGAGGTGGCAGTACAACGTCGGTGGTCCGTTCGAGGGTATAGCCATCGACATCGCTGGACCATTCCCCGAAACCGAAGCGGGAAATAAATACATCTTGGTGTGCATGGACTACTTCACCAAGTGGCCTGAAGCATATGCCCTTCCGAATCAAGAGGCCGGTACTGTAGCTGATGTTCTGGTGAAGGAGTGCTTCAGCCGTTTTGGAGTCCCCCTGGAATTACATTCCGACCAGGGCCGGAATTTCGAGTCTGGACTGTTCCAGAACGTTTGCAAGCTGCTGGGGATACACAAGACCCGGACCACTGCCCTCCATCCTCAATCGGACGGCATGGTGGAAAGGATGAACCGAACCATGGGGAAGCATCTGTCCAAGGTGGTTTCCGAACATCAGCGTGACTGGGACCAGTACATTCACCTATTCCTAATGGCCTACCGATCGGCAGTACAAGAGACAACCAACCACACCCCAGCTACGGTACTCTTTGGGCGCGAGCTGCGATTGCCATGTGACCTCAAGTTTGGAAGAAAGCCTGGCGAAGAAACGGCCGGGGAGGACTACGTGGGGAACCTGAAGAAGAGGATGGAAGAGATCCACGACGCCGTACGCCGAAACATTCAGGGTGCCAGCGACCGAATGAAGGACCGATATGATGCCCGCGCTGAGGCCGGTGGTTTCCAGCCTGGCGATTTGGTATGGCTTCATAACCCCCAGAGGCGTCGTGGCCTCTCCCCCAAGCTCCAAAGAAACTGGGAAGGCCCCTACACTGTAGTTGCTCGACTGAATGACGTGGTATACCGAATCCAGAAACCTCCTCGAGGAAAGTGCAGGGTGGTGCACTTCAATCGGTTGGCCCCATATGCCGAAACGAACGAGGAAGTGGAGGCTGTCACGGAACAACCCCTGAGACGACTAGGGACCGGAGGAATATCCTTCCAGGAGTTTATGGCCGCTTATGGGGGTACGAAGACTGCGCGATTCGGAGTTACTACAGAGGTGCAGCGTGACCTGTTCGACACCCTGCGGCAGTATTCCCTGGCACACTGCGTCGCCCAGGACCTCCGGATGTCTAGGGGGATCGCCGCTGCCTTCCGGGAGCAGTTTGGCCGGTTAAACCAGCTGCGAGAGCAGGCACCTCAGGTTGGCAGAACCTTGCAGCTGAAGGAAGGCAACAGCTCCATTTATTACCTGGTGACGAAAAGGTTGTCTCACGAAAAACCTAGTTACCAGGAGCTCTGGTCTGCTCTTTTGGACCTTAAGGAGCAGATGGTGAAAAACGGCGAAACCCGGCTAGCGATGCCGAAATTAGAATGCGGCCTGGATTCGTTGGACTGGAGGGTCGTACGCAGCATGCTGGAAGTAGTCTTCGACCAGACCGGCATCCAGATCGAGGTCTGCTGTTGCAGCCCGGCGCGAAGCATTGAGCCCACGGTGGACTGCTACTTCTTCAACCAGTCCGTGTGCAAGAAGGGCACCGCCTGTAAATACCGTCATCGAATCCTCACAAGAGCGAGTGACAGGCACCCGACGCAACTCGTTCTGGGACAGAACGACCTAAGGCGGGGGCAGTGTTACGATCCTGAAGGCCGAGGGATGGATGAGTCAGCAGCCTTGGCGATTAATACGCGAGCGTTCCAGAGCTTCTCGAAGCGGCTGCAGAAATATGAGTCACAGCGGTCGAATGCTCGGGAAGCGCCCTTACAACCAGGTGTACTGAATGACTCACGCTCGCTTACGAGATCAACACCTGCGAATGCCGGAATGCATTCGCGAGGATTCTGGAATCTCCCCAGTGAAATATAAATGCGCGGCCTTCAGACCTGGAGTTCAGTTCTGAAATAATTCTGCGGCAGTTCGAACTCACGTCGAGGCTTGTTAGAAGCCCCCATATAAATAAATAACCGCGTGTACATAATCCCTCGTGAAATAAATAATAATAGTTGTTAGAAATAGATGACCAGATAAATAAATAAATATATAATCGTTAGTGTTTAAGAGTGATATAAATAAATCCGTATGTAATAGAAATACGTGTACCGATAGTCGTTAGTGCTTGTATTAATTTGTAATCTGCTTGATAATTCTCGCATGTGCTTGTAAACCATAATCGTAATAATTCATTCTTGTAAATAAATATTTGAACCCATGTTTGTCGTATAATTTGAAATAGCCCGAACGTTAAGAACGTAACAGTATCATATTGTTTTGTATAGTTTCTAGTTTTTTGAGTTCATTTTTGGTCATAGACCATGTTTCTGCTCCATATGTCATTGTTGGTATTACAAAGCTATTGAAAACCTTGCTCTTGAGATAATTGGGCGTTTCCGTTTTTAATATTTCTTTTAGTGACCAGAATTTTCTCCAACCTTGTGTGATTCTCCTTTGTAGCTCTTTTTACTTCCCTCGTCTGAAAGACGAAGGAAGTATTGTAATCGCGAGGTGATCAGGTTAGGTTTTCAGTCAGTTTTGACAGAAACTGACACAAAATCTAACCTGCTGACCTCGAATTTGACATAGACGTACAGTGCCGCCAACATACTATTCATAACGAAACTCTGGCGAGTCGCCGGCGATCCGCTGGCGAACGACTATGAATACGGGCGTTAGTATTGTGACATATAATGTCACATCAAGCTGTAGGCAATCATGAAGTTAACTTAGCTTAACAATGTTCAAGTCGGATGCACAACGACAGAATTCAACGACCATTCTTCGTACAGTGCGGTAAGGGGGCAAGGTAAAAAGGAAGTTGACTCTGGTGGTTGACTTTGAAGCAGGATTGTCTTGCTGTGTAGTTTTCAGTCGGAGTTGAAGTTGTGAAGTTGGTCTATTCTTCGTTCGAGGTCACCATTTGTAACGAAGCGTGTTCATTACATATATAAATAAATAATTGTAGTAATAAAACTGGTCAAATTGAAATATGTACATTTAATGCCAGTTGTTTACATGTTGTATCAATTAATATTATTCTGTTATTATCACAACAACTTGTAGTGGTCAAAGGTCACTACAGTACCCCTCGGTCACTAACCTCACCTATCGATTCCATCGGAAATCAATAGCCAGACTTGCAAATCTTCAAAAAGCACCATTAACTAAACCAAAATAACCCAAAATACTGACTGGGAAAATAAGTACCGAAAGAAGTTCACTGTCTCCCCGACTATAAGTAGTTTCCAAATTAATTTTATATACTTATTTTCTACTTTAAAATGAATTAACGCATGTATAATGCTTATATGTTCCAGGGAGTCAAAGGCTTTCTCAAAGTCTATTTAGACAATGTAAAGTTCTGTATTATATTCATTGTTTTTCGATAATTTGGTTAATTGTCTGAAGGTGATAAATAGAGAATATTTTTTGGGCGGATGGTCAGAAATGTTAGAATGTATTATATTGGTTGAAAACGAGCATTCGAGGTTGTTAAAGACAAAAAACCATGGCGGGAAATTGTGGAAAAGTGTTTTTCTGAACTAAAAAGAACGGACAAAATATTGCCATGTGCTGGCATGTGCGACAAAAATTACCATTCAAAATGTGTGAACATTGGCAGTGACGATAATGCGTACATTACGAGCAAAAAGTGGATCGGTTGGTTTTGTGAGCAGTGCGCCGATAAGAAAAATCAGAATATACGGAGTGTATTAGAGAAATTGAAGGAAGCTTGGAACAGCGTATCTGGAAGATTAAGTGAACAGAACGAGAAACTGAAGGGTCAATCACAAAAATTAGTTGAGTTACAGGGAATTATAAATTCGCGCAACGAACAAATACAAACCAGCATTCAACAAGTAATCGAAAAACAAGATACGGCGGAAATGAGTTATGCTGAAAAACTTAAAATTAAGAAACACGATCCAGTTGTCTTAATAAAGCCGAAGAATCAGGAACAGACAAGTACGGACACGAAAAAGGAAATAAAAAAATCCATTGATCCTACTGACCTAGAATTTTCAGGACTTCTACATGTTAGCAAAGATGGTATTGTAATAGAGTGTAAAAATAGAGAGGCAGTGAACCAAGTACAAGAAAAAGTAACAAACAAACTTGGAGAAAATTATGAAGTAACCATTCCGAAAAAAAGATTACCCAGGATCAAAATAGTTGGACTAAGCGAAAAATTGTCATTTGAAGCCTTAGAAGATAAAATAAGAAGTCAAAATAATTATTTAGATGTGCAAGAAGCTGACCTTAAAGTAGTACATATTAAAGAAAATAAAAGTAAAGCTGGAAGAAAATATTATACGGTGTATGCAGAAGTTAATGCAATGGCGTACAGGTTAATGATGAGAGAAGAAAAATTAAATATTAGTTGGGATAGATGCAGAATTTACGATGCTGTAGAGGTCACCAGGTGTTTTTCATGCAGTGGATTTAATCACAAAGCCAGCGAATGTAAGTCAAATAAAGCTTGCCCAAAATGTTCAGGGTCACATCTATTGAGTGAATGTCGAGCGACAGATAATGACCTAAAATGTGTAAACTGTGCACATGCTGTGGAAAAATTGAGAATGAAATTAGACACAAATCATGCAGCCTGGAGTACCGACTGTGCAGTTTATAAACGTAAATTGGAACAAGCCAGAAGCAAAATTGATTTTTTAGAGTAGGCGAAAGAAGTTCTGAAATCATATATTTTAATTCCCAAAGTATGTTAAAACATATAGAAGAATTGGAAATTTTAATCTTATTGAGGCGCCCAGCGTTGCTATTCTTAAGTGAAGCTCGCATTACAGATGAAATAGAGGATTGTGAAATACAGTTTCCAGGGTATAGTACAATAAGGTGTAATTCTACAAGTCGAAAGACCGGGGCCGTAGTTATAGTGTTGAAAAACAATATCGAATTTAGGGTAATATCGAATATCACATATAACAAGAACTTATGGCTACTTTCAATCTATATATCAAAAGGGTTTCATCAAGGCATGTACACGGTAGTGTACCACTCTCCGAGCTCAAGCGATGGTGAATTTTTAATGAAATTTGAAGAATGGTGCGACGAATATGTAGCTGACCGCAGCAAACATTTAATTTTAGGTGATTTTAATATTGACATGTCCAAGGACACTTTCTATGCGAAACGTTTAACAAATCTAATTCAACATCTAGGTATGAAACAATTAGTTCGCGATTGTACACGGGTGACTGCAACTTCGAACACATTAATAGATTTGGTAATAACTAACATTTCGAATTTAAATGTTGATGTCCTAGATTCACCGAAAATCACTGACCATTCCTGCATAGAGGTGAGGTTTCGCAAACAATGCATAACCAGCGAGTTCAAATCGGTGCGTAGAAAATTCTTTGATGACTATTCACAAAATGATTTATTAAATAAATTGGCTAAGTATAATTACGATATGAGTAAAAATGTACATATTGCAGCGGCAGGCATTGTGCATTCTTTGCATAATTGCTTAGCTGACCTCATTACATACCGCATTAGCAAGGTAAAAAATTCTTGCCTATGGTTTTCCGCAGAGTTGCATCAATTACAGAAATATCGGGACACGTTATACAAAAAGGCTAGATTATCTGCAAATGCAAATGATTGGAATAGATATTAACGATATAAGTTTGATTATGAGCATCTTAACGAAACGAGTTTGATTGCCAAAACGAGGCGGTGAGCCGAGTTTTGCGGCAATCAAACGAGTTTCGTTGTGTGACATAAGCAAACGTGTATTGTTCAATATTTTATCTTCATCAATAAACTCTGGTTTAATGTAATTTTTTATATAAAAAGAGTGCGGTAATATTTATTACCGCACTCAGTGCGGTAATATATATCCATTACCGCACGGAGTGCGGTAATATCCATTACCGCACTCAGTGCGGTAATGAAGCTCTTAACGATACTAAAATTGATTTGGTTAAGAGGCTATAACAATACGGATGAAGATAAACATTATAAAGAAATTAGAAACAAATATAGCAACTTGATTAAAGAGAAAAAAAATTGCTACTATGAAAATAAAATTAAAGAAAGTCAAGGCGACTCAAAAAGTATGTGGAAAGTTATTAAGCATATCGTTAAAAAGCCGGAAGCAGAGTGTACACCGAAAAACATTGTATTCCAAGGAGTAGAAGTAACCGATTCCAAAGAAATAGCTGAAAATTTTAACCAATACTTCATAAATAGTATTGTCGACATATATCGTGATATACTAAACACCGATTTTGAAGAGGCATTCATACCTGATCCTGTTAACATCTTTAAATTTAAGGAGATTTCTGTAATCGATCTTGAGAAAACAATTACGAGCATAAAAAGAAAGGGTAGCACAGATGGCATTTCTGTTCAGGTTCTAAGAGATGCATTGCCAATTATAGGAAACCCTCTGGTAAAACTAATAAATGAGTCGTTAAAGAGTGGAATTTTCCCAGATTCCTGGAAGAAATCCAAAGTAATTCCTATCAGCAAAATTGTGGGTACAAAGAAATGTGAAGAATTTAGACCAATTAATACGTTGCCGGTGTACGAACAAATTTTAGAAAAAATTGTCAAAGACCAATTGCAGGAGTTTATCGAAGCAAATAAGATTATAAGTGGCAAACAATCCGGATTCAGAAGCAAACATTCGTGTGAAACGGCATTAAATCTAGTCTTAGCAAATTGGAAAAGTGAACTTGATCAACAGAAAAGTGTAGTGGGGGTGTTTCTAGATTATAAGCGTGCTTTTGAAACAATCGATAGGGAAAAATTAATTACAAAATTGGACAAATATGGAATACAGGAAATCGAGAAACAATGGTTCGAGAGTTATCTATCTTCGCGAACCCAAACAACTGTGTATAATGAAGAGGAATTGACGGAAATTCTTAACACATTGGGGGTTCCTCTTTTTTTTTCGTGTTGAATGATTTATTTGACTAGACCAACATATAAAAGCATGTTCTACGTAGTCCTTCTAAAATTATTTAACATTAGGGGGAACGTCAACGACAGTCTCCGGGTAACTAAATATATATGTACTTACATAAATATTGTCACAATAGATTATGTTATATACATTATTTACATAATTATGTTCACCTACGCTGAATAAACACTGTTAAAACTGTGTGGTCACTAATTGTCACTATTTGGATCATCTGAACTAAGAAGGAGATCCTGTGGAAGTCTTTTTTTTAACCGAGTATGTCGAGATCGCCGTCCGAGTTGATAGTGATTGGCACCGGCACTTAGTTGAATGTTTTCAAAGAATTTCGTTGCTGCTCGTTTAACGTATTCTTTTCCTCAGGGATCCGTTTTAGGTCCATTGCTATTTCTACTGTACATCAATGATCTGGAAATAAATATCAAACACTGCTCGCTAAATTTGTTTGCTGACGACACATTAGTTTGGGTAACTGCGGAAAATACTACTGATGCCGTCAACAAAATAAATACAGATCTTGAGATGATATCGAAGTGGTTACAAATAAATAAACTAAAATTAAATATTGCCAAAACAAAGTGCATAATCGTATCAAATAAAATTAATAGTGAAAATATAACTGTTAAAGTAAAAATAGACGATCTAGAAATAGAACAAGTGCCTGAAATTAAATATCTGGGAGTTATTATAGATAATAGACTTACTTTTCGTAGTTACATAAATTTTATCATTAAGAAAGTCGCTAAAAAAATTGGATTTTTGGGGAGAATAGCCAGTAAACTAAGTATTAATGCTAGAATTCTAGTCTATAAAACCATTATTACGCCACACTTTGATTACTGTACAAGTATCCTCTTTCTTTGTTATGAATCGGATTTACAAAGGTTGCAAAAACAACAAAACAGAGCGATGCGAAATATTTTACGATGTTCTAAATATACGAATATTAAGTCAATGCTAAATGCGTTACAGTGGCTAAGTATCAAACAACGTATTTATTTTAATACGTTGGTTTTGATTTACAAAGCTGTTAATAATTCATTACCAAATTATATGTCGGATCACTTGATAATAAATGCTGACGTTCATCAATATAAAACAAGGAATCGATTTGATTTTAGGCTGCCTAAATTAAATAAAGCGAGTACACAAAATTCTCTGAATTACAAGGGACTAAAAGTCTATAATTCGCTTCCACAAGATGTAAAACAAATAACAAATATTTATAGTTTTAAAAAATATTTAAGCAGCTTTGTTAAACAATACTATTAATTTTAATGTTATTAATGATAAATAAGTTAAGATATATAATAATAATGATTCTATGTACTAGTATATTATACTAAATAAACTTACTTACTTACTTAAGATGTTGTCTATACAGGATTTTGACATTTCTGTTATTCTGGTATGTTCTAAAATTGTTGTATATGCTCAAACTTATTTACTAATATTTCTACATTGGTATTAATTGGAGTCTATCTCGAGAAAAAATTAACGTTCAAGGAACACATAAAGCGAACAACCCAGAAAACAGAGAAAAAGATGGGTGTAATGACTAGGCTCTTGTCAAATGTAGGAGGTCTTAATAGTAGGTACTCGGAGAAGATCGTTATACGGAATTATTCAGTCTACAATCCTGTATGGAGCACCGATATGGCATGATGTAGTAACAGTGAAGACTCTGGAAAATGTGCTAATTAGTATACAGAGAAGGACCCTTTTGAAAATAGCCTGCGGGTACAGAACTGTAATGGTGATCAAACAAAAGAAGATTGACGAGAAAGAACAGATGCCAACATAAAGAATGGAAGTCAAACGCTTGGCGCATCTGAGATTATGGCACAAGTTGTCCGTTTCTAGACGCGCTAGACGCCCAAGCAGGTGGTTTAGCGGGTATACTGGTCTTAAGCAGGAGTCCCACCACACTACTGGTCGCCCGGTGTCTATAAAAGATTCCACCTGAGAAAAAAAAGTCGAAGTCTAGTGTCCAATTAAGGTGGTGGAATTAAGGCTCAGGTAAGCGGTGCTCAATTTGACGCCGACCCACTGTCTCGTAAAAAACATCGTGTGACGTAATTAATCCTAAATCGACGTGGGAGAAATTGCAGTGGCGAATATGTGGTGCTACATTTAATAGCTATTTAAGTAACAAGGAATGTAAGGACCTATTAACTAGGGATGGGCGCGTGACGTGAAAACAGTCGTGTCACGTCGTGTCACGGCGTGTCACGTCGTGAACGTGACTAATATTTGAAAATCGTGACGTGAACGTGAGTGAACGTGAGTGAAAATTTCCAAGGCGTGATTCACGTTTCACGTTAATTTCACGTTAAATATTTAGTAATCAATAAAAAACTACAGGGGGCAGCAACTTTTAAATTCATTAAATCACAAATTGTGCCAAACAAGTTACATTAAGTGGCTTTATTTTTGGACCCTAATTATAAATTATTAAAGTTCATACCTTCACATAAAAGAGAAGATTATAATGCAAATAAAACTATAGATGATAATGATGACATACACAGCAAACGACTCAAAACTGGTACATCAGCATCAGATTCTTATGTTTCTACACTTAGAGGTAGCTCTGACGATGACACATGTAATTAGGATGATGTTGAAACAGAACTAAATTAGTATGTTAAATTAAAATTGGGAAATATAGATGACATTTTAGGATTTTGGAAAAACAGTGTAAATACGCCACTGTTAAAAAAGCTTGAGAAATTTTAAACATACCGGCAAGTTCCGCTACAAGCGATAGAGTATTTTCTACGGCTGGGCGAACTTTAGAAGAGCGCAGAATTCGACTTAACGCTGAAAATGTTGATTACATATTATTTTTAAATCAACATTTTAATGTGTAGATGTGTAGATAAACTTATTATTCTAATAAAAGTAATGGTTTGTTTTTTATACTCGGCTAACGCTGAAAATGTTAATTATGTTTTATTATTAAATCAAAAATGCATTGTGTAAATGTGTACATGAACCTATTTTTAGAAAAGTACCTAATGTTTTGTTTTGTATACTCGACTTAACACTGAAAATGTTGATTACGTTTTATTTTTAAAGTTATTTATTGTGTACTTGTGTAGATGAACTTATTATTCTAATAAAAGTAATGGTTTGTTTTTTATACTCGGCTAACGCTGAAAATGTTAATTATGTTTTATTATTAAATCAAAAATGCATTGTGTAAATGTGTAGATGCACCTATTTTTAGAAAAGTACCTAATGTTTTGTTTTGTATACTCGACTTAACACTGAAAATGTTGATTACGTTTTATTTTTAAACTTATTTATTGTGTACTTGTGTAGATGAACTTATTATTCTAATAAAAGTAATGGTTTGTTTTTTATACTCGGCTAACGCTGAAAATGTTAATTATGTTTTATTATTACATCAAAAATGCATTGTGTAAATGTGTAGATGCACCTATTTTTAGAAAAGTACCTAATGTTTTGTTTTGTATACTCGACTTAACACTAAAAATGTTGATTACGTTTTATTTTTAAACCTATTTATTCTGTACTTGTGTAGATGAACTTATTATTCTAATAAAAGTAATGGTTTGTTTTTTATACTCGGCTAACGCTGAAAATGTTAATTATGTTTTATTATTAAATCAAAAATGCATTGTGTAAATGTGTAGATGAACCTATTTTTAGAAAAGTACCTAATGTTTTGTTTTGTATACTCGACTTAACACTGAAAATGTTGATTACGTTTTATTTTTAAACTTATTTATTGTGTACTTGTGTAGATGAACTTATTATTCTAATAAAAGTAATGGTTTGTTTTTTATACTCGGCTAACGCTGAAAATGTTAATTGTTTTATTTTTAAATCAAAAATGCATTGTGTAAATGTGTAGATGAACCTATTTTTAGAAAAGTACATAATGTTTTGTTTTTTATACTCGACTTAACAGTGAAAATGTTGATTCCGTGTTATTTTTAAACCTATTTATTCTGTACTTGTGTAGATGAACTTATTATTCTAATAAAAATAATGGTTTGTTTTTTATACTCGGCTAACGCTGAAAATGTTAATTATGTTTTATTATTAAATCAAAAATGCATTGTGTAAATGTGTACATGAACCTATTTTTAGAAAAGTACCTAATGTTTTGTTTTGTATACTCGACTTAACACTGAAAATGTTGATTACGTTTTATTTTTAAACTTATTTATTGTGTACTTGTGTAGATGAACTTATTATTCTAATAAAAGTAATGGTTTGTTTTTTATACTCGGCTAACGCTGAAAATGTTAATTATGTTTTATTATTACATCAAAAATGCATTGTGTAAATGTGTAGATGCACCTATTTTTAGAAAAGTACCTAATGTTTTGTTTTGTATACTCGACTTAACACTAAAAATGTTGATTACGTTTTATTTTTAAACCTATTTATTCTGTACTTGTGTAGATGAACTTATTATTCTAATAAAAGTAATGGTTTGTTTTTTATACTCGGCTAACGCTGAAAATGTTAATTATGTTTTATTATTAAATCAAAAATGCATTGTGTAAATGTGTAGATGAACCTATTTTTAGAAAAGTACCTAATGTTTTGTTTTGTATACTCGACTTAACACTGAAAATGTTGATTACGTTTTATTTTTAAACTTATTTATTGTGTACTTGTGTAGATGAACTTATTATTCTAATAAAAGTAACGGTTTGTTTTTTATACTCGGCTAACGCTGAAAATGTTAATTATGTTTTATTTTTAAATCAAAAATGCATTGTGTAAATGTGTAGATGAACCTATTTTTAGAAAAGTACATAATGTTTTGTTTTTTATACTCGACTTAACAGTGAAAATGTTGATTCCGTTTTATTTTTAAACCTATTTATTCTGTACTTGTGTAGATGAACTTATTATTCTAATAAAAGTAATGGTTTGTTTTTTATACTCGGCTAACGCTGAAAATGTTAATTATGTTTTATTATTAAATCAAAAATGCATTGTGTAAATGTGTAGATGCACCTATTTTTAGAAAAGTACCTAATGTTTGGTTTTGTATACTCGACTTAACACTAAAAATGTTGATTACGTTTTATTTTGAAACCAATTTATTGTGTACTTGTGTAGATAAACTTATTATTCTAATAAAAGTAATGTTTTTTTATACTCGCCTTAACGCTGAAAATGTTGATCCTTGTACGTAAAAGTACTTTCAAACCTACGAATTAAAAGTGTTCTCTAGCAACATATACCTTCTGTACTCATACCAGTAAGGGAAACGTCAATTCCAATAACAGCTTTTGGTATTAAAAGTAATGTCTTTGAAGACAGCTGCAAGAAATATATTTGCGAGAAATCAGTATTCATCCCTTGTCGAAGTTATTGTAGTCAATTTTATTTTTTTTTATTTTTATGTCAACTATTCTGATTACAACATATCACGTAAATTATGTCAGGTGCAAAACATATTTTTAGTTCTCTTTAGGGTTTTTTCATTGGTTTTAAATTTGAACATTCTGTTCTATCTAAATTTAAATTTTGAAATAAAAGCTGCGTGTCACGTCGTGAGTGGCGTGTCACGCCGTGAACGTGAGTGAACGTGAGCGTGAACGTGCGTGAACGTGACGGTTTAAAGCAAGCGTGAAACGTGCGTGACGTGAGCGAAAATTCACTCACGCGCCCATCTCTACTATTAACATTTGAGGTAGGCAAGTACAAGCCAAGAGGAAGTCGCGGCTTGTTGCCTGCCGAAAATGTTAATAGGCGATACATTCCGAGTTATCTTATTATATTTTTCCCGCTGCTTATCAAAATTTTCCTAGATTTTTGAAAAAATCGTTTGGTTTGTCATCTGTCACCAGGATTAATTTTCGTGAGTCGTGTTACCTGTGAGTGTCACATGTCACATAAGCACTTGCAATTTATAAACAAAACGTCTAAATCTGTATCTTGCTTTGCTAATTTTATTATCCTAGGAACTTAATAATAATATTAAGTTCCGTTGTCAAGGAAAAGCAGCAAACAAATATAATCACCGACTTACACGTTTTGTTACTAAGGCTGTATCACTGACTTACATGATCAGCAGCGCGAAAAAGGGCATTTTCACAGAACCCCTAGCAGGGCCTAGCCTACGGCGATCTATACCTAACAAATCAACATTTTTCACTGAAAAAATGCAAAAATAGGGTCCTTTAACCTATATCGATGGCCAGGTGGAAATGTAAAACACTAAAAACCAGGTGGGGTGACTAAGTCACCCCATACGTTGTTTTGGGTTTTTAGAGTACTTGCACATAGTAAAATGTGAGTAATGATTCAAAAACTATTTATTAGAACAAAAAGCACCTTAATGTAAAAGTACAGGGTTATTCATTATAAATTACCCACCCCTTATCATCGTTATTATTGCCTATAGAAAAAAAAGTTTTAAATAAAAGTTATGTGGTTATAACTGAATTTTGTTAAAATGCTATCAAAAGTACAGTGGCATGCATAATTAAGGGGATACAAAAAAGTAATATATTTTTTTAAACGGAACACCCTGTATATTATAAAATTTTTGGAATGATCTTTCTTTCCTGATTTCAAAAATATACCATATGTTACCCTTACCTTATACCGTTTTTGAGTTATTAAACGTTGAATATCTTAGTTAAACTAGTTACTGTAAATAGGAATTATTAAAGTAAGCTATGAAAATGCAACTATTTTGTTTGATAAGTGACATTTCTTTAATGAAATAATAAAAATTAGTTATCATTTATTTATATTTAAATTTCCTGAATAAAACTTTGTTATATTTAATAATGTTAACTAGTTTAACTAAGATATTTGACGTTTAATAACTCAAAAACGGTATAAGGTAAGGGTAACATATGGTATATTTTTGAAATCAGGAAAGAAAGATCATTCCAAAAATTTAATAATATACAGGATGTTCCATTTAAAAAAATATATTACTTTTTTGTATCCCCTTAATTATGCACGCCACTGTACTTTTGATAGCATTTTAACAAAATTCAGTTATAACCACATAACTTTTATTTAAAACTTTTTTTTCTATAGGCAATAATAACGATGATAAGGGGTGGGTAATTTATAATGAATAACCCTGTACATGCACAACACAATAGTAAATTAAATTAAATATTGGATGAATCACAAGAAAATGGTACAATGCTATATCAATGTATTTTTTTTAAATATAGGTTATCAAACAAATGCAATTACTAAAAGAAACAAGCATATAAGTTGTAACTTCAATGGACTGTATGGAATAATACACTAATTTGACGCAAAAAGGCCGTTTATTCAGTGTAATATAAACATGAAATTTGGATCCTGGGATCCTGTACTTGGTGCGATCAACGCGAAAACCGGGCATGACGCCGCTAATCTGGTCTATAACAAGACATGAGACTCCTATAGTGAATTGTGTGTGATGTGCTAACAGCTCGACATCACATCTCAAATGAACGTGGGAAGTGACTTTACTTAACCCTGAAACAATAACATTTGCATCATTGACTCGCAGATTTAGCTTTTTAGAAAGACCTGAAGTAATGAAGTTAGACTGAGACCCTGAATCCAACAGGATTCGAACAGAGTGTGGAGTTCCAGCAGAATCAAATCTGCGCAGAAGCAATGGGTAGCAGCGTTTGAACTTCGTTGGAACAAAATGCTGAAGTGATCTTGCTTGGTTCAACAGGAATTTCTGCGTCCTTTGCAGGTCCTGGTTGTACCGAAGCTACTGTAAGCGGGTCCTCATGCAAGAGAGTATGATGCCTTCCCTTACATTTCCTACATGTGTATTAGGAAGTACATTTATATGAAAAGTGACCCTTGGATAGGCAATTCAGGCATACCTTGAGCTCTTTTGCCTTATGCATTCGATTATGTGCAGTAAGTTTTTGAAAATCATCACATTTTGCTAGAGAATGGAATTTGTTACAAAATAAACATGTGGGATTACTCGAAACAAAGGACTTTGAATGTGCCTTGGATTTTTCAGGAACATATTTTTCCTGCTTGGCTTCTAGGGTTTCTAAAACATCCGCAGTGTCTTTGAGAAAATCTTTGAACTCCTCAAGAGTAGGCAGCTCTGTATTGGAACTTCTTTTCAAGGACTCCCACTCGCGGGCTGTTTTGGAATCAAGTTTCTTTGAAATTATGAAAATTATAAATGTTTCTAGCAGAGCTTGGTCTGAGGCTAAGGATTTTAGCGCAGTGATATGCTTGAAAAGTGTGTCATTTACCTTTCTTAACTTTTGAGCCGATTCTTTGGTTAATGGCTCGAGATCGAAAATAGTTTTCAAATGATTATAAACTAGCATTCTAGGGTTATTATACCTAGCACAAATACTACCCCAAGCTACTTGGTAGTTGGCAGCAGTAAATTCTAAAGATTTGATTATTTCTGACGCTTGACCACTAAGGCTGGCCTTTAAGTAGTGCAACCTTTGAATATCAGTAATCGACTTATTATCGTGTATAAGATTTTTAAAGATTTCTCTGAATTCAAGCCAATCTGAAATATCGCCATTATACTTTGGCAGATTTATAGTAGGGAGTTTTATAAATGGGGTGCTAGAATTTGCAGAAGCTACGCTAGAACCGTTAGAATGCAAACTACACTCGCGCGGAAATGAATTACTTCGGTATGTGTTTATTAAAACGTTTGCATCAGCAATTGCACCAAAGTAGGAATCCTCAAACGCTTGACGGTATTCGTCAGCGTCTGGAGTAGCCTCCCCATCTGGTGCATTGCTAGCTTGCTCTATTTTGTTTTGAATTTCTTCGAATTCAGGCAACAGACCGTTGGCTACGTTTAGCCTTGCTTCTAATCCTTCAACTTGCATTGCAGTAATATTCTCGTCAATATCTAATAGCTTGCTAACAAAAGTACGAAATCGCGTTAATTTACCCTTTAAAATCCCTCGGGAATGAATTAATTCCTCCATTCTACCAAATATCGTATAGCAATCAAATATTGTATTTAATTACGAGCGAAATATAGAACCTCTGTTTAATTTTGCTAATATTTGCGGTGAGAAAATCTCGATTGGCAATTTGTTAATTATTAAATTATTGAGAATAATTACAAGCATATATTATGCGAATAAAGCTTTGCACAAATGCTAAATACAGTTAAGCGGTGAACAACAAAGGAAATTGTAAAAATGGAACTCACAATATGCAGGTGGCCGTTTCCGGCGCACGTGGTCGCTATTGCAGCTCGAGAACCGGTCTCGCGGTGTCTCGGTGCACTTGCACTTGAAGCACAGTATATATACTGTTTATACTGTGCTTGAAGATGTAGCGCTGTGATGCGTGTGGCCTTCCTTGTCGCACCCACAGGGAATGGAATTGAATATCGGAACGATTTATAACTTTGCACTATTTTGTTCGAAATTTGGCTCGCATGGACCAAATGTAACTTCAATGGACTGTATGGAATAATACACTAATTTGACGCAAAAAGGCCGTTTATTCAGTGTAATATAAACATGAAATTTGGACCCCTTACTGCAAACGTGTTGCACGGTTCACAGCTGTCGCAAATCTGAGTCAGACGGGCTGACGCCAATGCATAGAAAGGAGGGGGCATAAACAATGTACAGGGTGGTACAAACATTTCTCAACATAAGTACTTAGATCAATTACTAAAAGTTATTCCCTTGTTCGTTACATGAGGAACATGTTTTTGTTTTCAATATAGTCACATGGTTCTTGCAAACAAACAGACTACATTTGTCGCATTTATTCATAGTTTTCCTAACTGGATTCCTAAGACACACAACACAACGACCTTGTCTTTTAGAAGTTTCCATACTTTCACTTGGCGCACTTGATTTTTGTACGTCGTCAGCAGCTCCCAAAATCATAGTGATAGTGTTTCCCACGTATCTACGTCAGGGCTGTTCAACACGTTGCCCGCGGGCCGAATGCGGCCCTGTCAGAATATTTTTTGCGGCCCGATAGGTACTTACTATACTTTCAGAAAATATTAATCTGGAATATAAATTATAAATCATTGAAAACAATATAACATAAGTACATAGAACAAAGGTACAAAACTATATGATTAGTAAAAGAATTTTCATTTTATCTGGCAACATTGTGTTAGAAAACAGTCCCGCCCACCTCTGCTGCAAGGCTTATCTTGTCGGTTGTCTCAATCTGGCAGTTGCCACCAACGCGAATCGTCCTGTAGCGAGCAGACACCTGTTTTTGATTGATTTTTAGTAGCGTTAGTTGTTAATTAATGATTACTTTCACAGTTCCTATCAACAAACGTCTTTTTATCTAGCTTACTTATCTCTACACATAAATTTTCACTAATTGATGCACTTTTTTTTCGATATCTCAAGAACAGAAATGAATTAACCTAAAGTGTATATGATTTTTTTAGGAACACATGGTGTAAGTTTGTCGGTTACCTCAGGGAACACCCTATCTCTTTTATGTTTTAATCCTTTTTGTAATGAAACCTAAGCTTCTTGCATAAATAAAAATTAGTATCCAAATATACCTACACATTTTATGATGCAGCCCTCATAACCTTCAATTGTTTTACAGTGGCCCTTGGGCCACTTGAAGTTAAACAGCCCTGATCTAGGTAATCGTTCTTGTGGTCGTACAGCCATTAGTGGTTTTACTAATTCCATTCTCAATTCTGCATAATCCTTGTACGTGCTAGTGTAATATAAATATATGCATTGATAGTTGCCACATCTAAGATGTCAAAGATGTGGAAAAACAAAAGTAATGGCTAACGCTTGGTGTTGCATGAACATGTATATTCACCCACCTTACGATCCAAGAATCTACAGCCCCTTTGCACTTGTTGTAATCAAGTATAATCTGCAGTTTGAAATCATTTGTTTCATCTGATATGTCTAAATTGACATGTTGGGT
Source organism: Agriotes lineatus (assembly GCA_940337035.1). Taxonomy (NCBI): domain Eukaryota; kingdom Metazoa; phylum Arthropoda; class Insecta; order Coleoptera; family Elateridae; genus Agriotes; species Agriotes lineatus. The sequence goes on along the minus strand of OW679203.1, from coordinate 93,071,971 downwards.
CGACAGCATGACTACACTTTTATTTTTCTTGGGAACGTAAGAAATCATCATAGCATCTCGTAAAAACACAGCATCCGTCGAGTGTACCACACGATTTTTGTTAGAACGGAATGCTTGGGGAAGTTTGTGAGGTGATTTTAATTTTATTCCGCTTCAATAATTTTTAATACGGCACTGTCGCCCTGGAATTATAATCGAATTTAGTTAAGCGAGTGTTGAACTGCTCGCGCTTCGCATTGGTTTTCTTTATTAAGAAATTCTCTAAATACTGCGGGAGCCGATTGCTCAAGCAAGGTCAAAATGTGGTTTCTTTCTTTGTAATCGGATTGTAAATAATAACTTTTCTTAGCCTCTTGAATTACGCTCCGAGCTCCCTGGGAACGTTGAAATTAACGGTCGACAATTCTAGAAATTCTCTGTGTCCTTTGGTTAACTTGCACCGTTTGCAGTAACAAAGTCCGAATTGTTTCCCTGTTCTTGTTTTGCAAAGCCTGGAGTCTCTTTGTTCTGCAGGAGTGACATCATGCCGTGTGTGCGTTTTCTGGGCAAAGGACGCGTGCGGGGAAAAATACTTCCTGGACGCTTTAGCCACTATCAAACTGCTTGGGGTTCCTAAAAATTGATTAGCAATGTAACGTTTCGCCCAGCGCGAACGCGTTTTTTTAATTAGAAATTAATTCGGGCATTCTCCCTTAGCTTATTCAACGTTACGTATCGGAGTTTGAATATTAGAAATACGCCATCGAAGAGGCTCAGGTCCCCGTTTGCGCCGTTCTCCCACTCAGAATGTCCGAAATGGTTGCTAGATGCACGAAGCACGAAGAGGGGACATAAAAGCTGCTTCACAACCGTTCCACAAGAGATTCCCTCCGGCATTCTCAGCATTCATTTCAGTATCCACCCAGTCCCAGATCATCCCCAATCCTGTCCGTCCCGTCCGATTTAGAGAGAATTCTTCCCTCACACTTTGAAATCCTGTATCCTGAGTTTACCTGTAGCTAAGTCGAACCGAAGACTCCAATCTAGGAGGCCGTGTTTCTAGCTAAAACCCAAACGATTCCCCGTCCTGAAAGCCAGTTCCTGGAGGCGACGACCTCACCGAGGACCGCTTCATTGGTTTGCCCTGTCAATATTATAACCTGAATTCAGCCAAAATTTTAGCCCAAGTTCCGTCAACAATTAGTTGTAGCAATTTCCTGGAAGACATGTTAGAGGCGAAGACTCGTTCACGGGGCCGTTTTGCGTGCTTCTCGTAATAATTACGCCAGCCACTTAGCGTAGTTAAACTCGAAACAAACATATTAGAACTCATAATTCAAAAGGGGGCCTTCAAGCCGCAAATTTTCATAACGACCTGTATATGTGCTAATCCCTTTAAACACAGATATTTACCTACCTGCTAGACTTCCCGAGGGACGTATAGGAGCCGTCCATACAATCACCTGACTACGCCGCACCGTGGAAAGCATCCCCGAAGTCTGCAATCCTCTCGAGGTCGTCCCCCAGCTGAAATACACCGTCGACTTTTCATTCTATGGCACCCAGCACAAACACAACGCAAACACAACGCCCAATTCACAGGTGGTTTGCCGAATCTCCCACACGACCCGGTGTTGTAAGTAAATAACCCTGACCTAGCCAAATTAACCTATATTTGCAGTTACACGTGCCTTTGACATTGTGACCGAGATTCAAGTTTAACGATTGGTATCCCTGGGACTAATTTCGACGGCGCAACAACGCGGTCAGTAGCGTCCCGTCGATCTACCAGGGCTCAAACTGTAGGGCCACAAATTCATGGATGCATGACGGGTTGCAGTGACGCTAGGTGTTCGCAACAGGACGTCTCATATAACTACCAATTTTATTGTAAAATACAATTTACTATATTTGTAAATACATTACAATATAATTAAACTGTCTAAGATTATCCTGGTGTTTCTTCGCTGGTCTCATAGTGTATATCTATCTGAACCAAATTAACTCCGACTGAGAAAGCTACCCGATGGTGATCAATTAATTCAACGCCCTTATTAGCAGAAGGGCGAAATATTACAACATCAAGTCATCGAGTAGAACAGACGTGAAAGTTTTTGGTTACCCCCGGGCAGCGTTGGCTGCGGTCCGGGGGGGGGGGGGGAGCTTTTCGTAAATATAGTTTAGTTCCGCTTTCGTTTGTTTTAAAAGTAATCATGGAAAAACAAAAGTAATGGCTAACGCTTGGTGTTGCGTGAACATGTATATTCACCCACCTTACGATCCAAGAATCTACAGCCCCTTTGCACTTTTTGCAATCAAGTATGATCTGCAGTTTGAAATCATTTGTTTCATCTGATATGTCTAAATTGAAATGTTGGGTCGACAGCATGACTACACTTTTATTTTTCTTGGGAACGTAAGAAATCATCCTAGCATCTCGTAAAACACAGCATCCGTCGAGTGTACCACACGATTTTTGTTAGAACGGAATGCTTGGGGAAGTTTGTGAGGTGATTTTAATTTTATTCCGCTTCAATAATTTTTAGTACGGCACTGTCGCCCTGGAATTATAATCGAATTTTGTTAACCGAGTATTGAACTGCTCGCGCTTCGCATTGGTTTTCTTTATTAAGCAATTCTCTAAATACTGCGGGAGCCGATTGCTCAAGCAAGGTCAAAATGTGGTTTATTTCTTTGTAATCGGATTGTAAATAATAACTTTTCTTAGCCTCTTGAATTACGCTCCGAGCTCCCTGGGAACGTTGAAATTTACGGTAGAAAATTCTAGAAATTCTCTGTGTCCTTTGGTTAACCTGCACCGTTTGCAGTAACAAACTCCGAATTGTTTCTCTGTTGTTATTTTGCAAAGCCTGGAGTCTCTTTGTTCTGCAGGAGTGACATGATGCCGTGTGTGCGTTTTCTGAGAAAAGGACACGTGGGGGGAAAAATACTTCCTGGACGCTTTAGCCAGTATCGACCTGCTTGGGGTTGGGGTTCCTAAAAATTAATTTGCAGCAAGTCATCGAGTAGAATAGACGTGAAAGTTTTTGGTCACCCCCGGGCCGTGTTGGCTGCGGTCCGTGAGGAGAAGCTTTTCGTAAATATAGTTTAGTTCCGCTTTCGTTTGTTTTAAAAGTAATCATGTGTGCTTCCGAAAACTTGGAGTTCGGTGGGATTGTTAAAGACATCATGGTTTCGCTTCCGATTTAAACGAGCGAGTGCTTTCATTAAATTGTTGGTGCCGAATCTTTACGAGTTACGGTTGAACCTATTTGAGTACCTTTTGCGGCACGAGTTAGTGACAATAGGACTGACGTAATCCTTGGTAAAGGCGCTCTTTTATACCGTGTCCTTGGCACCTCTGGATTTTGGGGAAGAACAGTTTGCCTTAGTGCAAATCCAAAAAAAAGAACGCCTTGCTATACTTTTCGTGAATTCTCGTATTAAGTGGGAAAGTTCTGCATTTTGCAAATCCTGTCTTCCGTCGTGCCTTCCTTGGAGTTTTCCGCTCGCTGCCGGACGCAGCCCTCGTCTTCGTGGACCTTCTGCAGTCACCGCCTGGTTCCGGCGAAGCCCTCAACAACCCCTTTCTGAGCTGTAGGTGCTAAACTTGCCGCTTCCTGTCGCTGTTGGGGCTCCCCGAGTCCGGCCCTGTCACCTGCCATCCCCTAAGCAGTGTGTGTTCTAGCTAAAAGGTAGGATCCACCTCTGTATTTTGGTTTCCTGTTTTAATGTGTCGCGGAAGTGCTGCCGAAATATATAGTGTGAGTCGCATGCTGTGGGGCTCTGCGTCTGCGAATTTATGTTGCTTCATTACTTATGTACCGGCGGGAAAATCTCCTGGTTAATTTTCTTTGAATAACTTGTGTATTGTAAGTTAGTGGGTAAGATAACTTCTTTTGCTGGGATCCCGATAATTTTCAGTTAGGGTGTAACCCCTTTATGGTCGACTTGTGGCTTTGTTTATGTGAATTTAAATCATCAAATATTAATATTGTCAAAATCAGTTTATTGGTTTGATTTAATTCTAAAATCCGTTGGTTTTCAACCAGATTTTGGCGAAAGGCCGAGTGTAATTAAATGTGAAGCTAGAACACGTGCTTTTACTAAATAAGCCCGAAGATAATCGGCTTGAATAAATTCTTTTAAACCCCTTTAGGAGGGTGGCCAATTAAGGTAAGCCATTTGTTTCATGGTCACCCTGTGTTTGCACCAGCCGGCCTGGAGGGAGCTTGGTGAGCGACGGCGAGAAGGCAGTCTGCAGCTAACCCGGCGAATTTCTAGCATAGCTTCGTGAAGTTCTTGCTTTATTCACGCAAGCAACCCCCTTTTAAAAGCAAGTGGCGCCTTGGGTTATACATTTTGAGTATGAGCATAGGGTAAGTGCCGTCGGTTTTAAGTGAGCTTTCGAACTACCCCTTCCTGACTGAGCTAAGTTGAGGGTAACTGGAACAACTACATCTGTTCCGACACATTTAAGATCTGTGTTATTGTAAAAACCGGCGAACCCCCTATGCTCTTTTCCCCGATTTTGTCAGTTAAGGTGATTAATGTCGATTCAAGTAAATTATCATGTAACAATTTCCCTTTGATTATGACGCATTGTTCCGTTTAAGGTTTTCCCTTGCTTCAATAACTCTTGTGCAAGGGCTAGATAGGTAAAGAAGTTATTATTAATAATGCCATAACCTGAAGACAATCCTTCCACCAAGTCTAAAACAACTCTCTTCCCTGTTCTCTCTCCCGTGTATTATCTGTAATGCCCGTGTAGATTTGCATATTCCAACAATATGAATTCTCTACGTTACATAGTGTCCGAAATTTATCATTAATAATGCCATAACCTGAAGACAATCCTTCCACCAAGTCTAAAACAACTCTCTTCCCCTGTTCCTACTCCCGTGTATTATATCTGTCATGCCCGTGTAGATTTGCATATTCCAACAATATGAATTCTCTGCGTTACATAGTTTGACAGTTCGGGGAGGAAACGGGAAAAGGGACGGGGATGGGATGGGATGACAGGAAATAATTAGTCATTATTTAATACACAAATAACAAATCTCGCGCGTAACAGCTAGTACATAATAAAATGTAGTTATGATTATTCTTTAATAAGGACCCCAATTTTAATTGATAAAGTCAATAAAGAGAACAAATGTAGGTATGTAAACATGTGTCATTCAATAAAATTCTCAAACAACGCGTAATGGCCCAGCCCAAGTGAATGAGCATCTTGCATTCGCTGCTCTTCTGTTAAGCGCGTTCTATATCTGGTGGAGAACCTTATTAGACAGATCTGTTTAAAAGCGGCGCTTCCAGTAGCCAAAATTTTTTAAGATAAAATATTTACACAACTAATAAAATACCCTCAATTACAAACATTTTTGGCTTACACCAATTTAATCATCATAATTCTTCACCAGTATACGATGTAACAGTTTACTAACCATCTTCCGATCGTAATTGTACTTTTCCCTCGAGAAGAGCAACGCTCTCTTTAGCGAATTTCCAGATATTCGATGTCGCGGTAAAACACCAAATATGTTCGTTAGACGCCATCCAATTTCTCTATCTTGTTTGCCATAAACGAAATCGCGACTCGTAGACCATGTATCACCATCCTCGCCTTTCTCCCTTCTCTGGTTGATAAAACTTCGAATACCTTTGTACACTGGCCTCTTTACGTCTAAGCATTTTATAACATAGGGCCACTCTGTCTCGAATGACGTCAAAAATCCATTGTGAACGATATTTTTCATATATTCATCAATTTTTCTTCCCTCATCATCATACTCTTGATTAAAATTTGCAAAAAGTTCCTGTACCTTGTTTTTATATTGATCTGGACAACCTGCAAGTCGTTTATCAATCTCTTCTTCTTCATTAAAACCGGTCACATCCTTTGATAGCTCACCCTTTTCAGATCTAATGACTGTAAAGATGGGTATGACCTTCATATGGACTTCTATATATGATAGCTCTTTAAGATACGGTATTAATCTGTATACAATGTACAGGTATAAATGATACGTAAAAAAATTGTCAACCATGTTCTGACTTTCCAAAATATCAAGAGTTCTTAGATACTTGGGATCCTGAGCAAGAATCTGGATTATGCTTGTTCTTATATTCAGTTCATCGAGTATATCATAAACACGCGACACGACAGGTATTACGTGATGCAATTCATTAGAGCCCAGCATAATAGCGTCTACATGTATGTAGGTCTTCAGGCCATCACATAAAAATGGCAGCTTCAACCTCCGAGAACAACTTGTGCCTATCATCTCAGTGGCACACTGATGCCGATTTGATGCTAATGTTAAGGAATTATCTTTAAAATATCTATTACATTTGTCACATATCTTAAACTGCGAAAGATTGCTGTCTTTATTCTCAATCAACCTTGTCTCTTCCAGAACTGAAGTTATATCATCTGTGGGAAAGGATAACATCGATCGAACAGAACAGTCTGGTTGTAGTTTTATAATTTCACGCAATTCTGCCACTTCTACAACATTCAAAACATGGAGACATTTTCCCACTTTTCGAAACACAAAGCAGTTGCAATTCTTGTCTCTTGATATTTTGAAGAGGGACCTGGCACTTCCAATGGAATGTTTATTTATGCAGGAGACATAATCTTTACGGCACAATGATGTTCTCTGCAGCCTGTTTTGATCTTGTACCCACAATAAATATGTAAGCAACGGATGTTTATGTAAAAAATACTCTGGTTTTTCAGGGCATCCTTGGGATGAAGAACTTGATGAGTATTCCATTATCAAATGGCACCTGTAAACAGAATTTTGACATTTGCAAACAGGCAACAAATATTTTATACAGTGATATGTAGAAAGGTGAATATTTGCCAAAACACTTAGGGTTACGATACTTAAAAAATAACTACACACAATTTTTAACCCAAGATATTTAAGATTATTTGTTCCATTATAACTTGAATAAATCACAATAAATTTTGTCATGACACATCGCAGATAATTCAAATATAGGACTCAAATTATTTTATCTGAAGACATTAAGGTTGGCGTTTGGCTTATGCTGAAAGTATAGGGACAGATTGCTACATAATAATCAACTACTATCAAGTTAAACTTGTCCTATGAACTTAAACAAGACTGTATTTCAAAGACAAATGTTGGCTGATTATCAGTGTTGGTATATGGGAGGGATATTCCCTTTTTCGTGGGAATTTTTAAGGAATGTGGGAAAAGGGATTTTTTTTAAATAATTCCGCTTTTGGAGGGAATTTTCCTATATTTTACACACTAACTCTAAAAATGTATTAAGTAACTACTGTAATCTAAAAAACAAAAAATTAGGTTTTATCCCAAAAAAATTTAACAAGAAGAGTTAATCTAAAGATATTTGAAAACGTAGTTTTTATGAATTATGCAAAGTGTGGCAGTAGACACAACTCGATGACCAGTCACCTGGATGACCGCCTCGTCAACTGTTTCCTACAAACAGTTAAAACAGTGTTGCCAAGTCTTTTATCGTGCAACAGTAGAATATAACATTAAAAATCTGGTGTGATACACTCACACAACTTCCTTTTACAGTGTTCTTATAATTAGTCAAAAATTTCATTTTTAATTGTTAGCCATTTGTCAAAAATTTTCAAAAATTACAAATACTACAAAAACGGTACAAAATAGAGTGTTAGTTGAAGAGACAAATTTTCTCTAGAATTTTAAGGTGAATTCAAAAATGTAATAATATACCGGGTGTTTTATTTAAAATGGGAGTTAATAAAAAAAATAGCAAAAAAAACAAAGGAAACCCACTTCAGAAGTGTTCAACTGAAAAATCACCTATTTCACATCAATACACATTAAAAATGTAGTAAAAATGTAAAGTTTAAAAAAAATCGTTAGAGCCGTTTTTGAAAAAATCGAAAAAAACTGAAAAATCACAAGAGTAAACACCTACTTCCGGTTATGCGATTTTCTTCAAAAGCTTGCTGTCTCATCTACATAGTACACAAAACTTATATATGAAGTTTCAATGCCATACCTCTTTTCGTTTTTGAGATATTCTGTTCACAGACACACACACACAGACAGACCAATGAAAAAAAATATGTTTTTTGGGATCAGGGGACTCTAAAACGTGAAGATCCGTTGAAAACTCAATTTCGAATTTTTGGGGTGAATCCAATACTTCCTTTATAGTAAAAGGAAGTAAAAAGCGGCAAATCACAATATAGAGCATTTTAATAATTATTGAATAAAATATTTACTTATTTTTGTAGCTTTAAGTCTGAGAAGTAATTCTTATTAGAATACAATACGTTTATTTTTATATTTATGTACTTACAGTACAGTGTATATGTTTATTTTCTATAATTATTTTACGGGTAATTTGTTTTTGTTCTTTTGTAATAAAAGTTATGTTCAGTTAACTGATATTTTATTGTAGAATTTATTAACAATCTTCAAATTTATCACCAATAAGCGGGAGGGATTTTGACACCTACAGTGGGAATTATTTAATAAGGTAGAGGGAGCTGCAGTCCCCAGCATATACCAACACTGCTGATTATCGTAAGCTATTTTATAAATGGTAAGAGATTCGCTTGCGTTGTAAAATTGTATTTAAAATATTGACGCTTGTAGCCATTTTCCATTTGTATTTCTGCCATTCAACAGTAAAATTTACTTGTGCAAAATAGAAAACAGAAACTGTAAAACAGCTTACAGGAAAATAAGATTTTTGATCTTTCATTTAAGAGGCCATTGAGCTATTTCTGCTGTTTATTTTTTGAGAATAAGTGATTTCTAAACAAATTCAAGCTATTGTCATTTAGGGTGAATATTACAACGCCAAATGTCGGTTATCGGTGCTGTTCTTGCAGACACCTGATAATAGAGAAATAACCAAGAATTCAAAATGGAAGTTTGTGTTTTCGCGATTTCTAATTAACACAAAATTGTGGAAAATAGAAGGCCTAGAAGGACAAATGGTATTCCAAACTATAAATATAGACACGTGGTGTGCGTAAAACGTGTAGTTTCCCCACAGGAAGTGTAAATAATCATAACCTACAATGTCGCACATATGTTCTTTGTGTGATTTCGAATGTGTTCTAAAGGATAAAGAAAAATCTGAGAACAAAAGATTCGGTGCAGCATGTGACTGCTGTAGAAAACTAATATGCCAAAAATGTGCAAGTCTCGCGGCATCGGAAATTTGTGCGATAGAACTTAATCAGCGAGTTCTCATGTTCTTCTGCCCTCCCTGTATTAAAAAGGTCAAGGCCCTACCTGATTTTAACAACCAAATAAATGTACTTGAATCCGAAATGGATAAACTTAAGAAAACAACCGCAGAAAAACTATGCCACCAAGAAGTCGTTGAAGCAATTAACAAAGAAACTGAAGCGATCTGGAATAATTTTGCTATTCTTAAGGAGGAAGTTAACAAATCCAGCCTGGACCTACAGGAGGAAATAGAAAAAATCAAAAATCTAAAAATTGAAAAATCAAGTTACAGTGATATCGTAAAAATTGTAAACAAGGAGACAGATTGGAAAAAAGACATAAATAACCTAAAAAATGCAGTAAACAAAACAGGTTTAGAAGCACAATTGAATGAAACTACAAAGGAGACCCAACTAATTAGAGAAGAATTGGGCAAATTGAAGGAGGTGGCAAAAAAGAAAGAGACATTAGCTCATCCACCCGCATCTAACAAAACCCCACTCGACAAAATAAAAATGTATCGCCTTGGAAAATACTCCGAAAACAGAATAAAACTATTTCCTGACAAAAATATGGCAGCACAAATCCTAAAACGCAAAAACGACTTAGCTAAAGATACCGGGATGTACATAAAGTACGACCAAACCAAAATACAGAGGCAGTACCTGAAATCAGTGGTAGAGGAACTAAACAACCACAAAAGTAAAGGTGAGCACGATATTATCATTAAATATAATAATGGTACTCCAAAAATAGTAAAACAAAAAGACCAAAATCAGGCAAAAAACTAAAAGAACAGCTGATCGAGATCTCCTTTTGGTAAAGCAATATGAATTCCTTGGGTAGTAAAATTGACGAGTGGAAAGTTAGTGTTCAGACACATCAACCAACCTTTATTTTAATGACTGAAACGTGACTCACTGATGCTATTCCTAACGGCATCATAGACATACCAGGCTATAATATAACTAGAAAAGATAGAAGCTGTCGTAGAGGAGGAGGTGTCTGTATTCTAACTAAAAATGAAGTAGGTGGACATAATACTAAAGTAATAAAAGTGTGAAAAATATAATATAGCTGAACCTATTGAATCAGTATGATCAATGTACAAATAGGCAATGTAAAATTACAGGTTGCCTGCATATACAGGCCAAATTACGCTCCCCAAGAAGCTAACAAAGAGCTCGTCAACAGTCTGGAACAAGTAACTTCATGCAGCATACTAACATACATATTTGGAGATTTCAATTATGCAAAAATTGATTGGGGAACTCTTACACTTAGAAGACTGGAACCATCAGCAGCAGACTTCCTCGATGCATATAAAATCATGAAAGCCGTTCAACTCATATCATTCCAAACGCGTATTAGAAACCAGGAAAAGTCACTTCTGGATCTCCTGCTGGTAAATGAAAAGAAATTATTATACGACCTTCATAGTAAACCTCCTATATAATCAAGTGACCATCTCGTAATACTAGCAAAATCTCAAATAACCCAAAAAGCAAAGCCAACACACAAAATTACCAAAAGGAACTTCTGGAAAGCCAATTATCAAGAAATAAATTCATTTATTACGCAACAAGATATCCAGACTACTGGCGGTAGTTCCACAGGATGTAGAAAATACGAACGGTGCCAAGAAATCATGAATGCAGCCATCCAGAAGTACATACCTGAGCGAACTATGAAAACAAACACAGAAAAACCATGGATCAATCAAGAAATATTCAAAGAGATTAAAACAAAACGTAAACTATGGGACAAGTACACTGCACAGAAAACAGATTACAACTATAGAATATACAGAGAACAAAATAACAAGCTGCAAAACATAATAAGAAACGCCAGGAAGAAATATGAGAACACTATTGTCAAATCCGAATCAACAAAACAGCTATTTAAATATGTAAAGCACACCCTCAATACGTATGTCACTACAATTGCTCTAAACGATGAACAGGAAAATATCATTGATTCTAACAAAGAGATAGCAGATGCATTTGCACGCCAGTTTGATAATATGTTTTCAATGGAACCAGACCACTTGCCAATAATGCCATATGATATACGGATTGACGATACAATAACGAATATCGACTTTACCCCAGAAAAAGTAATAAAAGCCATAAAGGCACTGAAAGGAGATGCTAGCTTTGGTCCAGATGAAATACCACCAGTATTTTTAAAAAACTGCTGCGAAAGCATCCACTACAAATTGGCAGATGCCATGAATGAATCCATGAACACCGGAGAGCTGTCCCCAATTTGGAAAAATTCAATAGTCACTCCATTATTCATGAAAGAAGATAGGCTCCAACCTGAGAATTATAGGCTGATTAGTCTGACCTGTAGCACATGCAAATGCATGGAAAAAATGATAACATGGGAATTAACAGAATTTCTTTTAAATAACCAAATTTTACCACAAAGTCAGCATGGATTCCTACCTAAACGGTCAACAATTACTAACCTACTCACCTGTTTAGATGCATGGACTACAAAGTTTCGATAATGGACAACCAGTAGACGTCATATACTTCGACTTCGAAAAAGCCTTTGATCAAGTCCCTTTCAACAGATTACTACTCAAACTAGAACATTACGGAGTAAGAGGCAACTTACTTAAATGGATAGAACATTTCTTAAAAGGACGTCATTATAGAGTACGAGCAAACGGAGTTCTATCTGACAACTACCAAGTACGCAATGGAGTGCCACAAGGATCAGTACTAGGACCATTGCTGTTCCTATATACGTCAGTGACCTTGCAAGAGACAAAAACAAATATGGTGTTCTTCGCAGATGACACCAAAATCTTTGGGGACCCCATTCTGCAAGCACAAGAAATAATGCTGGATCTCATCACCATAGAGAAGTGGACTACGGTTTGGAAAATTGCCTTAAACGAAACCAAGTGCAGTGTTCTGGGTATCTGCCCCAGAAATCCTCGAAACCAGTACTACTTGAACAAGCAACCGCTGCAAGCTGTTAACAATCAAAAGGATCTGGGGGTCACTATAACTTCCAACCTGAAGTGGGAACCACACATAGCTCGGTAGTAAAGAAAGCCAACTCATTTACCAACCTTATTAAAAAAGCATTCAAAGACCATTCATGTGAAATATTTTGTTAAGGACATAGAGCCAATCGAGCGACTGCAGAGAAGAATTACTACGTTACCTCCAAACTTAAAAGAAGAATCTTATTAATCGAGACTAAAACACTTCAAGCTTACCACATTACGAGAACGAAGACTCAGAGGTGATCTCATCGAAACTTTCAAAATAATAGGAAATTTTTACTCTGTACCCACACACATCTTCCACTTCAATACCAATCACCTACGAGGCCACTCAAAAAAATTAGAAAAGGAAAGAAACAACAACAATGTTCGGCGAAACTTTATTACAAACCCGGGTGTGTATAAGTGTAACTCATTAAACGCAGCTACAGTGAACGCTCGCCGTGTGAACTCCTTCAAAAATAGACTGGATGCAGAAAATGAGAACTTTATGACTGCATTAATCCATTATAGCATGTAATATGTACAATTGTAATGACCGTAATTCTAATTCTAGTTAAAATGATAGTAAACCCAGTTTTAATTTTAGTTTTTCGCAGGTTTTTAATTGTAGTTTTTGCTAGTTTTAATTTTAGTTTTTACTTTTAAGCGAGCACAAACCAAAAACATATAATAGAGCCATCGGTTATGCCGCTTTCTATTAGAAATTAAATGTAAATGTAAATAGCGGATAAATAGTTTAGGCATTGTTAGACAGATGTCGTATTGTCGTTATAAAACCTAGAGATCCTGTATATAGTTTACTAAGAGTTGGGCAAACAGCAAGATTTGACATACATTTTTGATCCAAATTAGATATTTGACATATGTCGAACAAAGAGGTTATGGGAACCAACCTTGCTAACTTGCCTTTGATGAGAGACTTTTCAGAGTATTAATCATTCTTAGGAAGTCTAGAACCGACTATTAGCAATATACAGCCAATTTAGTTAAGATTTAGATTTGCATGTGTGAAACTATCAGGCGTAACTTGTTACAAAATATGCAAAAATCGCACTTTTATCACACATGCCTTGCAAAAAGTGATCCAAACCAATGAAAATGTATCCCGCTGTTTGCCTAACTCTTAGTAACCTATATACAGGGACTCTAATAAAACCTAAGGTTACTAAATCATATCTTATAAGGTATTGCCAACTGTGCAAACATATATCTTTTGTCTCTTTTAATTTGGGGTAAAGCATATATGTATTACTTACTATATTTCTAGTAGGACCTGGCAATGGCCGAAAACATTACGGCGCCGACATAGTCTCAAACCGATATTTAAGTTCAAAGTGGGCCATATCAAGTGGATGAAAGCATAAGAAAGGCGACTAGGAGATAAGAGTAAGCGTGCAAGAGAGAAGGAAGCCAATAGAATTAACAAGACCGTGAGTTAAGAAATTTCTAATAGAAAAATTAAGAGGTTATGGACAGTAATTAGGATGAATATTGCCTGAACGTGTAACAATAAGGAAGATAAATAAATATCATTAGATGCAGGGGCTAATTCGACGAAAATCAGATAGGCAACACACTATACACAGTAGAACTCAAGAGGTTGCATAAATTCTGGATAGTACAACAACATTTAACTTGGAAAACGAACAACCACAAAATGGAAAAATCATTCGAAGAGATTATGAAAAAACTGGAAAATATGGATGGAAGGGGGATGCGTATTGAGAGAAAATTAGACGAGTTTAAAAAAGAAATGAAACAGATAAAAAAAGAAAATGCAGAACCGAAAGAAGAAATATGAAACTAAAGAGCCAAAATGCAGAACCAGAGAACAAGCTAGATGTACTAGAAAAAGAAGCAAGAAAATATAAATTAGTAATTCAGGGCTTCAGCGATGGACTTGAAGGAGATCTGGAATTAAAAGAAAAACTTAAGAGTTATGCTCAACGAGACCGGAATAAACATTATGATATAAATGGAATTAAAGAACAGTTGGAAGCCTACTGCTTTACATAATTGTATTATAGGTATCATAATAAAAATTGCGCCACTACTGAATTTAAATTTCTGAATAACCAATCATAAGATTGACGAAATTTTCAGTTGCATCCTCTCCATATTCTCGGTATGTGAAAACAACACCAAGTTCCATATGCACATGAAATTGCTTTTCATTGCACAAATTATTAAAAATGGCAGCCCAAATGCAGTTTTTTATCCAATTTTGAAATATTCTAAATAAAAACAGATTGGAAAATTAGCATTTTGTGCTTGTTGTATTTGAATCAAAGACCTTGCCTACTGATCTTTTACATCACCTTATTGCTGTTGCAAGTCTTGTTTCAATAACGTAAATTTTACATTTATCTTTGTAACATAAAAAAATAATTAATGAAATTTCTAACATTGATAAAAACAAGATATATTTGTTTAAGTTAATACTAAATCGACTGATATCACTTACACAAATACAAATATAAAAACCAAATCGAACTTGAAGTAAAAGTGACAAAAAAGCCAGAAGTCTTGTATAACTCCAAACAACATACAAACTTACAAGAATAGCATAATTATATCAACCAACTCGTTTATGGGTAGTAAAATTAAACTATACTAGAATAAACGGGGCTATGCAAACAGTTTCACGTACGATAGCACAGGATTCTAGCTATACTCTGCCAGTGCTAATCAAGACATTACAATAATCCTGCAACCTCCCAGTAACTCACAGGGGTGTGCAACGTATCGTAACCTAGTAGATTATGATCTTACCTGGAAAAACTTTTTCCCTTGTGATTTCGTGGAGATTCGTCTTGCCTTGCGTATGGTGAATGATCACGATCGTTCATTACGTTATGGCTTACTGCTACTGGAGAGCGACTGCCCTTATTGTTTTGTGGACTGCCCTAAACACAAAAGCAAGCAAAGTTAAATCAATAGCAAAAACTGTGGTAAACATGCACTTTAGGTCACCGAGATGTAAACAAACCGATCGGCACCACTCGGGTCAGCATATGCGGGGTTGCCAGACTGATTGCACGCGCGTTTTCACGTGCTACGTTATTGGGCTACCAATTACCCTCGTGTTCGGTTGTTCAATTCAATTCAATGCTGCTGTTCAATTACGGGTTTGCAGTAAAATTATTCAAAAATTGCAGTAATAACTAATAACCCCTAATATCCGACATAATAATTTTCATTGCTTGCTTGACGCCACTTTGAGAGCGAACCCGTGGGCCGAATCGGCTGATTTTGGTGTCAATCGACTCAGGGCGACGCAAGTAAGCCAGTAGTAGGGTTTTCAAATTTTTATAAGTGACTTTTTTTATGTGGATTTTTTTGTTGATAGCTAACCTCAAAATTAACTCGACACACAAAATGGATCACTCTTGTACAAATTAATTGCATTAAATGAATTATTTCGCGCCTAATTTGGGTGCAGAACGCTAGTAATTGAAATAAAATTACATCTGTTGAAAAATGGAAGAGGAAGATACAGGGGTGTGTAGGGTAGAAATAAAATCTACTGTATTTGTAACTAAACCTTCAAACAGTGCTAAGTTTAATATGGAATATAAAAAAGTGTCAGACATGTAACTACAAAAATTGAAGTAAATTGTTTATAAAAAGCATGGATGTATTTACAAATAATAAATCGAATTGTTAATAAAACTGTGCATACATGTTTACCATAATTAGAGTAAATTTTGTATTCCGTAATGAAAAAAGGGGGTTGCAATTTCAAAAAATAATCGATATCGTCATACCTCATACGTGGGACGTATGCATGCAGTTTATTTCCCCGGGTGTCTACCAGCCTGGAAATCTCCTGGAATGTCAAAACTCGAACTTGAAATACCTGAAATTCCTCGAATTTCTTTGTCCTACTGGAATTTCTATAACATTTAAAATTTTATCAAATTTGTGATTTCCATTTGAAAAAAAATGTTTTCCTTAAATATGAAATTTAAAAAATCACGTGATTCACATTTGACCCGGCAACCATTTTGCTAGTCTAAGTACATCTTACGTGTAAGACGTGAAAAAATATAAACGTGTTAGCGTCGTTCGTAATATTAGTAAATTCAATTTATGTCAAGCAGCTAACGTGTGACTTAACAAGACCCAAAGCACGCGCATGATGTTTCTGGTGTAATGTTGTCTTTTCATGACAAGTTGACAACCACAACGTGCGTGAAGCTAACAAAAATATGGCAGAGTTGTGTGAAAATACCTGGAATTTTACAAAAATGGTCCTTGAATTTCTGGAATATTAAAATTGTATATTAGCAGACACCCTGTTTCAAAAAATGCTCAAATAAAAGTAAAAATCGACGGGTCCAAGCATTTTTTCCAAAAGTTGTTCCTTGAATTTTTAACGAATTCATCCACTAATTTACGAAAGCACTGTATTTCATTTCAATTTAATCTATTTTTTTTAATACATTTGCGCTTTCTTATAAACAATTTACTATAATGTTTGTAGTTAGATGTCTGGCACTTTTTTATATTCAATAATAAACTTAGTTCTGTTTGAAGGTTTAGTTACAAATACAGTAGATTTTATTTCTACCCTACACACCCCTGTATCTTCCTCTTCCATTTTCCAACAGATGTAATTTTATTTCAATTACTAGCGTTCTGCACCCAAATTAGGCGCGAAGTTTTTCCAGGTAAGATCATAATCTACTAGGTTACGATACGTTGCACGCCCCTGTGAGTTACTGGGAGGTTGCAGGATTATTGTAATGTCTTGATTAGCACTGGCAGAGTATAGCTAGAATCCTGTGCTATCGTACGTGAAACTGTATGCATAGCCACGTTTATTTCAGTATAGTTTAATTTTACTACCCATAAACGAGTTGGTTGATATAATTATGCTATTCTTGTAAGTTTGTATGTTGTTTGGAGTTATACAAGACTTCTGGTTTTTTTGCCACTTTATATCAAGTTCAATTTCGTTTTTATATTTCTATTTGTGTAAGTGATAACAGTCGATATAGTATTAACGTAAACAAATATATCTTGTTTTTATCAATGTTAGAAATTTCATTAATAATTTTTTTATGTTACAAAGATAAATGTAAAATGTACGTTATTGAAACAAGACTTGCAACAACAATAAGGTGATGTAAAAGAGCAGTAGGCAAGGTCTTTGATTCAAATACAAAAATCTGGTGTGATACACTCACACAACTTCCTTTTACAGTGATCTTATAATTAGTCAAGAATTTCATTTTTAATTTTTAACCATCTGTCAAAAATTTTCTAAAATTACAAATTCTACAAAAACGGTACAAAACAGAGCGTTAGTTGAAGAGACAAATTTTCACTAGAATTTTAAGGTGAATTCAAAAATGTAACAATATACCGGGTGTTTTATTTAAAATAGGAGTTAATAAAAAAAATAGAAAAAAAAACAAAGGAAACCCACTTCAGAAGTGTTCAACTGGAAAATCACCTATCTCACATCAATACACATTAAAAATGTAATAAAAATGTAAAGTTTAAAAAAAATCGTTAGAGTCGTTTTTGAAAAAATCGAAAAAAACTGAAAAATCACAAGAGTAAACACCTACTTCCGGTTATGCGATTTTCTTCAAAAGCTTGCTGTCTCATCTACATAGTACATAAAACTTATATATGAAGTTTCAACGCCATACCTCTTTTCGTTTTTGAGATATTCTGTTCACAGACAGACAGACAAACACACACACAGACAGACCAATGAAAAAAAATATGTTTTTTGGGTTCAGGGGACTCTAAAATGTGAAGATCTGTTGAAAACTCAATTTCTAATTTTTGGGGTAAATCCAATACTTCCTTTATTGTGAAAGGAAGTAACAAGCACAAAATGCTAATTTTCCAATCTGTTTTATTTAGAATATTTCAAAATTGGATAAAAAACTGCATTTGGGCTGCCATTTTGAATAATTTGTGTAATGAAAAGCAATTTCATGTGCATATGGAACTTGGTGTTGTTTTCACATACCGAGAATATGGAGAGGATGCAACTGAAAATTTCGTCAATCTTATGATTGGTTGTTCAGAAATTTAAACTCAGTAGTGGCGCAATTTTTATTATGATACCTATAATACAATTATGTAAAGCAGTAGGCTTCCAACTGTCCTTTAATTCCATTTATATCATAATGTTTATTCCGATCTCCTTCAGCATAACTCTTAAGTTTTTCTTTTAATTCCAGATCTCCTTCAAGTCTATCGCTGAAGTCCTGAATTACTAATTTATCTTTTCTTGCTTCTTTTTCTAGTACATCTAGCTTGTTCTCTGGTTCTTCATTTTGGCTCTTTAGTTTCATATTTCTTCTTTCGGTTCTGCATTTTCTTTTTTTATCGGTTTCATTTCTTTTTTAAACTCTTGTAATTTTCTCTCAATACGCATCCCCCTTCCATCCATATTTTCCAGCTTTTTCATAATCTCTTCGAATGATTTTTCCATTTTGTGGTTGCTTGTTTTCTAAGTAAAATCCAGAATTTATGCAACCTCTTGAGTTCTACTGTGTATAGTGTGTTGCCTATCTGATTTTCGTCGAATTAGCACCTGCGTCTAATGATATTTGTTTATCTTCCTTATTGTTACACGTTCAGGCAATATTAATCCTAATTACTGCCCATAACCTCTTAATTCTTCTATTAGAAATTTCTTAACTCAGGGTCTTGTTAATTCTATTGGCTTCCTTCTCTCTTCTGCTCTCTTGCACTTTCTTCTTTCTTCCCCAGTCTAAGTTGTCCACTGCTGGACATAGACCTCCCTCAGATCTTTCCATTCATTTCGGTTTTGTGCAGTCTGGATCCAATTACTTGATATCCTTTTGATATCGTCCGACCACCTGGTTGGAGGTCTGCCTCTACTTCTGAATGCCTCCTGTCTCGGCCTCCACTCAACCACGCGTTTCGTTTACTTATCGTCTCTCAAGCGTGCCACATGCCCGGCCCAGTTCCACTTTAGCTTGGTTATCATGTCTACTGCGTCTGTGATTTGTGTACGTTGTCTAATAATGGTATTACGTATCTTGTCTCTTAGAGATATCCCTAACATTGATCTCTCCATTGCTGTTTGTGCTATGCGGATTCTTCTCTTGCACGCTTACTCTTATCTCCTAGTTGCCTTTCTTATGCCTTCATCCACTTGATATGGCCCACTTTGAACTTAAATATCGGTGTGGTGTCACACATGTGAATATGCAAGAAGACCATAACTCATTCATTCGTGATTTACCATATTGTAAATTTCGAATTTGCGACTGCATTGAAAAGTTAAAATTTACCGTAATTAGTGCCATGTTCACAGCCTTGGTTTTATTAAGGTCACTAAATACATATAAAGGTACCACCATTCCATTCCAAGATTTTGTTCCCCCAAATTAAAAAGGACAGAACATTGTAAGAAAGTGAGAGTGAGACAATCGATAGCTTTACCCCATATATTTAATAACTACTATACTGCTAGTGATTATAAAGACATGGCGCCGAGCAACCGTCAGCTGCGGCCTCGACCCATATAAAAACGGCATTACAAAAGTGAAGTGAAGTGTGAAAGTGGAATAATAGTAGGTTAAATAAAGTTCACAGAGAGAGACGTTTAATTGAGAGAATAGAGTATAGTTAACAAAGTACCAAGTCCAAACTTTCGAACAAAATCGGCGAAATTTAGAACTTAACCTCTACGCCCGCTGACGTCACATCACAGGACAGCTACGATTGGACCATCCAAAACCATAGTTATAATCAACCTAAAGCAGGCCCTACACGCGCGAATATTTAATTTAAAGTTAAAAATCCAAACAATTGAATATATTAACTCGCGAAAATGGAAGACGAAGATACAAAAAAGACGTTACAGGCAATGTTAATGAATATCCAACAGATGCAAGCAGAAATGTTATTAGAACCACATAAAAGTCAGAAGGAAGTGCTGAGTAGCGCGACTGAGCTAAGTAATATCAGAGAAATGATGATATTAAGAAACGAGGAAATTTATAGGGAAAGAAACGCATTATGCATGGAAATAAGGCGATTGGAGGAAAAATTGCAAAACCAACGAACATTCAGGACCAAGCCAAAAATAACATATACCGCAGAAGGAATTATGCGATTGGAAAATTGGAATCATAGCAGAAACGAAAACGAGACCTGGAGAAACAGAGCTATAGAAACGAATATCAGAGCAGATAAGAAAAGAAGAAATAATATGGAAATTAAAAACGGAAAAATGGGGACATACGGAAAAAAGAATGAAAAGCCACCCAAACTAGATGACCTACTAAAGATAGCATCGTGGAATATTAGAGGATCATACGAGGAAGGTTCCTTGAAACGCTTAATAAAGGAGATGAAAAACCACGAAATAGTAATATTAGCGGTACAAGAAACAAAACAGAAAGGAAAGGAAATTATAGAAATAGATGAACACATATACTTTAATAGTGGAGGAGAAGACAGATGACTAGGAGTAGGCTTTATTATAAAAAAAGAATTTAAAACTATAGTAGTAGAATTTAAACCCATATCAAATAGAATGTGCTACCTAGGAATGAGAGGGAAATATTAGAAAATAACTCTGCTAAAGATACATGCTCCAACCGAAGTAACAGAAATAGGTAGGAAAGAAGAATTCTGTAGCAGACTAGATGAAGAATATGAGAAAATACCCAAATATGATCTCTAAATCCTACTAGGAGATACAAATGCGCAAATAGGGAGAGAAGATTGCTACCGTCCTACTATAGGCAAATATAGTAAGCATGAAGAGACAACAAAAATGGTCAATTAATTGATTTGGCTAAAGAAAAAGGAATGAGAATAAAGAGCACATATTTTCAGAAAAAAGATATACATAAGGGTACTTGGAGATCTCCAGACGGTTTGTACATACCAAATAGATCATGTCCTCATTGAAAACGACGACGAAAAATGCATAAAAGATATACGAGCTTATAGAGGACCCGACACGGACTCTGATCACTTTCTACTTGGCATAAAAATCAAACAGGAACTCCCAATGAAAAGAAACAGAAAAGTAACAAGGAAGATACAAAAAGAAATAAGTAGAATGGTAAAAAACGAAGATAAAATTGATTATCAAGGAAAAATAAGTAATAGACTGGAGAGATGGATACAGCAACTGATTAAAGAAATATGGGTCCAAGAAAAGTTGCCTCAACAATGGAAAGAAGCGGTACTAATACCAATTTATAAGAAAGGCGATAGATCAGACTGTGAGAATTACAGAGGTATTGCACTGCTAAATGTTGCATATAAGATTTTTGCTACTCACTTAAAGAACAAATTAAAAATGGAAGTCGAGGATGAGATCGGTGAATACCAATGCGGCTTTAGATAAGGCAGATCGGTTGTAGACCAAATTTTTGTACTGAGAGAGATACAGGCCGAAAGTCATGAATATAAAAAGGATACATTTATAACCTTCATAGACTTTAAACAGGCATTCGATTCTATCAATAGGAAAGAGCTTTACAAAGCACTGGGAGAACTAGGTGTAACGGGAAAGCTTATAAAACTAATACAACTAACCCTAAAAGAAACTACCAATATGATAAGAATTGGGAATAAAATGTCACAGAAGTTTGAAGTACATGAAGGATTAAGATAAGGCGATCCCCTGTCCTCAACACTTTTCAACTGTGCATTAGAGTACGTCATCAGGAAAGCAGAAATAAACAGAATAGGACTAATACACCATATTGACGAGAAGTAACGCAGAACTAAAAACTGCAATTTTGAGGTTGGAAGAAGCAGCACAGAAAATGGGACTTATTATAAATGAAAAGAAAACCAAATACATGGCATGGACGGAGCAGGAGTATAACAGTACAAACAAATTAAATATAACGGCGACTAAAGGAAAAACATTAAGTTTTGAAGAGGTTGACAGATTTAAGTATCTAGGAACAGAAATTTACAGAACACCAGACTCAAGAATGGAAATACAGAAAAGAATTATGGCTGGAAACCGCTGCATACAGGCATTCAGAGGATGCTTTTACAATAAAAATATATCAAGAGGACTCAAAATAAAAATCTATAAATCTATAATAAGACCAATCGTAATATACGCAAGTGAGGTATGGACATTAGGATCAACAGAATACAAAATGCTAGGAGTATGGGAAAGGAAAGTGCTCAGAAAGGTGTACGGAGGGAAAAAAGTACTAATAAAGAATTATACAAGGACACAGATATAATAGCAACAGTGAAAGGGCAAAGGCTGAGATGAATAGGTCACATACCAAGGATGAAAGCCAGCAGGATTCCAAAAAAACTGTTGGAAAGTAACATAGGTGGAAAGAAAAGAAAGGGCAGACCAAAAGCAAGATGGAAAAAAGAAGTAATGGAAGATATAGAACAGTGTAACATAAAGAATTGGAGAGAAAAGTGTAGTGAGAAAAAAGTGTGGAAAAATACAGTAAAACAACCCATGGGTCTACTAGGCCTTAAGTGCTAATATATATATATATTGCTAGCAGTTATGAGTGGGGAGGTGACGCAGTAAGTGAGACAAACAACCAACTCTTCAATGTATATGGTGAGTTGTGCGCATGCGCGTCGGCGTCGTCCGCGCGGTGTGGAAGTGGTCAAGTTTAAAATTCGCTTCTAAAGGCGAAGTTTGAATTCTCACGCATGCGCACGAGACGCGTTATACTCTAAGTGACACTATGTCGGCGCCGTAATGTTTTCGGCCATTGCCAGGCCCTACTAGCAATATAGTAAGTAATACATATATGCTTTACCCCAAATTAAAAGAGACAAAAGATATATGTTTGCACAGTTGGCGGTACCTTATGAGAAAGATATGATTTAGTAACCTTAGGTTTTATAACGACAATACGACATCTGTCTTACAATGCCTAAACTATTTATCCGCTATTTACATTTACATTTAATTTCTAATAGAAAGCGGCATAGCCGATGGCTCTATTATATGTTTTTGGTTTGTGCTCGCTTAAAAGTAAAAACTAAAATTAAAACTACAATTAAAAACCTGCGAAAAACTAAAATTAAAACTGGGTTTACTATCATTTTAACTAGAATTAGAATTACGGTCATTACAATTGTACATATTACATGCTATAATGGATTAATGCAGTCATAAAGTTCTCATTTTCTGCATCCAGTCTATTTTTGAAGGAGTTCACACGGCGAGCGTTCACTGTATCTGCGTTTAATGAGTTACACTTATACACACCCGGGTTTGTAATAAAGTTTCGCCGAACATTGTTGTTTCTTTCCTTTTCTAATTTTTTTGAGTGGCCTCGTAGGTGATTGGTATTGAAGTGGAAGATGTGTGTGGGTACAGAGTAAAAATTTCCTATTATTTTGAAGGTTTCGATGAGATCACATCTGAGTCTTCGTTCTCGTAATGCGGTAAGCTTGAAGTGTTTTAGTCTCGATTCATAAGATTCTTCTTTTAAGTTTGGAGGTAACGTAGTAATTCTTCTCTGCACTCGCTCGATTGGCTCTATGTCCTTAACAAAATATTTCACATGAATGGTCTTTGAATGCTTTTTTAATAAGGTAGGTGAATGAGTTGGCCTTCTTTACTACCGAGCTTATGTGTGGTTCCCACTTCAGGTTGGAAGTTATAGTACCCCCATATCCTTTTGACTGTTAACAGCTGGCAGCGGTTGCTTGTTCAAGTAGTACTGGTTTCGAGGATTTCTGGGGCCGATACCCAGAACACTGCACTTGGTTTCGTTTAAGGTCATTTTCCAAACCGTACTCCACTTCTCTATGGTGATGAGATCCTGCATTATTTCTTGTGCTTGCAGAATGGGGTCCCCAAAGATTTTGGTGTCATCTGCGAAGAACACTATATTTGTTTTTATGTCCCTTGCAAGGTCACTGACGTATATTAGAAACAGCAATGGTCCTAGTACTGATCCTTGTGGCACTCCACTGCGTACTTGGTAGTTATCAGATAGAACTCTGTTTGCTCGTACTCTATAATGACATCCTTTTAAGAAATGTTCTATCCATTTAAGTAAGTTGCCTCTTACTCCGTAATGTTCTAGTTTGAGTAGCAATCTGTTGAAAGGGACTTGATCAAAGGCTTTTTTGAAGTCTAAGTATATGACGTCTACTGGTTGTCCATTATCGAAACTTGTAGTCCATGCATCTAAACAGGTGAGTAGGTTAGTAATTGTTGACCGTTTAGGTAGGAATCCATGCTGACTTTGTGGTAAAATTTGGTTGTTTAAAAGAAATTCTGTTAATTCCCATGTTATGATTTTTTCCATACATTTGCATGTGCTTCAGGTCAGACTAATCGGCCTATAATTCTCAGGTTGGAGCCTATCTCCTTTCTTGAATAATGGAGTGACTATTGAATTTTTCCAAATTGGGGGCAGTTCTCCGGTGTTCATGGATTCATTCATGGCATCTGCCAATTTGTAGTGGATGCTTTCGCAGCAGTTTTTTAAAAATACTGGTGGTATTTCATCTAGACCAGAGCTAGCATCTGCTTTCAGTGCCTTTATGGCTTTTATTACTTTTTCTGGGGTAAAGTCGATGTTCATTACTGTATCGTCAATCCGTGTATCATATGGCATTATTGGCAAGTGCTCTGGTTCCATTGAAAACATATCAAACTGGCATGCAAATGCATCTGCTATCTCTTTGTTAGAGTCAATGATATTTTCCTGTTTATCTTTTAGAGCAATTGTAGTGACATACGTGTTGAGGGTGTGCTTTACATATTTAAATAGCTGTTTTGTTGATTCGGATTTGACAATAGTGTTCTCATATTTCTTCCTGGCATTTCTTATTATGTTTTGCAGCTTGTTATTTTGTTCTCTGTATATTCTATAGTTGTAATCTGTTTTCTGTGCAGTGTACTTGTCCCATAGTTTACGTTTTGTTTTAATCTCTTTGAATATTTCTTGATTGATCCATGGTTTTTCTGTGTTTGTTTTCATAGTTCGCTCAGGTATGTACTTCTGGATGGCTGCATTCATGATTTCTTGGCACCGTTCGTATTTTCTACATCCTGTGGGACCACCGCCAGTAGTCTGGATATCTTGTTGCGTAATAAATGAATTTATTTCTTGATAGTTCGCTTTCCAGAAGTTCCTTTTGGTAATTTTGTGTGTTGGCTTTGCTTTTTGGGTTATTTGAGATTTTGCTAGTATTATGAAATGGTTGCTTGATCCTATAGGAGGTTCACTATGAAGGTCGTATAAAAATTTCTTTTCATTTACCAGCACGAGATCCAGAAGTGACTTTTCCTGGTTTCTAATACGCTTTGGGAATGATATGAGTTGAACGGCTTTCATGATTTTCTATGCATCCAGGAAGTCTGCTGCTGATGGTTACAGTCTTCTAAGTGTAAGGGTTCTCCAATCAATTTCTGCATAATTGAAGTCTCCAAATATGTATGTTGGTATGCTGCACGAAGTTACTTGTTCCAGACTGTTGACGAGCTCTTTGTTAGCTTCTTGGGGAGCGTAATTTGGCCTGTATATGCAGGCAACCTGGAATTCATATTGCTGTACCAAAAGGAGATCTCAATCAGCTGTTCTTTTAGTTTTTTGCGTGATTGGTCTTTTTGTTTTACTATTTTTGAAGTACCATTATTATATTTAATAATAATATTGTGCTCACCTTTACTTTTGTGGTGTTTAGTTCCTCTACCATTTATTTCAGGTACTGCCTCTGTATTTCGGTTTGGTCGTACTTTATTTATATCCCGGTATCTTTAGCTATGTCATTTTTGCGTTTTAGGATTTGTGCTGCCATATTTTTGTCGGGAAATAGTCTTATTCTGTTTTCAGAGTATTTTCCAAGGCGATACATTTTTATTTTGTCGAGTGGAGTTTCGTTAGATAAGCCTGTAATTATAACTACAACTCTCTCCTTTTCATGTACGGAGCGCTCTTGTTTGTCTTTTTTATCAGATTCTGTTAGACCAAATATTAGTATGTTGGCTGGTCTGATTTCCCTTTCTATTATTTCTTGAATGGCAGGTTCAACTGTTATCCCGCTGTTGACTGCTTCTCTGGATGCGGGTGAATGAGCTGATGTCTCTTTATTTTTTGCCACCTCCTTCAATTTGCCCAATTCTTCTCTAATTAGTTCGTCTCCTTTGTAGTTTCATTCAATTGTGCTTCTAAACCTGTTTTGTTTACTGCATTTTTTAGGTTATTTATGTCTTTTTTCAAATCTGTCTCTTTGTTTACAGTTTTTACGATATCACTGTAACTCGATTTTTCAATTTTTAGATTCTTGATTTTTTCTATTTCCTCCTGTAGGTCCAGGCTGGATTTGTTAACTTCCTCCTTAAGAATAGCAAAATTACTCCTGATCACTTCAGTTTCTTTGTTAATTGCTTCAACGACTTCTTGGTGGCATAGTTTTTCTGCGATTGTTTTCTTAAGTGTATCCATTTCGGATTCGAGTACATTTATTTGGTTGTTAAAATCAGGTAGGGCCTTGACCTTTTTAATACAGGGAGGGCAGAAGAACATGAGAACTCGCTGATTAAGTTCTATCGCACGAATTTCCGATGCCGCGAGACTTGCACATTTTTGGCATATTAGTTTTCTACAGCAGTCACATGCTGCACCGAATCTTTTGTTCTCAGATTTTTCTTTATCCTTTAGAACACATTCGAAATCACACAAAGAACATATGTGCGACATTGTAGGTTATGATTATTTACACTTCCTGTGGGGAAACTACACGTTTTACGCACACCACGTGTCTATATTTATAGTTTGGAATACCATTTGTCCTTCTAGGCCTTCTATTTTCCACAATTTTGTGTTAATTAGAAATCGCAAAAACACAAACTTCCATTTTGAATTCTTGGTTATTTCTCTAAAACTATCAGGTGTCTGCAAGAACAGCACCGATAACCGACATTTGGCGTTGTAATATTCACCCTCCCGAATTTGTTTAGAAATCACTTATTCTCAAAAAATAAACAGCAGAAATAGCTCAATGGCCTCTTAAATGAAAGATCAAAAATCTTATTTTCCTGTAAGCTGTTTTACAGTTTCTGTTTTCTATTTTGCACAAGTAAATTTTACTGTTGAATGGCAGAAATACAAACGGAAAATGGCTACAAGCGTCAATATTTTAAATACAATTTTACAACGCAAGCGAATCTCTTACCATTTATAAAATAGCTTACGATAATCAGCTAACATTTGCCTTTGATATGAAGTCTTGTTTAAGTTCATAGGACAAGTTTAACTTGATAGTAAGTGATTATTATGTAGCAATCTGTCCCTATACTTTCAGCATAAGCCAAACGCCAACCTTAATGTCTTCAGCAAAATTTTTTGAGTCCTATATTTGAATTATCTGCGATGTGTCATGACAAAATTTATTATGATTTATTCAAGTTATAATGGAACAATTAATCTTAAATATCTTGGGTTAAAAATTGTGTGTAGTTATTTTTTAAGTATCGTAACCCCAAGTGTTTTTAGAAGGCAAATATTCACCTTTCTATATATCACTGTATAAAATATTTGTTACCTGTTTGCAAATGTCAAAATTCTGTTTACAGGTGCCAGTTGATAATGGAATACTCATCAAGTTCTTCATCCCAAGGATCCCCTGAAGAACCACAGTATTATTTACATCAACATCCGTTGCTTACATATTTATTGTGGGTACGAGATCAGAAAAGGCTGCAGAGAACATCATTGTGCCTTGAAGATTATGTCTCCTGCATAAATAAACATTCCATTGGAAGTGCCAGGTCCCTCTTCAAAATATCAAGAGACAAGAATTGCAACTGCTTTGTGTTTCGAAAAGTGGGAAAATGTCTCCATGTTTTGAATGTTGTAGAAGTGGCAGAATTGCGTGAAATTATAAAACTACAACCAGACTGTTCTGTTCGATCGATGTTATCCTTTCCCACAGATGATATAACTTCAGTTCTGGAAGAGACAAGGTTGATTGAGAATAAAGACAGCAATCTATCGCAGTTGAAGAAATGTGACAAATGCAATAGATATTTTAAAGATAATTCCTTAACATTAGCATCAAATCGGCATCAGTGTTCCCCTGAGATGATAGGCACAAGTTGTTCTCGGAGATTGAAGCTGCCATTTTTATGTGATGGTCTGAAGACCTACATACATGTAGACGCTATCATGCTGGGCTCTAATGAATTGCATCACGTAATACCTGTCGTGTCGCGTGTTTATGATATACTTGATAAACTGAATATAAGAACAAGCATAATCCAGATTCTTGCTCAGGATCCCAAGTATCTAAGAACTCTTGATATTTTGGAAAGTCAGAACATGGTTGACAATTTTTTTACGTATCATTTATACCTGTACATTGTATACAGATTAATACCGTATCTTGAAGGGTTATCATATATAGAAGTACATATGAAGGTCATACCCATCTTTACAGTCATTAGATCTAAAAAGGGTGAGTTATCAAAGGATGTGACCGGTTTTAATGAAGAAGAAGAGATTGATAAACGACTTGCAGGTTGTCCAGATCAATATAAAAACAAGGTACAGGTACTTTTTGCAAATTTTAATCAAGAGTATGATGATGAGGGAAGAAAAGTTGATGAATATATGAAAAATATCGTTCACGATGGACTTTTGACGTCATTCGAGACGGAGTGGCCCTATGTTATAAAATGCTTAGACGTAAAGAGGCCAGTGTACAAAGGTATTCGAAGTTTTGTCAAGCAGAGAAGGGAGAAAGGTGAGGATGGTGATACATGGTCTACGAGTCGCGATTTCGTTTATGGCAAACAAGATAGAGAAATTGGATGGCGTCTAACGAACATATTTGGTGTTTTACCGCGACATCGAATATCTGGAAATTCGCTAAAGAGAGCGTTGCTCGTCTCGAGGGAAAAGTACAATTACGATGAGAC
This sequence comes from Agriotes lineatus, assembly GCA_940337035.1. Classification (NCBI taxonomy): domain Eukaryota; kingdom Metazoa; phylum Arthropoda; class Insecta; order Coleoptera; family Elateridae; genus Agriotes; species Agriotes lineatus. The sequence continues at coordinate 93,042,840 of OW679203.1, read as the reverse complement.
GATGGTTAGTAAACTGTTACATCGTATACTGGTGAAGAATTATGATGATTAAATTGGTGTAAGCCAAAAATGTTTGTAATTGAGGGTATTTTATTAGTTGTGTAAATATTTTATCTTAAAAAATTTTAAGCCTTAAATTTAGGGCGCACTCATAAATTAGTTTAAGAGGCGTTATTTTTATTTAAAATGTGTTAAACTTTATTAATTGTTCAATTGTTTTTTTTTGCAGTTAGGTGTTTGTTTTTCTATTACTTTTCTTTTAAACCTTAATTTTGAAAGTGCTCATAGATGGACTCAATATTTATCTTAAAGGGGTGCTATTTTTGGAAAAAATATTAAGTTCTTGTGATTGATGGTACTAAAAATTGGGTATTTGTAATTTTTTTTAAACTTAATTTGAGGCACAATTTTTTATTTTTTTTTTGTAGTGTTAAAATTTATTAGTTGGGTAACTGTTTAGCTTAACAATTTAAACCTTAAATCAATTTGGTCTGGTAAATTATGTTTTTTCATTTTTTAGTAAAGTGTTAAATTTCTTAGTTGTACAACTGTTTTTTTTTTGTTATTTTATCTTAAAAATTTTAATCTTAATCAATTTAGTCTGGTAAATCTGTTCGTAAAAGTTAGTTTAACCTTCAGATGACCAGGTGAGGTAACTGTGTCACCCCAACGCTCTTTTTTCTGCCATATGTATTTCCTTGAGTTTTTAAAATTGCAGATTGATGATTTTTTTAGCTAAGTTTTTCACCTTCTTATTCATTATAGTAAACTTAATTATTTTCAAAATCGAGACACAATTGAAAAAAATTTTTTTGGATTGGGGTGAGTTAGTAACCCCAAGTGACCTTCAGTGCTATACATTTTTTTGCTGATACGGACCGTAATTATTCTTTCGCTAGTGTTTAACAAATGTGCGTAGGCCAGTCCGGACAAGTTGTTACTTGGTGTGACTTGTTTGCTTAGTTCAGTATACAGTCAGACCTCGCCGTTCGCGGAGGTTACGTTCTAGAAGAATGCCGCGATGCGCAAGTAAACACATAAATGATTAAAACAGAGTTAGGTTCCATTAACTAGATTTATTTATATCGAGAGATCCAAAAAAAACTGTTCCTCAGCAGGCTGTGGAATGAAAAGTCACGTCTTTACTTGTGTCAGACAATAATTAGTTGTCATTTTCTATACGAATCTGTCAGATTGTTAAAAGATTTTTGCTCCTAAAAATGACGTTTCATTATTATTTAACTAGTGAATCACCCGAGTTACGCTTCGGTTCGCAAATTTAGGAATCGTACCCGCGCCGCCTGTGTGGCCGGCGAACATTCTACCACCGAGCTACGGAACTTTGTTGAACGACGTGCTGCTGTAGTGCTATATAATGAATCACCTGAACTACGCTTAGTTTGCTAATTAAATAATCTAATTAAAACCCTTTTACTTTCTCACATACGGTAGTATAGAGAAAGTATTGTAATCGTCAAAAAAATCGACTTCGAGATTTTGACGAATCTTGACGTTTTAGACCTCCTAGAGTCCGATAAAACCATTTTTCGAATTATTTCTGTGTGTGTGTATGTGTGTGCGTGTGTGCGTGTGTGTGTGTGCGTGTGTGTGTGTGAACACGATAACTTAAAAACTAAATAAGCTAGACCCTTGAAATTATGTACATAGTCATTATTCAAAATTTGTAGATTTCTGTCAAATTTTGAGCGAAATCGGTTAACCGGAAGTGGCACTTTACCTAAACAGGTAGCGGTACCTAATCAAGTAAAGTACCAGTTTGCTTCGAGATATTTGAACAAAATTTTGTACATACATTTCTTATGTAGAAAAACTACCAGATATTACATTTCAGCATGATCGGTTAACCGGAAGTGGCATTTTACCTAAACAGGTAGCGGTATCCATTCAAGTAAAGTACCAGTTTGCTTCAAGGTATTTGCACGAAATTTTGCACATACATTTATTATTGAGAAAAACTCCCAGATATAAAATTTCAGTATGATAGGTTAACCTAAAGCGGCACTTTACCTAAACAGGTAGTGGTACTTTCATATGTTTGTACAGGCGCGTAGCGAAAAGGCAGATAAGTAAGTTGTTTTGGGGCACAAAACTTAAAATAAAATTGTATTTACGCAGAACGTTTTTAATGTAAACATAGATAGATACATATACAACTGTTAAACACCAATAGTTATCAGTACTAAGGCGAATGCGAGAAAGTCTAGGGGAGCACACTCCCGATTTTTTTAAAATAAAAACCGGCCTACGATCTAAGTCTAACAATTAGCGATATTTTAAGCCATCATACAACTTAATTGGTCCAGTATCGTCGGAGGAGCTAGTGACCAAAGATACAAACAGACCAACGATTTTATGTATTGGATTCCAGCTGACACAAGTAAAGACGTGACTTTTCATTCCACAGCCTGCTGAGGAACAGTTTTTTTTAGATCTCTCGATACTATGCAACCTCGTAAAACCAAAACTTTTCTGCGTTTTTTGACTGGCACATCTGAAGCAGAAACTTTGCGCTTTGACGACATGGTTTTCCGTGTTTTAAAAATTAAACTCAATTGAATTTTCGGCAGAAACGCTCGAGAAGAGAGTAAAGCTTCAACTAAAATTCCATACGTAACATAAGTCTGCCACTTGTATCTAGAGCTCGAATGTCCATTTGTTTATTCAAGTTATAATTTTACAAATTATTTCAGGTCCGATTTGGTAATAAGAGATTCAAAGAAATAGGCTCGATAAGTGTGTTTACAAGTTCGTGATAAATAATGTTATTTAGGTGTTCATGACATAAACCGCATACGTCTGCTTTATTTACTTAGTGTATGAAAGTTGAACATTTGAGTTGAGTGTCCTCTGATGTGATAAGAGGTGCGCGATTTTGGAGCAAACATAGTGTGAAAATAACGTAATAAATAGTGAATTTTTGATGAGGAAGTAGTACAAACTGAAGAGAGCAGAAGAACGGTGTAGACAGCTAATGTTACTTTCATATTATTATAAAAATTAATTATAACCTGAAATAAATAGTGATAAGGCTGTGACCTTGTGCGGACGGGCGCGAGAAGCTGCCTTGGCGCAAAGGGATAGGCAACCCAACAGACAGCTGAGTATCAATACTCTAACAAAACTACATAAACACTTTGTAGGCAACACACATAACGTCGCAGCGCAGAAACAACTGGGATTAGCAAAAGACAAACCATGGAAGCCTTGCTGGAGGATATCCAAACCAAAATAACTAGAATGGATAAAAGGACAGAACGGATTGGAAATATAGAAGTTAAAATAGATAAATTACAACTAGAAATAGAGGAAACGAGACGAGAGAACAGCAAGCTGAAGAAGCAAAATAAGTTACTGGAAGAAAAGGTAAGAATTCAGCAGAAAAACATAACAGATATGGAAAGAGAAGTGCGGAAAAGAAAAATAGTAATAAAAGGAATCTCCGAGGGAGGGGATGAATCGAACCTAGAATTAAATGAGAAGATTAGAATACTGCTGCGGGAAATGAATGTCAACATTAACATGGAACAAGAAGTCGAAGAAGTAAGAAGATTGGGCAGAAGGAACATAAACAAAAAGGGAAACAGACCGGTATTAGTAGAATTCGAATCTCTGAAAAAGAAAAACGAGGTGATGAACAATAAAAGAAAGCTGAAGGACACGAAAGTTTGGATCACAGATGACTTCCCGAAAACAGTACTAGAGGAACGCAGAGAACTACTGAAACATATGAAACAAGCTAGGGAGCAGGGGTACAACGCAAATTTAGTGTACAATAAATTATTCGTCAATGGTGAACCCTACGCAGTGGAACAACCAACAGAACAGGATTACGTAGAAGATACGACAGAAGACACAAGAGCAAAGAAACAATACTGTAAAGATAATCAAACAGTACAGTCAGAAAATCAGGGAGAAGAGGATTTAGATGAGGAAGACACGATGGAAGCAGAGGAAGGCAAAGAGGGAAAAAAGAGAGGAAGATCGACGGACGAGGAAAATGGAAATTCACCCAAGCAAACAGTATCAGTAGGAACAATACCAAAAAAAAGAACCCAATACTGGGCACAAACAATACTAATGCCTCACAAGAAAATAGAAGAAAAAAAAGGGAAAGAAACAGGAAAGGATATAGGAAATAAGTCCTCAGAAGCAGAAGCTCAAAAAAAGGACCTACGAAAGATCACAAATACCAAACCATATCAACAAGTACAAGAAACAAAAAAGTAATTAAAACAAAATAAGGACGGAAGAACAGATGACGACAAGCGAGGAAAATGGACAAAAGAATAAAACAAATGAGAATGCAAAGCAAGAAGAAATACTAAAAGCAGATAAACTAAAAAGAATTAAATATACAGAAAAAGAAGCAAAAATACTTAACTCTGATAAAATGAAAACTCCAACAGAAGAGGTCTTAAAAAGACTGAAGAACTGGCAAATATATAAAGAATGTAATAGAAATGAGCATAAAACAAACCCCTTAATCGAGAGAAAATATAGAATAAAGGCGGGGAAAATAACAGAAGAAACAAATAAACGAAAGAATAAAGAAAGTCTAAACATAAATGCAGATGAGAAAGGAACAAATAGTAAAGGAGTTGTTTGATTCACACAGATGCGTGCATCAAAACCTTCTTGATTATAATTAATCATGTAATTCAAGTCATAACTGTTTTATCTCATTCAAAGGTCGTGGTAAAGTCAAATTTGCATCTTGCCGTATTTGTTTGCCTCTGTTAATGTTGGAAAGGAATTTGTAAGCTTCCCTTAATGGCTTTTAAGCGGATGGATACATTTTCTAATAGAACTTAAGCCGACTTAGCATATTTGGGAATCGGGTTTATGGATTTCGTTCAATTGCCTCATTGAGAGAGCTTAGCATTAAGGTTTCTTAGAATAAGCATTTTTCCTAAATAACGTGCGACGCTCCGATTGGCTACGCAGGATCGCCTCAGCCAATAGTGTTTGAGCTTGCCCCTCCTTGATGATTTGGCGAGTTCGGCTCGCTGTAAATTCAAAATCAGTTAGATCCAGAGCCTCGAGGAAGCAAGCAGCTATGCTTTGTGCTGGGTTGCGGTCGTTCTAACTCCCTGGAGAAGACGTTTCCAGGTTGTTTTGTGTTACGGTTACGCGCAATTCGCTATTTTCGCGTGGCCAATCCAAGCGTGTCACAACAGTTGAAGCTTTTGTAAAAAACCATCGGTCCATCAGTGACGTTTGTAATCGTTGTTACTCAATATACTCGTGTTTGTTAAGTCTTGTTTCACTCCAACAACTAACTGAACCCAAGTTAGGGTTATTAAGTGGCAGTTCCCGGCAATCCCATTGAACCGGAATTCGCAGCGGATTAACTGGAGGCCCCATTCGTGGAAGCCTCTTATCAAGTTAATCATACAAAAAACATTGGTCCTTCGAGCCGGATTTGGAAGAAGCTAAAAAACGCGAGTGTACAAGTTTCCAGTAGCTGGTGGATGCAATCGCTCCAACATCATTTCGTCGGAGAGCGTCAAGAAGCTTCGCCAACACCAGGAAATTCAACCATCGAGAGCTTACACCGAGTCCAGGTCCCACGTCAAGCGGCAGCGATCGGCAGCGGGTTGGTTTTCTGTTCGTCAAGAAGTTACTACGTTCTCAAATCAAAAGTAAGTCCTTTTCCATTACACCTTCGTTTAGTGTTGTTTTTTGCTTGTGTCAGTCATGGTGGAAACTCGTTCGACATCAGCGGTCATGTCGGAAACTCGCGCTTTAACCACTCGTTGCAAATTCATAAAAGCCAAAGTAGATCGTTTCGAAACTCTATTTCATAGAATTTCTTCGTCCAGCCCCGTGAAGGCTCACGAGGTCGGCAACTTGTCAGAAGAGTTTAGTTGTTTCCAAAATTTGTTGGATGAGTATGAGAAGTCAATGGAGGGCCTAATGGAGGCCGACGCTGAACACTTTGATGAACTTTTCAATGAATTCGACTCTTTTATGACTCATTTTAGCGAGATTAGTAGCACAGTCAAGGAATTCTTATCAAAAAATAAGATCAGTCCGGGTATAAAACCTAATCTAGGTCAAAATTCTTTGCAAAGTGGCCCTTCAGGAGAGCTTGCTGGATTAAGATTACCACCCTTAGATTTGCCTTCATTTTCGGGGAAATTCGAGAATTGGGTTCAATTTCATGACTCCTTTACGTCGCTTATTCATAACAACGTTAATTTGACCAACGTTCAGAAATTTTACTATTTGATTTCTTCCCTTAAGGCAGAAGCTGCTAGTTCAATCTCGTCGTTAAAAGTTACCAACGATAACTATACCATTGCTTGGGACATTCTAGTCAAGCGATTTGAAAATAAGAAACTGATCGTAAAATCAAACATAAATGCGTTATTCAGTTTAGAGAACGTAAAAAAGGATTCACATTCGTCTGTTTAAAGGCTGCTCGATAGTGTAGTTAGAATTTTGGAAATTTTAAAGGCGTACGGGGAACCCACAGTCGACACCATACTAATACATATCATAGTTTCGAAGCTCAGCTCAGCAATGCAGACTGACTGGGAATTATGCAAACATGCCGGACAATTTCCTACTTTGCGAGAGTTGTTAGATTTTTTAGAGAGCAAAAGTCACTTATTAGGTTCGCTGGAAGCTGCGAAAATAGGTTCGAGTTTGGGAAATCAGGGATCCGAGCAAAAAAGTCATGCACGCGCTCATGTAGCCAGAGAGCAAGGTAATCACTCTTGTGATTTTTGCAAAAATAGTAATCATTCGATTAGCGCTTGCGAATCATTCTCAAAATTGTCGGTAAACGCTCGTATCGAAGAGGCGCGTCGTTTGAAATTATGCAACAATTGTCTCAAGCCCGGACATTTCGTGGTAAAATGCACATCGTCGAGATGCCGCGTATGCAGAAAAAAGCACCATACTTTACTGTGTTTGCGTCCAAAGCGCGACGCGCACGAAAATACTTCGTCGCCGCGTCCTGGACCGCCAGAATCCAGCAGTGACGCACGGGAGGTCGGGGCCGTCTCCCCGAGCGAGGCACCCGTCGCATCCGTTTCAGCAGCTTGTAGCCGTCCTGCAATCGCGGCGCCAGCGCAAGTTTTATTGTCCACGGTTAGCGTATTCGTAGAAGGATCCTCCGGGTCATTTTCCCGGGCAAAAGCTCTTTTGGACCCCGGATCCCAACTTAACTTAGTTAGCGCCGACTTGTGTCAAAATTTGAAAATTGAGAAACGAGGTAATATCACCTCACTGTCGGGTGTTGGTGCCAGGGCTCTGAACGCTGAATTCAGAGCAAACGTTCGAATCCGCTCCCGTAACGGGAAATACGAGGACATTTTGAGCTGTATTGTGTTAGACAAAATTACGGACCCTCTGCCGGCCCTTTCTTTCTCGTTGAGGGATTTGAAGATCCCACCAAACATTGTGCTAGCCGATTCAGATTGTAATACACCGGGAAAGATTGATCTTTTATTAGGCGCGAATGTCTTTTGGCAAGTGCTCTGTCAGGGACAGGTGAAATTGGGCCCAGAGAAGCCATTCTTAACAAAAACTCTTTTTGGTTGGGTTTTAGGCGGAAACATGAATGTCGAAAATCGAGCGCTCATTCGTTCAAATAGAGTTCATTTAAGTGTAACCGGCATCGAGCACGGCATTCAGAGATTTTGGGAAATCGAGGGGGCGTACGGTTCATCAGGCCGACTCTCTGCTGATGACAAATTTTGCGAAGACCATTTTCAATCGACTACGAAACGGGCGTCGTCGGAGCCGCGTAGGTTCATCGTGAGCATACCTTTCAGGAAAGATGCTCCATCGCTGGGAGACTCGCGCGGTATAGCGTTAAAGCGTTTCTATTCATTAGAAAACAAATTGTCAAAAAATCCCGAGTTGAAAACCGCGTATTCCGCATTTCTCAAAGAATACGAGTCGCTTGGTCACTTGAGCAAGGTGGACGACGAAGCGAGCCTTCCTCATCCTCGGTTTTATTTACCACATTTGCCAGTCATAAAGGAGGACAGTTCAACGAGCAAACATCGCGTTGTTTTTGACGGCAGTTGTGCGTCCTCCTCCGGAGTATCGCTTAACGACCTTCAACATAAGGGCCCAGTGGTCCAGCAGTCGTTGTTTGCAATTCTTTGTCGCTTTAGGCAATTCAAGTACGTGCTGAAAGCAGATTGCGCCAAAATGTATAGGCAAATTCTCGTGGACCCCTCGCAGACGCAATACCAATTAATTTTATGGCGTGACGACAAAACCTCAGCGGTAAAATGCTTCAAATTATTAACGGTCACCTACGGTACTAAATCAGCCTCGTACCTATCAACTAGGTGCTTGATACAAATCGCCCAGGAAATCGAAGCATCGCTTCCAGAGGCCTCATTAAGAATTAGCCGGGATTTTTATGTAGATGACCTACTGACTGGTTTTGAAAATAGGGCGGAAGCCATAAAAACGCAATTCGAAATTAGTAGCGCTTTGTCGGGGTACGGGTTTGAATTGCGAAAGTGGGCATCCAACGACAGTGAAGTAGCTAGCGCCATTGGTGTAGATCGCGGCAGCATGGAGCCCATTTCTTTGACGGAAGACGCCACGGAGAAAACTCTCGGCATTTTTTGGGATACTCGGCGGGACGTGCTAAGTTACAGAGTAAACCCTAGCTGTTGCAAATCAGTTACCAAGCGGGCTATACTCTCTAGTATGGCTCAAATATTCGATCCCTTGGGACTACTTGGTCCAAGCGTTCTAACTTTGAAACTTCTCGTGCAACGGCTTTGGCAGTTGAAGTTGTCATGGGACGAAACGGTGCCCATGGAGATGCGCTCCAGATACGACGAACTCCATTCTTCATTACGCTCTTTGGGCTCGTTGGCAATTCCGAGACGGGTAATTTGCGATGACATAAATTCGATAGATCTCCACGGATTTGCGGACGCGAGTTCTGTAGCCTATGGGTGCGCCGTGTATATACGTTGCGTTGACGCGCGCGGTAATGTCACCACCAATTTGCTTTGTGCTAAGTCAAGGGTCGCTCCATTAAAAACAATATCCTTGCCTCGTTTGGAGCTTTGCGCAGCCTTACTGTTGGCTCGTTTGATTAAAACTATACTCGATTCCTCCGCATTTAAATTTGACCGCGTGTACTATTGGTCGGACTCCACCATAACTCTGCACTGGATAAATAAGGATGCGAGTAATTGGAAGACGTTCGTCGCGAACCGGGTGTCCGAGATTCACGAACTAAGCAATAGGGAAGAATGGTTTCACGTGCGTACAAATTGCAACCCGTCCGATATAATTAGCAGGGGAATGTTACCCCAGGAGTTACTCAACTCACGCTTGTGGTGGCACGGGCCAGAATTTTTGTCACAGGCGGACTTAAAACCCCAGCCCGTTAAAATTGATTCGGGTGAGCTAGCAGCCCAAGAGTCGCGCCCAGTAGTGGCCACTCTTCACCATCGCGTCCCAGAATTTGAACTTTTCAGGCGCTATTCCAGTTTTACAAAATTACAGCGCGTAGTCGCGTACTGCCTGCGTCTCGCGAGAAACAGAAACACCGAAACGCGCTGGTCGGGACCTCCAGTCATTGACGAATTGGAGGACGCTACTCGCCGCCTGATCAAAATTGCACAGGCGGAAGTCTTTTCCGGAGAAATAGCAGTTTTGTCTAAAAAAGCGCCATTGCCGAAAAATAGTGCGCTGCTTTCTCTAAACCCATTTCTGGACGATCAGGGCCTACTGCGCGTGGGCGGCCGTCTAGAAAACTCCAATCTAAGCTTTGATCAAAAACATCCCCTTTTGTTACCAGCTAGTCACCCTTTGTCGTTGCTAATCGTGAAGCAAGAGCATTTGCGGCTCTTGCATTGTGGACACTCGGTGTTACTGGCCTCATTGCGGGATAAGTTTTGGATCGTGAGAGCCAAAGACCTAATACGTAAAGTAATACACAATTGCGTGATATGCTTCCGGGCCAAGCCTAAGATGAATGAACACTTGATGGGATCACTACCCGAAGCTCGTGTCACACCCTCTCCCCCTTTCAGCAATTGCGGGATAGATTACGTGGGTCCCGTGTTTATAAAAAACAAATCCGGGCGAGGCGCGAAAGAAGTAAAGGCTTACGTAGCCCTATTTCTGTGTTTGGCCACGAAGGCTATTCATCTTGAACTCGTGGAAGACCTCACGACGGAGGCTTTCATCGCATCGTTGAGGAGATTCATCTCCAGACGCGGTTTACCCTCCAACATATTTTCTGATAATGCTACCTGTTTCACCGGTGCCAGAAATCAGTTATCGGAATTAAAAAATATCCTGTCAGGCTCTAGTGAGCAATGCATAAGGGAAGAATTGTCGAAACATAACATTAAGTGGAATTTTATTCCGGCACGCTCTCCGCACTTTGGCGGCATTTGGGAAGCGGGGGTAAAGTCATTGAAATATTATTTAAGGCGAATATCTTGCAATGCAAAGTTAACTTTCGTTGAGTATTACACCATGCTGACTCAAGTGGAGGCGATACTAAATTCCCGTCCACTCTGTGTTCTCCCTACCGACGCCTCATTCCCCGAAGTCCTTACTCCTGCCCACTTCTTGATCGGTCGGAAGCTGACTTCGTTTCCGGAAGCCCAACTCCAGGGCATACCGGAAAATCGTCTCAGCCGCTATGGGCTGGTCCAGCGGCTGTCCCAGCAGTTTTGGGATCGTTGGTCCCGGGACTACCTCCACCTCCTGCAGCGCCGGCCTAAGTGGAAGTCCTCCAGCACGTCTCTAGCCCCCCAGGTGGGCGACGTGGTACTCGTCCACGACGAGGCATCTCCAAGCTACCGTTGGCCCCTGGCAATCATCTCGGCCACATATCCAGGAGCGGATGGTGTTGTGCGTGTGGTGCAGGTGCGCGATTCCCGAGGGAATCTCCTGAAACGCTCGGTGCGTAAAGTGTACATCCTACCCAAAGACGATCATTGCGATCAAGGGCAATAAACATTGACTTTGCTCTTAGTTGGTAGTTTTCGCTTATTGAACATTTTGCTAGGTTTAGTTGTTTCTTTGCTTGTATTCATGCTAGTTGTAGGTTATCTGTAAGACTCTTGGATTATCATCTGTCATTAGTTCTTGTTATGCATTTGATTATTTTGTAGTGTTAGATTTCAGTTTAATTTTGGGATTTAATCACGTCGTGCCATAGTCGGCACTTCGGTGGCGGCATGTTTGATTCACACAGATGCGTGCATCAAAACCTTCTTGATTATAATTAATCATGTAATTCAAGTCATAACTGTTTTATCTCATTCAAAGGTCGTGGTAAAGTCAAATTTGCATCTTGCCGTATTTGTTTGCCTCTGTTAATGTTGGAAAGGAATTTGTAAGCTTCCCTTAATGGCTTTTAAGCGGATGGATACATTTTCTAATAGAACTTAAGCCGACTTAGCATATTTGGGAATCATGGGTTTATGGATTTCGTTCAATTGCCTCATTGAGAGAGCTTAGCATTAAGGTTTCTTAGAATAAGCATTTTTCCTAAATAACGTGCGACGCTCCGATTGGCTACGCAGGATCGCCTCAGCCAATAGTGTTTGAGCTTGCTCCTCCTTGATGATTTGGCGAGTTCGGCTCGCTGTAAATTCAAAGTCAGTTAGATCCAGAGCCTCGAGGAAGCAAGCAGCTATGCTTTGTGCTGGGTTGCGGTCGTTCTAACTCCCTGGAGAAGACGTTTCCAGGTTGTTTTGTGTTACGGTTACGCGCAATTCGCTATTTTCGCGTGGCCAATCCAAGCGTGTCACAACAGTTGAAGCTTTTGTAAAAAACCATCGGTCCATCAGTGACGTTTGTAATCGTTGTTACTCAATATACTCGTGTTTGTTAAGTCTTGTTTCACTCCAACAACTAACTGAACCCAAGTTAGGGTTATTAAGTGGCAGTTCCCGGCAATCCCATTGAACCGGAATTCGCAGCGGATTAACTGGAGGCCCCATTCGTGGAAGCCTCTTATCAAGTTAATCATACAAAAAACAGGAGTGATAGATACAAGAAAAGTTAAATACTTAGGCTGTTGGAACGTACGAACCATGGTCGCAATGGAGAAAATAAATCAAATAATAAACCAGATGGAAAAATACAGAATAGAGATTCTGGCATTAAACGAAACAAGGTGGCTTGGAAACGGAGAATTAACATTAGAACAAGGAAAAACACTAGTATACTCCGGGAAAACAGAGGAAGATGCTATCCATGAACATGGGGTTGCCTTTATAATGAATCGAGAAGCAAGAAGAGCGCTCATAGATTGGGAAGCGGTTAGCGAGAGAATAATCGTGGCCAGATTCAGTGCAAAGTTTTTTAACATTACAATAATCAATACGTACGCACCAACAAATATGGAAATACAAAACAAAAAAGATGATTATTATGAAGAGTTACAAAAAACGTATGATAAACAAAGGAAAAAACACAAAAGAGATATTTTCCTACTGATGGGAGATATGAACACAAAAATTGGGAGCGAAAATGAAGGTAGAGAAGAAATAATTGGAAAAGAAGGAATAGGGGAGAGGAATGATAATGGCGAAAGGTTTTTAGATTTCTGTGCTGTGAACAACTTATTAGTGGGTGGCAGTATATTCCCTCATAAATTAAAACACAAAATCACGTGGATAGGACCTGTTGTATATGCAACCAAACATACACGACTATGATTGATAATGTACTCGTATTTAATAAAACAGTTACTATCTGACACTCAACAGAAGAGCACGTCTTTTACTTTATTACATGGCGCAGTCGCAGTTGGAGGCCAGATGAACCTCGAGAAAAGAACCACGTTTATATAAAATTCGTTACAGGAGCGAAAACGGTGAAGATATTACGATTATAATAATCTTAAGTGTGTATAAAACACAAAAATATGGATTTTCGTGGAATACCGCCGATGATCATGTCTGGAAATTTGGGTGAAAATTGGAGATTCTGGAAGCAACGATTCACAACGTATCTGGATGCTACAGAAATCGCGAAAAAAGAAGAAAAGACGAAGTGTGCTCAATGCCTAACCTTAATCGGAGAAGAAGGTATGCGTATTTTTAATACTTTTACATTTGAAAGACAAGACCAAGATAAATTAGAACCTCTACTAAAAAAGTTTGGGGACCACTTCAATCCAAAACGTAACCTAGCTTATGAACGGCATAAATTTTTGATGTGTAAACAGAAAGAAGGACAATCAATCGAGAAATACATTACTGAACTGAAAAACTTATCCTTATCATGTGAACTGGGTGATTTACGTGATAGTCTAACCAAGGACATCCTAATTTGTGGTTTACAATCGGAAGCATTAAGAGAGAAACTTCTACTACAAGAAGACAAAGAAAAACTGGAAGATGCAATCAAGATCTGCCTCAGCTCAGAAAATGCCAGGTACCGTAATCAACAAATAACAAAGGGCATGGAAGGTACCAGCATGGACGAAGTCAGCAAACATGGAACGATGAATCACGCAAGCATGCAGTATCATCGTAAACAAAATCAGTCAGCTGGACGTTCACATTCAGGCAGTGCCAAAGAAGCGGGATATTCAAAACAATCGAATCCAGGGAAACCTACCGGAGAAGCAAGAAGATGTCAAAAGTGTTCGTATAATCACAGTTTTGGAAAGTGTCCTGCGTATGGGAAGAAGTGTGCAAAGTGTGGTAACATAAATCATTTTGCAGCTGTTTGTCGTATAAAACACAGTAGTAGTATAAGAAATGTACATGTTATAGATAATAATGATGATTTTCTCTATGTAGGGTCCATAGAAGCATCAGTAAATACACTGTCGGAGGAATCGTGGTTAGAAGCCTTGCAGATCAATGGTCACTCAATCAATTTCAAACTCGACACGGGGGCTATGGCAAATATCATTCCTGTAAGTGTTTTGAAACTGATAAACTTTAATCTGACAAAAATTCAGAATACAAACATGAAGCTTTGTTCGTATACACGAGATTCTATACCTGTTTTAGGAAAATGTGTGTTAAAATGCTCACATAAAGCAATGATTAAAGATCTCTCATTCTATGTGGTCGATGTTAATAATACACCTTTACTAGGTCTTAAGACATGTGTAGATTTAGGGTTAGTTATAAAAACTGAAGCTATAGAAAAAAGCGAACCCACTTCTAGTTCAGAAGCTATAATTAGTGAGAAAGATACAAATAAAGGCGAAAAAATGAAGTCAAGTAGGGAAATAGAAAATTGCACCTCACCCGAGATAGAAAATAGAACAATTAATAAATAGGTTTGATTTTGTGTTTAAAGGAATAGGTTGTTTAGAAAAGCCATACAAAATAGAGTTAAAAACAAATGCTGAACCAGTTGTTCATCCTGTTAGGAAAATACCCTTTGCAATTAGAGATCAGCTTAAACAAACTTTAGACAAGCTAGAAAAGCAAAAAATCATAGAAAAGTCTGATAAAAGTGCAGACTGGGTTAATGCTATTGTGGTAGTGAAAAAAGTAAATGGACAGTTTAGGATTTGTCTAGATCCTTCTGATCTGAACAAGTCAATAAAACGACATTATTTCCAAATACCAACATTAGACGAACTAACAGTCAAATTAGCGGGTGCACAATATTTTACTACTCTAGATGCTACTCAGGGATTTTTACAAATCAAGTTAGACAGGGATAGCACAAAATTATGCACTTTTGGAACTCCTTTTGGGAGGTACAGGTTTTTACGATTACCTTATGGTCTAGTTAGTGCCTCTGAAGTATTTCAAGAGAGAATGCAAGAGATATTTGGAAACATAGAAGGTGTTAGTGTATATATTGATGACATAATAGTATCAGGAAAAACTAAGGCTGAACATAACCAACGTTTAGAACTAGTATTAAAAATGGCAGCTAAACACAACCTTAGGCTTAATAAAGAAAAATGCAAATTTCTTGCAAACGAAGTCCAATACATGGGACACAGAATATCAAAAGAGGGATTGAATGCAGACGATTCAAAAATAGAAGCAATTGTAAAAATGCAGAAACCGCAGAATGTGGGAGACGTACAAAGGTTTCTGGGGTTAGTAACTTATATAGGCAAATTTGTAGAAAACCTATCTGATAAAACAGCACCTCTAAGGGAACTATTAAAAAAAGATATTATGTTCAATTGGGAGAAAAAACATGATGAAGCATTTGACACTTTAAAACTTATAATAAGTAGAAGTCCGTGCTTACAGTTTTTTGATATAAACAAAGCAACCACAATTTCAGTAGACGCGTCAAAAAATGGGATGGGTGCAGTTCTTCTGCAGGAAGGACGTCCGTGTGCTCATTCGTCTCGTGCTCTTACGGATGCTCAAACGAGATACGCGCAAATTGAAAAAGAATTACTGGCGATCTGGTTCGGGATAGAAAGGTTTAAACAATATGTATTTGGTAGACAATTCACGGTCGAAACCGACCACAAACCCTTGCTACAAATTATTAGGAAACCCCTAAACTCTTGTCCAGCCAGACTTCAGAAAATTCTAATACAATTGCATAAATATGATTTCAATTTAATATATAAACCAGGAAAACAATTAATCCTGGCAGACGCTTTATCGAGAGCCTTTATAAAGGACAAAAATTTTGATGAAAATTTAGACCTAGAATTAAATGCACAAGTATGTTTAATTTCTGAGTACCTAAATATTTCAGATGCTAAACGAAATGATTATAAAAAGCAAACTAATTTAGATTTAGACCTAGTGAAATTAAAAGATTACATCGTAAACGGTTGGCCACCAAGAATGAAAGACCTTGCAGAAAATATAAAATTTTACTATAAATTTAAACATGAGTTAACAATAATGGATGAACTCGTGTACAAGAACCAAAAGCTAATAGTACCCAAAAGTGGCAGGAAAGAAATTTTAGAAAAACTTCATTATAGCCATTCAGGGATCAATAAGACAGTTTCAAAAGCTAATTTATCATTCTACTGGCCTGGTATGACAAAATGCATACAGGATATGATCTTGTCTTGTCACATTTGTCAAAATTATGAGAAATCTCAAAGCTCCGAACCGATGATACCTCACGAAATTGTTAAATTACCATTTTACAAAGTGGCTTGTGACATATTTCATCTATATAATGAATCATATTTGCTAGTCACAGACTACTACTCCAAATATGTTGAAGTCCTAAACCTAAATAAGGATTTATCTAGCTGTAATGTAGTCTCAAAATTAAAATCGGTATTTGCTCGTTTTGGTATACCAAGAATAGTTAATTCCGACAATGGTCCAGAATTCACTAGTTCATATTTTAAAATTTTTTCGAAAGAATGGGACTTTGAACACATTACTTCTTCACCAAAACATTCACAGTCAAACGGTCAGGTAGAACGTGCTATACAAACTGTAAAAAATATACTTAAAAAATGCATTTTAGACAAAAAAGATCCCTACTTAGCCTTGTTAGATGCAAGAAACACGCCAATAGACGGGACACATAGCCCTGCAAACGTTTTAATGAATCGGAACTTAAGAACCATACTACCTCAAATGAATGCCCAGTTCGAACCTAAGTTGTACAATAAACAAAATTTTGATAAATTTATTGATAGATCTCAGGTTCTACAAAAAACATACTTTGATAAGAAAGGTGTAAAACCACTAAAGGAACTTAAAAAAAATTGTATTGTTAGGGCACAGTTAGTTCCCAAAGGTATATGGCAGCAAGGAAAAATCCTAGAAAAGGTATGAAAAAGATCGTATAAAATAGCACTGGAAAATGGATCAACTTTGATTCGAAATAGAAAATTCATAAAACCAATCACAAATAAAAATTTTTGTAAAGTCGAAACATCTTCCAGTAATGCAGTAGCTGCTAACACACCTGCAAATGATCTAAATTCACAAATCTACCAAAACATACAAATTAACCATGAAGAATGTCCCATTGCTACTAGTTTGGAAAACACCATTTCAAATAAATTACATGAAACAACTGTAGGTAGCAAAATGTTAAATAATGGAAAAAATATTACACGTTCTGGTAGGGTCACAGACCAACAAAATTAAAAGATTTTGAAATATGATAGCAATTAGATTTCTGTATTGCACTAGCAGTGTTGAACTGTCATTGTAACTTGTAATGTAATTGTGACTAATGTTTACTGTAACTTGTAATATAATAATTGTAACTAGTAATGTAATTGTAATTAATGTGCTATGGGTATGTACAAACTATTGTTAGAAATTTGTTCTTAGAATAAGACGATTCTTTAAGAAGGAGGATGTTGTATATGCAACCAAACATACACGACTATGATTGATAATGTACTCGTATTTAATAAAACAGTTACTATCTGACACTCAACAGAAGAGCACGTCTTTTACTTTATTACAGGACCAGGTGGTAAACCCTGCAACCAGATTGATCATGTTGCTATAGAGAGAAGACATAGAAATTGCCTGCTGGACGTGAGAGCAATGAATGGAGCCGACATAGGATCTGATCATGCTTTAGTGAGAGTAAAGATTAAAGTTAAACTAAAAACCAATCAGAACAAAAGCAATGTAAGAATAAAGTACAACACACATCTATTGAAGGATACAGAAATACAAACAAAGTTCTGCACAAAACTGGAAGATCAAGTGAAAGTAAACATGGACGAACTAAATATAGAACAGCTTTGGGAAAAATATAAAGAAGTCCTAAAGACAACAGCAGAAGAAATAATAGGAATAAAAAAGAGAAAACACAAGCCGTGGATGACTATGAACACAGAGAAATTAATAGAGGAAAGAAATAAGCTTAAACAAAAAATACTAACTGCAAGAACAGACGAACAGAAGAAAACACTCGAACAAGCATACTGGGAGACAGATAAACAAATAAAAAGAAGCGCAAGAAGGGACCGAAGAAAACAAATAGAGGAGATGCTAAAGGAAGCCGAAACGGCAGCAGATAGAAATGACCTAAGCACGTTATATAAAATAACACGAAAAATGTCAGGTAGAAGAAATACAACAACCAATAACATCAAAGACAAGAAAGGAATACTGCTCACATCACAACAGGATATAATAAATAGATGGGTAGAATATTTTAAGGAAATTTTTAGTACCCAAAAGGATAGTAGAAATATAGAAGAGAATGATGAAGAGGACGAAGATGCAGAATTACAACCAAATATAAATATAAATATGAACGAAATAACGGAAGGAGAGATTGTACAAGCTATTAAACAGTTGAAAAACAATAAGGCGGCTGGATTGGATGACATCCCAGGGGAACTGATTAAGGCAGGATCAGAACCAATTGTAACATTTCTACACAAACTATTAAAGAAAATTTGGACAGAAGAAAAAATCCCGAAAGAATGGACAGAAGGCTTAATCGTCAAAATACCCAAAAAAGGCAATACCACAGAATGCGATAACTGGAGAGCCATTACAATATAAACACCACAAGTAAGATATTAACGAGAATAATACTAGAAAGGTTAAGGGATGCAACCTTAAATAAACTCAGAAACAACCAAGCCGGTTTTAGACCACGAAGTTCATGTATAGATCACATTAACACCTTAAGGATCATACTAGATGAATGTAACGAATGCAGAAAGGAATTGTATATAGGATTCATTGATTTCAAGAAAGCATTCGACAAAATAAATCGACAGAAAATGTGGCAAATACTTAAGACTTACGGAATACCAGATAAATATATAAACTTATTAAGCTACTCTATGAAAATTACAACGCATGTATAATACACAACGGAGAAAAATCGGATAGTTTTAAAATTGAAAATGGCGTGAGACAAGGCTGCATCCTATCGCCCTTACTATTTTTAATAAGTATTGATTGGGTAATGAGAAGAACTGTAGATAATCAAAAAGGACTAGTTTGGAGATTTGACACGAAACTTGAGGATTTAGAATATGCGGACGATATCTGTTTAATTACCGAGAAAGAGAACACTTACAAGATAAACTAAATTTACTTAAAATAAAAGCAAGTACAATGGGCCTGGAAATTAACACAAACAAGACGAAGACAATAAGAACAAATATGGAAGATAGAACAGAAATAAGGATAGAAGGAAGCAATGTGCAAAATGTTACAAACTTTACTTATCTCGGTAGCATACTGGACGAAGAAGGAGGATGTAAGTCGGATATAAAAGCAAGGATAAATAAAGCACAAAACTCCCTTTAGAACTCTCCACAAAATCTGGGTGTCAAATGAGATATCAAAGAAAACAAAACTGAGGATACTCAGAACAAATGTGATCACTGTACTTCTATACGGGTGTGAAACTTGGACATTAAACAAACAACAATTACAGAAATACAAATATTTATTAACAAATGCCTCCGAACAATAATGAAAATCCATTGGCCAATTACAATCTCAAATATAGAACTCTGGAATATTACAGAGCAAGAACCAGTTAATGTGACCATATTAAGACACCGGTGGAAATGGATTGGTCACACATTAAGAAAACCACGCTCAAATATAGCCCGTCAAGCCTTGAATATAATGTTAAGGGAAAAAGAAAGAGAGGCAGACCAGCTCAAACTTGGAGAAGAAATGTACTTAAGGAAGTAAAAGCAATAAATATAACATGGAACCAAGTGAAAGAACTAGCCCAAAACAAAAACAGATGGAAAAATTTCGTTCAATCTTTATGCAGCCAACAAGAACAAAATGGACTCAACTCGCCAAACTAAAATAAAGTGAATAATAGTGAGCAGTGTAAAATATGTGTGGACAGTTGTAGTATAAGACTGACTACCTTATACTACGGACTTACCAGTCAGAGAAACGTCTTGAAGACGCCCTATATTCCGGACGGAATGAAAGGAACGAAGAAGAAGAAGATGAAGTTGAAACAGTATGATCTAATAACCGGAGAAATACTAAAATGCTACCCCACACAGCTCTGGTTCTCCTCACAACAATTTTCAACACCGCATCCTAAGCCTCTGCTATTTTCCTCTTATATGGAAATACGCAGAAATAATAATGATACATAAAAGTGGCAAACCCCCCCAAGAAACCTCTTCCTACAGGCCTATCAGCTTACTGCCTATTATTTCTAAAATATTTGAGAGGCTGCTACTTAAAAAGATCCAGGAAGACAACCAACTTACCCATTTGCTACCTAACTACCAGTTTGGCTTTCGCGAAAACATGTCAACAATACATCAACCCCACAGGATAGTCAACCAGATATCTAAGAGCATCGAGGAAAAGAAATATTGCAACGGGCGTATTCTTGGATGTATCCCAAGAGTTTGACAAGGTGTGGCACGATGGCCTCCTGTAAAAACTCAAAAATATGTTTAATAACAATTACTATATTCTCCTGAAATCTTACCTCACCGATAGAAATTTCTCCGTAAAGCATAATGATACCATCTCTCCCGACTACCCCATACGATGCGGTGTACCGCAGGAAAGCGTACTCGGCCTGCTCCTATATCTTGTATATACTGCTGATTTACCTGAAACGGAAAACACTATTATTGCTGCATTTGCGGATGATGTTGCTATTCTATCCTCAGATAACGATCCTGTAACATCTTCCCAAAACATGCAAACCCACCTAAATCAACTTAGTGAATGGTACAATAAGTGGAGAATCAAGATAAACCAATCCAAGTCTGTCCAAGTAACATTCACCATCCTCACTCAAATCTGTCCTCGCGTAACAGTTACCGGAGCCCCTGTACCTGTGAAATCAGACGTTAAATATCTAGGGTTACATCTTGACCAACGCTTAACGTGGCAGAAGCACATACAAATGAAGCGAAGACAGCTGGACCTCAAATTCAGACAGATGTATTGGCTCATGGGCCGTAAATCAAAACTTTCGACCGAGAACAAAATTATTCTGTACAAGACGATACTAAAACCTGTCTGGTCATACGGCGTACAGCTATGGGGATGTGCCAAGCCCACTCAGTTAACGTGCCATGGTACATCAGCAATCTAATGCTGCACCAAGACTTGCAAATCCCATAGATCACAGAAGTAATTGATACCGTTGTCACCAATTATCGAGACAGACTGGAAGGAAATCCAAACACCCTCATAGATAACTTGTACAGGGATGGACCACGCAACAGAAGATTAAACAAAACCTGGCCTGCAGACCTACCTCAACAACACTAAGCCATAGGATAGTGACATAAAAGGCGAAATGTCAGTGGACATTGTCCCTTTCAAGCCAAAAACTTTCATCACATTTACTCAATACTTTGTGTGAAGTAGATTGTAAATTCAAATATGTAAAAAAAAAAAGTTTACCTATCGCTTTCTTTACTTCTTCTAGTTGTATATTGTCACTCGTTTCTTCTAGTTTTGTATTGGCATTTCCTTCTCCTGGTCTTATTGCGCTTTGTTCTGTTTCTGCTTCCTCTTCGCTTGTGTCAGCTCCTTCTAACATGTCCTGAAAATACTGTTTCCATCTATCCGTAACTTCATTTTCTTCACTAATTATGTTTCCTTCTTCATAATGTGCCTCAACCCTTGTTGTTCTCTTTTGTTTCTCATATTCTTGAGAACTTTATAGAAAAGCTTGTAATTTGTTTTACTATCTTTTTCCATCTTTATCCCGAAGTCTTCCCATTCCTTGGCTTTTTCTATTTTGATCTTCTCCTTTGCCAACCGTCTCGCTGCTTTATAATTTTCATAGGCTTCTTCACTTCTTGTTGTAGGTATGCTCTCCAAGCTGTCTTTTTTGTTTTGATCAAATTTTTGACTTCCTCGTTCCACCAACTTGTTTTCTTCTTGAATCCTCCTATTATGGCTAATCCGCAAGCTTTGGTCCAAGCCGCATACATGATTTCCTTGAATTTCAACCATTCTGCTTCTATTGTCAAGTTTTGCCATTCATCTGCTGTATCCTGTGCCTCCTTCGTGATCCATTTGGCAAACTCCTCTCTTGTTCGTTGTTCTTGTAGTTTGTATGTCGTGATGGTTTTTGTTTCTTTCTTACTGAGCTCCTCCACTTCCCTCACCCATTCTTTTGTCTCGTTGTTTTTTTATTGTCACTACTAGTAGTTAGTGGTCTGTCGATAGTTCGGCACCCCTATATACCCTTACGTCTTGAATGCTTCTGTTTGTTGTCTCTGTAATAACATAGTCTATAATTGATTTTTCATTTCTTCCTGGTTCCTCCCAAGTGTATTTATGACTATCCTTATGTTGGTAGAAGGAATTTTGAATCACCAGTCCATTCTGAATGCAAAAATCTATTAGTTTATCCCCATTCGTATTTCTTGTGTTCTCTCCGTAGCTGCCCATCACTACGTGTCTTCCTGTAGTGTCATTCGCTATTCTGCCATTGAAATCCCCAGTAAGTATAGTTGGGTTGTTTGCTTCTTCATAAACCATTTGTAGCTCTTCCCAGAATTGTTCCTTTTCATTCTCCGTGTCATTTTCGCCCGGTCCATATACTATTATTACATCCATTTTCTCAGAGTTACTTTGTGCGAATGTTACTTTCATTATTCTCTTACTCAATGCTTTCCATTCCACTAGTTTCTTCATATACTGCGGGCTTATCACACAACCTATACCTGCTTCCGCTCTTTTATTCATTTCTACTCCGCCGTATAGGAAGCCATATTCTTCCACTCCTTTCTTCTTCCTCTCCGTAATTGCCAGTATTTGCATTTTATATGTATTTCTTGATTTCTTGAATGAGTTCCTTTTCCTTTCCATTTAGAATCCTAATATTCCATGTTCCTATTCTATTCAGTCCATTCTCGTTTTTTTCCATTCTCTTTGCCTTGTTCGTTTTTTTCTTGTCCCGTCCTGTACCTTCTTGTGTTAATCGTTTTTTGATGTCCCCTGTGCTGGTTTTGTTTGCTGCAGTTTTCGTGTTACCTTGTTCCAGGTTTAGGTTTCTTTGTCGCTTATCATCTTACGGTAGCCCACTTTTAACTGTTTTTCCTTTTGCTGCTTTTTCTTTGGCTTGCTTCCGTATTGTTGCATGTACCATTCGTTCGTCTAGTGTGAGATCGTCGTTTATGAACACTTTCAGTCTGGAATCGTGTAGTTTTCTCTTATTGATCATTACCGTACTTTTGTCCACTTTGCTGTTAAGTTCCACTAAGCAAGTTTTTTCTCCCAGTTTCCAAGCAGCTTCCGCTTTCAATACTACTTTCAGTTCCCTTTCTATAAACCCTTCCATTTCTTCCTTTAACATTTTTGGGTTACTGGATTGCATTTCTATCCCTTGGATCACTATGTTCTTTCTCCTCTTTTCCTCTTCCAGTTTTTCTATTCTCTCATTTGCTCTCTCCACTTCCTGCTTTAATCCCTGTATTTCTTTCATAGCCCTTTCATTGGTATACTTTAGTAGTTTTATTTCCTCTTTAAATTCTCTTTGTTCTTTCCTTAGTTTCCTGATTTCTTCTTGTAGTGTTCTTGTCTCTTCACCATTGTTGTGCTGTTCTTTTTTATGTCTCCAGCCAAGTCTCTCATCAAATCCATCATTTTCTCCATTTGTTCTCTCATATCATCATTGGCTTTTGTAGGGGTCCTACTTGATTTTCTAGACCTCTTAAATAATTCTTCGATGTCGTCTTTCTTTCTTTTCCCCTCGTCTGTAAGGTACTCGTCCGAGTCCATTCTTTGTGCTAATTTTCTTGTTTTATATGTATGCAGCCCTCTCTGCTGTGTGTACGGTAGATTGCCTATTCTGTACTCGGCTGTATGGGAATTTCTTGATCCTTGAGTTCAATCTCAGTTATTACCCACTGTATTATACAGGGTGTTTCATAATATATGCGCAGGACTTCAGGATGTGATAGGTCGTCCAAAAATTTGAAAAAAAGTTTCTATTAACTTACCCTCTAAAATGCACAATTTTCGAGATACAGGGTCTTGAAATTGAAAAAAAAAGTTCGTTTTTGCGAATATCTCCGGAACCGTTTATCGTACAGAAAACAGCTTTTGTAAGCATTTTCTACTCATAATAAGCAATTTCCATAGGCCGCCCATTATCAGCAGTATTCTTTAATTTTGCAATTATGAAGTTAACGTTTGGTTTTGTTCTAACGTTTAAATAAATTTTGTTTAATTAGTAAAAAAAATTATTTCAAAAAATTGACCATGTTTTTCAACATAAAAGTTGATTTTTCTCGAAAACGGTCAACTTTAGAGCTTATGACCAAGAGTACCTTTTTTGTGTAGAAAACATTGGCGGTTCAAATGGGCGTCTCAAAACCGTACATTTTCCAGTGGCGTAGAAGTTGAGGAGAAAAACACTCACTACCCCTTCAAAATCTTCACCAATTATGAATTAAAAAAATTTTTTTTCTCGCACAAAACATAGCTTATTATGAGTAGAAAATGCTTACAAAAGCTGTTTTCTGTACGATAAACGGTTCCGGAGATACTCGCAAAAAACGAAATTTTTTTTTCAATTTCACCACCCTGTATCTCGAAAATTGTGCATTTTAGAGGGTAAGTTAATAGAAACTTTTTTTAAATTTTTGAACGAGCTATCACATCCTGAAGTCCTGCGCATATATTATGAAACACCCTGTATACTGCCGCCGGCTCCAGATGCAGTTCACAGGTCAAACCTTCGGATGGATAGCCTCTACCAGCAGATAACGTTCTATGTTCGTAATATTCTTTTCCTTATGGGTTTGCACCTAGACCACCCTTCGTACTTCCTATTGTATAATGTGTTGCCTACCTTGTGGCCGATCAGCTGGAGGTCAGTGAGTTTGTCCTTTTAGTTATCGTTTCTTATCTCTTAATTTTCATGCAATTTTCTCCTTTAATGGTAATCTCCCATAACCTCTAAATTATTTATTTAGGTCTATTTACTCACAAACTTCCTATTGCTCAAAGTTTTCCTATATTTTCGTGCTTCCCGCTCGTCTTCATGTACTAATAAATCAACTTTCTGTTGTTTCAGCTCGCTTGGTATGGCCCATCTTTGGACTACAATACCAATATAATAGATTAATTTTATTTAAACATCAATAAAGATACTAACTGAAGGGCTCAGTGCAATATTAGGCCACATGCAGTATATACAGTTTTGAGAAAATTGAAGAACTTATTATTTTGATGCAATAAAAGGTCATGTAGCAATACTGCATGATCTTTTATTGCATGAAAATTATACTGTTTCTCAATTTTCTCAAAACTATGTGAACTGCAAGTGTTATTGCACCAAGCCCTTCACTTGCAAAATGACTGGCTTATTTTTTTGTGTTTATTCCCGAGACGCGTAATAACAGATGTCTATTAGTGATTACCCTGATAGTAAAACTCAATAACTCTTTAACTAATAAAAACGTTAACAAAAACTTCCACCCAATTTTATATACAGGGTGTAGAAATGCTTTACGCACCATAGGGATTTCAATGGTAATTTCTTCATATGAAAGTATTTGCTTCCCTAATTATTTTAGAGCAATCTTGTATTGAAGTTTTTTGTAGAGAAAAAAATTCTGTATCCATTTATGCCAGCATTTGTCATTTTACATTTCGGAAAACAAAAAATTTAAAGAAAAAAATTACAATTTTTAGACAAATCAGTGGTGCCTTGAAATTACTAAATCATCTCAAAGCATCAACAAATTAGTTTGCTGTTTATTTGTTTGCATCTGTCAAATGTAACGGCAACCAAATAAACAGCAAACTAATTTGTTGATGCTTTGAGATGATTTACTAATTTGAAGGCACCACTGATTTGTCTAAAAATGGTATTTTATTTCTTTAAATTTTCGGTTTTCTACACCCTGTATACCAATAGTGTTGTAAATGAAAAAAACATGGAGCTGTTTGTTTTTTACTTTTTGGGTTTTTTCAATTCTGAGAGCCCTTTTTAAATAAAGGTAGACAACGCCGCAGCTCAATATACTATTGAACAATGACAAAATAACATTTATTCAACGATAAGAGCCCTTAAGTAAAAAGAAAATAATGCCATTTAACTGTAATAATTACTTGTATTCCAATGGTGAAAAAAACAATCGGTTTTTTTTTCATGAAAAAAACTTAGTTTTTAATTTAAAAAGAAAGTTTACAACTTACGGGAAAGATAAGTGAGCATTAAACATCTTTAATGTATTTTGCAACTTTCTTACACTGCGTTTTTCCTGCAATATGCTTTACAAATTCAAAACTTTTTCAGTCATAGTGTAGATGTTAATCCTTAATCTGACAAACTAGATCAAGTGCTGCTTTTACATATTTTTTTTAAAGTTGATGTAATAAAGAAGATTTATTCCTATATTATAGTAATAGTATATTGTTTAACGAGTGACGAAAGTAGCATTTTCTGCAAACGAGAGAACAGTCTATCAAACGAGGCGTAGCCGAGTTTGATAATGTTATCAAGTTGCAGAAAATGCTTTTCGAGGAGTAAAACACTATACTTTTTCTATAACCATGGTTCACTACTACTGCACTAAAACACTACCGTCCGAGAGCAAGGCTACTTGATGAGACATCCTGCCAATTTCGTGATAATTTTTATAACTGTATTTTATTTTATTACGTTATACAAAGTAAATGTACACGTTTTTGTGCTAAATCATGTTTTTCCATTGTGCTTTGTAAAATTAAATTACAATTGGATATGGAAGAATGCATTTAATATCTGAAATTGCAGCCACTTACTTTCGTCACTAGAGACGAAAGTTAACGTTATGGGATATTCTATTACTGGCGTTTTCAGTTGGGGTAAAACGTGACAAAAGTTGTTCATTTTTAAATGGTTATAGAAAAAACATTTATTGTACCTGTTTGGCTGGAGTAATCACTACTGATATTTTTCAAAGCAACCTAGGCTATGCCAGTGCAATTTGAAAATTTGTTAAAGGATTTTTGGAGAAAGCGCACTTTCAAAAATGTGTACCTATTTTAATAGAAACATCTGTACAGAATGGCCCCGTTAGCATTTTACAACGGAAGACATATAACTTCATACATTTCCGAAAACCAATACAAGGTTAATATGAATAGGTATAAATGGTTTCACCAGCTGAAGACTAGCCTTCCAGGAAATATTCTGTAACAGTCATTATTAAGTTTTGGTCCACGTTAACAATTATTGACGCTTTGTATAATTATAGGATCGTGTATAATTCTGGTGAACAAAATGCACACTTCCCACAAACAGGTATTTTAAATTTGAATAAAGGCGCGCAAAATTTAAATTGAACGAATTCGGTGCGTTAAGTTTTGTGTAAATACATTTTTCGCGCCTGCGCATTTCCTGCAAAATACGGCACGGTGTAGTCAAACCTCTCTCTTTGCTAGTTACGATTTCCACTCGTTGTGAACATGGGTAGCCAGCAGTATTAGGAATCTGCATCACGTGATTTTTCAGTTTGGAGTACAGGGTTATTCATTATAAATTACCCACCCCTTATCATCGTTATTATTGCCTATAGAAAAAAAAGTTTTAAATAAAAGTTATGTGGTTATAACTGAATTTTGTTAAAATGCTATCAAAAGTACAGTGGCGTGCATAATTAAGGGGATACAAAAAAGTAATATATTTTTTTAAATGGAACACCCTGTATATTATTAAATTTTTGGAATGATCTTTCTTTCGTGATTTCAAAAATATACCATATGTTACCACTACCTTATACCGTTTTTGAGTTATTAAACGTCGAATATCATTAACATTATTAAAGTAAGCTATGAAAATGACAACTATTTTGTTTGATAAGTGACATTTCTTTAATGAAATAATCTAAATGAGTTATTTTTTATTTATATTTAAATTTCCTAAATAAAACTTTGTTATATTTAATAATGTTAACTACTTTAACTAAGATATTCGACATTTAATAACTCAAAAACGGTATAAGGTAGGGGTAACATATGGTATATTTTTGAAATCGGGAAAGAAAGATTATTCAAAAAATTTAATAATATACAGGGTGTTCCATTTAAAAAAATATATTACTTTTTTGTATCCCCTTAATTATGCACGCCACTGTACTTTTGATAGCATTTTAACAAAATTCAGTTATAACCACATAACTTTTATTTAAAACTTTTTTTTCTATAGGCAATAATAACGATGATAAGGGGTGGGTAATTTATAATGAATAACCCTGTACACACATAACCTCCAAATACGTTGGATGTGTATTGCATTCTTGCTGTAAACTGTGTAGTTGTGTTTTTTAGATTGCTATTTTGAGACGTTTTTTGTACCATATAGTGAAATAATTACTGTAAAGTACGTAGTTGTGTTCTTAGACTGTTATTTTGAGACGATTTTTGAACCACAGTGTAATATTTGTTATTAAAATGGCTTCTGAGTATAGCGAGTACTATAAGTCATTAGATGACGTGCATTCTCGGCGATACAGAGAGAAAATTTTTGCTATTAAAGTGGACCCTTACCTTCTTAAGTTGGATGATTGTAGCACAAACGTCAATGATTATCCAAAAATATTATACCCAGACATATTTAACTACTTCGTGCATGATATTAGTGCGTATACTTGTGACAAATGAAAGCATATAAGGGATTAGAAACCTACAAACAAGCGGCCTGTGGTTGGGTGCAGAAAATTTATACCAAAAAATGTGAGGCGAACCTTGTAATCTTAGGCCAGGCAAATATGTCACTTTTACGATAAACATTTATTTATACATTTTATATTACATTTATTAACATATTTACATTTTATAAACTATGGATACAAGTTTTTTTATTATAAAAAGCTGCCAAAATTGTCCTTAACTAAAATATTTAAAAAATAACTAAACAGCTGTATTCAACTCATTATAATTACTTACCTGTTAGAAAATGTTTAGAACACACACGTCCATATTTTAATTTGCTTTCGGTAAGATCTTGTCTTTTGAAAGAGTTTACCCATTGCTGCCTTCTATTTTTAAGAAAATCTGATTCTTGTCCTCTAAGGGTATTTATAGAAGGAATTCTGTAAAAATGTACATCTTTATCTCGTAGAGATGTACTACCACAACCCACAACAATGCAAAACGGCATTCTATAAATGTATTTAGTTTTTAAAGTAAAAAATCTGGTGTGATACACGCACACAACTTTCTTTTACAGTGATCTTATAATTAGCTAAAAATTTGATTTGAAATTTTTAAGCATTGGTCAGAAATTTTCAAAAATTACAAATTCTACAAAAACCGTGCAAAACAGAGCGTTAGGTAAAGAGACAAATTTTCTCTAGTATTTTAAGCTGAATTCAAAAATGTAATAACATACCGGGTGTTCTATTTAAAATAGGAGTTAATAAAAAAAATAGAAAAAAAAAGAAACCTATTTTAGAAGTATTTAACTGGAAAATTACCTATTTCACATCAATACACATTAAAAATGTAATAAAAATGAGAAGTTTGAAAAAAATCGTTAGAGCCGTTTTTGAAAAAATCGAAAAAAACTGAAAAATTACAAGAGTCAACACCTACTTCCGGTTACGCGATTTTTTTCAAAAGCTTGCTGTCGCACCTACATAGTACACAAAACTTATATATGAAGTTTCAACCCCATACCTCTTTTGGTTTGTGACATATTCTGTTCACAGACACACACACACAGACCAATGAAAAAAAATATGTTTTTTGGGTTCAGGGGACTCTGAAACGTGAAGATCTGTTGAAAACTCAATTTCGAATTTTTGGGGAGAATCCAATACTTCCTTTATTGTAAAAGGAAGTAAAAATAGTCTGGCTATCATTGTCGATCACGAAAGTCCTGCCAGACGCATATAAAGGAGCGTAACTAGGTAATGTATAAGTGACCGCACCGGTGCATTTGGCGTCTGGGCTCAGGCAGGGTAGGCAGTTTCCATTTTGTAGTACTAACAATTTGGCAGAGTATACGGTCACAATATTAAATATAAAAAAGTCTGGCAACCATTCGGAATCACCGAAGCTCCACCAGGGCAGTGAAAGTTGTTAATTTTGTAAATTACTTACGTCATTACAATATATACTTTAATTATATCACCGAAGAGACACAACGACATAAATATTTCACGACAGTGCAAAAATGTAACAAAAACAGTGTAAATAGTACTTACATTTAATTAAAAAACGTTTTTATTATTTTTGATATATACACGAAGGAAATTTAAAATTATTGCATTTGTCCTTGTGTGTCATGTTCCTCATGGAAGTCATCGCAATAATTTTCGTCGTCAGTTGATACTGATGCATTTTCATCATCGTCATCATGAAACTGATTTTCGTTATATGAAGAGCTGTCAATCATAATCATCACCTACATGAAAATATGGATTTGTTAGTCAAACAATATCAAACATGTTTGTATGATTTTTGTAGGAAAGTGATTTTCACCATTGCAAACCCGAAATAATAAACTATCGAAAATAATTGTAATAATAGTACATTCAACTTTAACATTTTCTACTGTGCATATGCCGTACTTACCTCTATTTTATGATTGTACTTCTTTCAATTACTTGTTGAAGTGACAAAATTGTGTCCAATTTTTCTACACTTCAGGGCCAGCGGTTATTAAAGCCTGACAAAATGAGGTATAGGCCTTATTAGGCTACACTGTTGATTTAATTTCGTTTTATATTCTTGTCATTAATGTTGCTATACGAAGGCCACGGGCGAAAACTCGTTTTTTCACATTTTTAAAAAAATTGGCATTTGTATGCGATTACGACAATTGAGATATTTACATTGTACACAGAGGTAATAGAAGACAAGACAAAATTCTTATTTTTTCTTACTAACAAAGGTGGGTTTTTCCACGTGGTCTTCATACACCGGTAGCTTCTGCATCGCCTAGTCGCGCTTCTTTACATAAGTCTGGCAAGGGTTTGGTGATGCACAATGGCAGCCAGACTGTTATTATTTATTATGTTATAATGAATATTATCACCTGGAAAAATTTCAGAACTGAGAAAATAAGTACCCGGAAATCACTTATGTTTTCTCATTTATGCCCTGCCAGGCTCATATTCTATATCCGGAGATCAGCCAGACTAATTTTTTAGTGACTTTCATGGCAATGTTTATTTGTACACAAAGTTTCATTACTGGAAAAATAAGTGCAAATAATAAACTTACTTTATAATTATTTAAACCTTTACCGTGACTCGACCAATCTGAAATCAATAGCCAGACTTGCAAATCTTCAAAAAGCATCATTAACTAAACCAAAGTAACTCAAAATACTGACTGGGAAAATAAGTACCGAAAAAGTTCACTGCCTCCCGGACTATTAAGAATAACTGCATACATACAGCTAGAAAGCAAAGGTCCAAGTTTTAAAATCAAAAGAGGAGTTCGCCAAGGTGATCCGTTATCTCCAGACCTATTTAACATCACATTAGAACATCTATTTAAAAACCTAAATTGGAAAAACAAAGGTATTCTGATCAATGGAAAGAATTTATCAAATTTAAGATTTGCAGGTGATGTTGCGGTTTTTGCGAAAAACAGCAAAGAATTGAGCAAAATGCTAAATGAAGCTGGCAAAACAATAGGGCTAAAAATCAATTTTAACAAAATGAAGATTATCACTAATGGAAGAAAACTTAAAGTAACAATAGAAGAAAAAGAAATAGTATATGCAGAAGGACGTGTTTATTTAGAACAAATAATAACATTTGAAGACAAAAGAGAATTATCTGTAAAGGGCTTTACGCAAAACTTCCCTCGTCGATATTGTGACACTAAATAATTTTAAAAATGAAATTAAGTTAGGAGTAAAAATATCTTCACGTTTTTAATAAATTAAATACATTTTCAAATTAAAAAAATCCGCTACCGGAGAGATTTGAACCGCGGCGCTCGCGACTGCGAAAAAAGAGCTACCGACCAGATTCAAGATTCAAGATTCAAAGATACTCCAGGGCGAACTGTTAGTATTGTTGGTTTTCAGTTGGCGTAACCTTCACGCTGGCGCCGGGCATGTCTTAAGAAAATTAATTATATTTTTTACATCAATAAACCAATGCAGATAATTCTTTTACTAAACATTTAATTATTCATTTTTAAACATATCATACGCAGGATGTATATATTTATGTGCAATAATTTTTACGATATACATCGATGCCTGGCCCAAATATGCGTTTCCCGTCTATTTCAAGGTTTGGAATTTACGAATTATTCGGCTCGCGGGCTCGCTGCCTAAAAACCAAAGGAAAATAGAGGTAACAATATCTTAACACTTGCTTATGCAAATTAAAGTAATTATCAAATTTAAAAAATTACCGGGGAGGGATTCGATCAACATCATCTGCGAATACAATCGTCGATAGTCACATAGATTTAACTGTGCTATGCAGGCTGGCTGATATGTTCGACGCGCGGGTGTATTTAAGCGAAGGGTGTTATTGTGAAAACTTTTTGAATTTTTTGCGACCTTATCTTGTATTTGTTGGGTACTATTTTCGTCAAGTGTAAGGCCTGATTTATGTGAAAATTACTGCTTTAATCTATTTCCCACTTAACGCAAATATAAAAAAAATATTTTTTTAAGGTGCTCACTCTTTATATATTTGTATGATATTGTACCGGTTTCATTCCAGGTATATATACAATATGTATGCAAAATATCGTCTTCCTCCGACAAATACTTTTTGAGCTGCCAACAGACAGACAGACAGATAGACAGACGGACACACAGACAGACAGACAGACGGAATTAAGAAAACCTGTTTTTCGTCATATAGGCACTCTGAAAAGTGAAGGTCTGAAGAAATTTCGGAAGGTGATTTTTTCGCGATTACAATACTTCCTTCGTCTTTCAGACGAGGGAAGTAAAAAGAGCTACAAAGGAGAATCACACAAGGTTGGAGAAAATTCTGGTCGCTAAAAGAAATATTAAAAACGGAAACGCCCAATTATCTCAAGAGCAAGGTTTTCAATAGCTGTGTAATACCAACAATGACATATGGAGCAGAAACATGGTCTATGACCAAAAATGAACTCAAAAAACTAGAAACTACACAAAACAATATGATACGTAACATCTTAAAAATAAAACTAAGTGATAAAGTGAATATAGTGGACTTAAGACGTAAATTTAAAACAATTGATATACTTAGTGCGCGAGTGTAAGAAACAGAAATGGAGATGGGCCGGGCACATTTATGTCGATTTTTGTGAAAATGTATGTGAGATGATGTGTGATTGCGTGATTTTTGTTCAATTTTCATCGTGTGTTTAATAAAAATATCGTTTTTTTGTATAATTTCAAGTGACATGATGACAGTTTTTGTATAATTTATGTGACATGATGTCAATTTTTGTGAAAATGTATGTGAGATGATGTGTGATTGCGTGATTTTTGTTAAATTTTCATCGTGTGTTGAATAAAAATGTCGTTTTTTGTATAATTTCAAGTGACATGATGACAGTTTTTGTATAATTTATGTGATATGATGTCGATTTTTGTGAAAATGTATGTGAGATGATGTGTGATTGCGTAATTTTTGTTCAATTTTGAGTTAATTTATCGTCATCACATGGATATTTAGTCAATTGTACAAGAATTTTTGTAATAAAAATGCACAAAGAGCCCACATAACTGAAGTTTTGTTTATCGAAATGTAGGTGGTAGAAGATTTTTCAACGAAATTGCCTGTTTTTGTTCAAATTTATGTTAATTTGTGGTCAACATACATATATTTTTATCAAAAGTACAAGACATTTTGTACTAAAAGGGCGAAATTGTGACATTATATCGACCAATCTGTAATAAAAAGGCACAACGAATCTACTTAGCTGAAATTTTGCTTTTCGAAATGATTGTATTAGAATATTTTTCAATAAAATTGCTGTTTTTTATTCAAATCTTACTAAAATTGCAACAAGTTAGAGAAAAAAGTGTAAAACATTTGCAAAATTATGCTTAGAAATAACTCTTAAAACTGTTTTTACATCATTTTCGTTATTATAAATCGTTTTGTAAAACAAAATGTGATAATTTGTTAAGTGAAATGATGTGGGATGGCGTATTTTTTATAGCTTATTGAATAAAAATATCGGTTTTTGTATAATTTCAAGTGACATGATATCAGTTTTGTAAAATTTAAAGTGAAATGAAGGTGTCAGAACATTTTTTCACCGAAATTGTCTGTTTTTATTCAAATTTATGTTAATTTGTGGTCAATTGCGTTTTTATTTTCGTCCGTTTGCATTTATACTGGCATTTTTAAAACTAAAGTACAGTTTTGATAGATATAATGACACAATGACAAAAAAAATCTGAAAAATTTCAAATTCAAATATTCGCGCGAAAATGGAAATTAAAAGGCAGTCGAGAAAAATGCGCCCGCAGAAAATGGCCGGCACCCCGGAAGTTTAAATTCAAAGAATTAAACTTAGAAAAAAATCTGAAAAACTTCAAATTCAAATATTCGCGCGAAAATAAAATGGCTGCCGCGTAATTTCGGAAGCAAATTACTAATGGACGCCGCGTAATTTAATCAGTAGCACATATGTAAATTAAATATCAAACTTCATATGTGATTAATCAGTAGCACATATGAAGAATAATTAGAGCAAACCGCGAAATGAATTAGGTCAAACCGCGGAATTAATTCGCGGAATCGTGGATTAATTCGCGGAATCGCGGATTTAATTCGCGGTTTGCTTCAATTTAGGTGTCGCCATACTACTGTTAAGTTGCAACAATTGAATTAATTCTGTAGTTTTCCCTACCAGAAGGGACCTCGGCGCCCCCAAACAGTTTAAATTTACCGGAAAATAAATCACGCCACCCTCACTGTGTAGAAGGATCCCTACACATAAATATGTATCATCAAACAAGAGGAAAGGAAATGCACCTCCGGTGCAGATCTGTAAGGATGCATTTCCAAATCCGGCTTACGACATGCGTTTTACGTTTTCTAGTTTCTTATACTTTGCTTATTTTTACTTCGTTTTGCGATAAAGGAAGTATTAGATTCACCCCAAAAATTGGAAATTGAGTTTTCAACAGATCTTCACGTTTTGGAGTCCCCTGAACCCAAAAAACATGTTTCTGCTCATTGGTATGTCTGCCTGTGAACAGAATACCTATCTCAAAAACGAAACGAGGTATGGCGTTGAAATTTTATATGTAAGTTTTTTCTACTATCTAGATGCGACAGCAAACTTTTTAAGAAAATCGCATAACCAGAAGTATGGTGTTTACTCTTGTGATTTTTCAGTTTTTCAGTAACGGCTCAAACGATTTTTTTCAAACTTGACATTTTTATTACATTTTTAATGTGTATTGATGTGACAGGTGATTTTTCAGTTGAATACCTCTAAATTGGGTTTCTTTTGTTTTTCTCCTATTT
Source organism: Agriotes lineatus (assembly GCA_940337035.1). Lineage (NCBI taxonomy): Eukaryota > Metazoa > Arthropoda > Insecta > Coleoptera > Elateridae > Agriotes > Agriotes lineatus. Next base: position 93,007,541 of record OW679203.1, on the reverse strand, counting down.
TGTTATTAACTCCTATTTTAAATAGTACACCCGGTATGTTATTACATTTTTAATTTAGCTTAAAATTTTAGAGAAAATTTGTCTCTTGGACTAACGCTCTATTTTCTACGGTTTATGTAGAATTTGTAATTTTTGATTTTTTTTCAAAAGCTTAAAAATAAAAAATCTAAGTTTTGGCTAATTACAAGGTCACTATAAAAAAAAGTTGTGTGCGTGTATCACACCAGATTTTTTTAAATTAACTCCAATTTTAAATAAATTTGTTGCTTCAAATAACGTTCTATTTTGTACGGTTTTTGTAGAATTCGTATTTTTTTAAAATTTTGACAAATGCTTAAAATTAAAAATCAAATTTTTGGCTAATTATAAAATCACTGTAAAAGGAAGTTATATGCGTGTATCACACCAGATTTTTTTTCAGGTTTTCTTCATAGCATTATTAATTTTTGCTGGCGTAAACCATTACCATACTCACAGTGTTTTGAATTGAAATAAACATTGAAACATACAGCTATCAGTATAGGTATACTGTGTGAAAATTAAGTAGCGCATAAATTCGGTAACTCCGTTAATATTCTTTTTTGGGAAAAAATCTCCAAAGAATGTAGCAATTCAAATTGCAGCGTGTTTACTAAAGTCATTTTTAGATAATTTTTAAAAGTTATGACGTCATCCATATTTTTTTAAATGAGAACCTATACGGTTTTTATTTATTTCAGTAGCAAGTTTTACTCTGTTTCCAACGGTATAAAAATTTAAAAAGGCACATTAGAAAAAAATTAGAAAAACGGCCTTAAAGTTCAAATAGTAAAGATGAATGAAAATTAACAGAGTAATTCTAGGTACCTGAGTTTGAAACAAAAAAACTTGATGTAAGTGATGCCCGCAACCCCCTGAAGTAATACGAAAACTGTTCCAGTGGGGAACGGTAGAAGAGCTTAAGAAAGAAGAAAAAACATTTTAAAAAGAAAAACTACGTTTCGAATGTTCTCTTATTAGAATTCAGGCATTTTCATTTTGCGCACATTTTGCTCACATTTTTTTATGCATATTTGTTTGGCAATTTTTTTACTTTTAAATAATGTTTGAGGCTTTTGCGGTTACTCGAATTGTCAATATTAGAATTAAATTTCGGCTTAGACCGCGTCGTCCTTGTAGATAAACACCCAGCATTAGTTGGCTTAATGTGCCTAACACCTTGTGAACTCAAGCAAAGGTTTGTGTAACGGTTATGTTTTTTGGAGGCTAGTGAACTCTTAGAAGCCACTCATGATTTGGTCCGTGTTATTAGAATAGGTATCTACCTTGCGAACCAGGATACTTAGGCATATTTTGCCTTTTTACTTTTTCTGCACCCATACAGACTAACGTTTCGCAAGACATCGCAGCTTTCATCATCAGAATCAAAATTGCTCTAAGAGCTGGAGGTTTTTTGTTGTTTTCAAGGTTTTTATTCAGCAAGCATAAATACAAGTCAAAATTCTTAATAATTCTAACCGAATCTATCCTAACTGAAAAGCCGCTATAGGGGTAGCATCCCCTCTTCAGCTTGGTTTACAATTGTTTGCGACAAAAAAAATAAAAAAAAAAGAAAATTTCATTTTAGTTGAATTTAAATTTAAAAAAAAATAACTTTATTAGGGTAAAATGGCAAAGAGATAACTAGCTATTTTTGAAGTCTTCGCGATCCTTGCGGGCGATCAGAAGTCGTCCATGTTCTGGGGTCGTCATCCTCTGTGCCTGGCGTCGGGTCCCGGCGGAGTCCTGCTGGTGCCATCTCCTACACCAACAAAACGTGCATGAAGTTCCCGGAGTACGAAGCCGCAAACTGCAAACCAAAAAACTGGTAAATAAGCTGCTTTAGTACTCGACCGATGCGGTCACGCAGGTTAGAAAATAAGTTGAATAGGAAGCTTATAAGGAAGAGGATTATGGCGTGGAGGGAAGGTTCTTCGGATTGGGCGAGGACTTCTGGTGGAGGAGCGTCCACGGTTTTAAGTGGAGCGGCGGTGGCGGGAGTTGCAGCTTCTACAGGGCGCTCCGGGCATCTCGGAGAGAATGCGACGTGATCGCCGTTGCAGTCGCTGCATTTAGGGGTGGTAGTGGCTCTGCAGGTGCTGGTGGGATGGGAAGCGCCGCAGATGCCGCAGACGGCCTACCGCTGTTGACAAGCATCACACGGATGGTCGAACTTTTGGCATTTGCGACACTATATGGGCTGTGGCTTAGGAGGATAGTATGGCTCTGCGTAGTAGGTAAAATGGAACATACGCAGTCCCTTGGTGAGGAAGTGGTCGATTGTGGCTTGGGATTTGGTGGTGATGCGGAACATGAAGGTGGGTTTATCGGTGGCCTTCGCGATGATCCTCCAGGCGTTGCTGTACTCGAGGCTGGCGTCGGAGAGCCCCGTCTTCACATCCTTGGCGTCGACGTTCAGCTGCACGCCGCGTAGCACGCAGGAGAAGGTGGACGCCTTTTCTATTGCTGCTCTGCAGGGGGCTGGAGATCTATAGTCCGTGGCGATGGCGAGGAGCCGGCCGGCGTGGTGGGAAAAGGCGGCGAGGCGTTCACGAAGGTCCGCTTGCAGGGAGCTGATCGTAGCAACGCCGTTGGAGAAGACCTTCAGGTTGGAAACTAGGAGGTCTGGAATCTTCCTGCACAGGAGCTCGAGGGCTTTTGGGGTCGCCGCTTCTCGGGGTAAACCTGAAACAGTGACAGTATTAATAATGGTTGAAGTGGAGCCGACGGAGGATCTGGAGGAGTGGGAGGATTGGGAGTTGAAGCGTCGACGTCGGGTGACGTCAGATCAGGAGGCGGTGTTGGTGGAAGGTTCAGCGTCGGAGGTTTCTGGAGGTGTTGGAGACGGAGGCGGCGATGGAGTCGGTTGCGGAGCTGGCGGTGGGGTCGGCGGTCTCGCGACGAGGTAGGAATCGAGCCAAGGTAGCAGCTTATGCTTGAATCCCAGCGATCCGTTCGGAAACTTGTAGCGTGGCTCATCATCCAGGGAGGGAGACATGCTCTTGTAAGGGATTGTTGAATCGAGGCCTTGGAGGTATCTGTAGGGGAACAACTTCAGCGCTTCCATGCAAGTCAGGTCCGCCAATGGCTCCTCCAGCGTAGGCGGCGGCGTCGACATTGTCTTCTTCTTCTTGTTTCTTTTACGGCGGCGATCTGGTGGGGTGTTGGGCGGCTCTTCCATTGTCACGTGCTTGGAGCGAGTGATCCTCGTTGACGGCGGAGCCTGCAGGCAGCTGCTGGACGTCGGCGGCGGCTGGTACAGTGGTGGCTGGTGACTCATCTTGCTGACTAGGTATTCTTTTTAATTAAATACGTCTGGACATTCTTTTTTATTGTTGTTGTCGAGCAACTAATTCTCCGCCACTGCGGAGCACGTGGAACCAACGACCCGAGCGTCTGGACTCAACACGTGCTCTTGGACTTTGAATTGAACTGCTGGCTCTGAAAGTTGGGCTGCACTGGTAGACACGTCTGCTCGGTGCGGTGGCTGGATGCTAGATCAGAGCTGGAGGAAGACGTGGATGTATTTTTGTTTTCTGTGCCAGCCGAGCAGAACGACTTTAAGTCAGCCGTGCGTGACCGGCTGACGATCGGTGGTTGTAATGCTTTAGAAGTTTAGACCGTGAATGACGGGAGTCCAAGTTTTATTAAGTCTAAAACCATCTTCCCCGTTTATATTATTTGGATGTTCTTCTATTTCTATTTCTTTATGTATCATTCTAAGAAAGTAGTGAGGTACTCTGGCCTGTTCGAATTCTAAGGGTGTCCATACGTAAAAGTATGCTTAGCTACGGCTGATTTTGTAATGCGATTGTGTGTAAGAGTTTGCGAGTCAATAAAGAATATAATCGTTACACAAACCCTTGCTTGAGTTCACGAGGAATTAGGCACATTAAGCCAACTAATACTGAGTGTTTATCTACAAAGACAAAATTTAATTCTAGTACTTATGTTTAAATTTATGTTTGCTATTTGGTGTTTAACCAGGTTAATTTTGCCTTTATCCTTTACTGTATAGCTACCTTGCATTCTTGGTCAAATCATTCTTTTATCATGATTTTGTGTCTATTACCCAGTATTTCTTCTGCAGTGCTGTGTATTATCATTAGTAATATAACAAGTGCGAGAAATACTTACCAATCATTTTGCACACACCAAGCGTCGAATACTGGTTGCAATGAAAATTGCGCCGAGGGGTAGTTTTCTAAGAGCAACTAGCATGATGACTCTTGGCACGGGCAAAATTATTTGTAAGTATGTCACTCTCGTTTATATTTTGAAGATTATTACATAAAACCCGTAAACAAATTATGATTTAAAACTGACCTAATAACTCCAAAAAACTCAAGTTGCTTATTTCTTGCATTTCTACTTCTAATTATGACACCATCCACGGGGTCGATAATCATCCCTAGCGCGCATATCACTTGAAAAGCATCCCTAGGGTGCTTATCGGGTAATTAATTCGAGATTGGTCGATTTAAAAAAAATGTATGGTTCTCATTGGATGATATCAGCCATGTGACAGTTGAGTGTAATAACATCTTTTTAGGATACTGCATTGGTAACTAGCGTTTACATAGTTACAAACGAGTCCGGTAGATACAATTTACCGGCCTAGGCCAGTAGTAATAGAACTACTACTGGTCTAGGCCAAAAATACAAATCTCGCCCTACGGGCTCGACCTGTAAAGTATTGGCGCGGCCATAAAAATGTTGCTACCGGTCTAATAACGTAAATAGCTATTAATTTCTCCTCACTGCTTGTCGATGCTTTCTGCAAAGGGTTGCTTTCCATCTTGCTGGTTTAGAACGTTCAAATTATATTTTCTACTTGGTCCTTTTTTTGACTTATTAATTTTTGGCCTTTCATCTTTACCCTTTATTTGCACCATAAAGTGGACGGAATCACAATCTGCTCCTTTGTGCTTTTTATGTTTATTATGTATGTCGCTTGCTTGCCTTCAGTTATTACTTGGCCTATCTTGTTTTTCCATTCGGCGATAACCATGTTTCTTAGTACGAGTATATGTTCTTCTAAAAATATGTACTTTGTAGTTACATATTTCTGTCAGATGCAAATTCAATCATCGCATACAGAATTGTAAGAAGTTTTGGAGCGAGGACTAAAGCTGGAAGACCATCTAAGTCTACTACTGTTTATTGTAGTTCTGAGTAGAATAATTACAGACATCAAAAATAGAATAACGGGATTAGACACAGCAATTGAATACAAGAACTTAGAACCGGTAAAGATGAGTAGTCTAATGTATTTCGATGATAACGTATGGGTCATAAGTTTTGAGAAAATGCTTAATCAGCAAAATAACGATATTTTATTCAAACGAAAATTAATGGTTAATTTAGATCTTTTAACAACATAAAAACTAATCTCAATAACAACAAAACACGATTTGTTTACCGGTTTCACTACAACTAGATCAGACATCAAAATCGAGCAGAAATTTCAAGGCCACTCTTTCTCAAAACTTATGACCCATACGTTATAGTGATAGTCGCTGATACAAATAACAAAATACATAAACTAGTAGACCTATGGATGGAAGAAATAAAGAAGATTAAAATAGGAATGAATACTGATAAAAGTAAAACAGTGATAGTGAATGAAAAACAAGAAAAAGATCAAAAAAGATAAATAAAATGCAAAGGGATCAGCTTAGAAAAAGTTACAACATATGCATATTTGGGAATTAAGTTCAGAATGTAATTATTAATATTAACTAATCAATATTTCTTCCCTTGTAAGTATATATTTTTGAATTTAACCTGATAGTTTGTTAATTATTAACCTTTTTTAGCAAGGCTATATGATGTCTTCCTTAGAAAAGGGTTTTTTCTCACTTCATTTAATTTTATTTACTTTTGGTAAGACGACCCTTTGTCTATGTATTTGAAATATTTTTACTAGCATTACACATTCTTTGCATCATGTTATGTAAAGTTTGTAACTTTTACCTTATCCTTCAGGCTTCAAATTTTACTTGCACCTTTTAATTATTACATACCCTTAAGTAAGTCGATCGCTCTATTATTAAGATTTAGTCCTAACATTAATGTTTTTAGCCCAGAATTTATACGTCTGATGATGACATACTGTCGAAACTAGTCACATTATAACTTTTATCTAATGTATACATCGAATACATTTGTGGGGAAGACTTCAAGTTCTTCATTTGCATTTAAGAGATAGGAAGAGTAAGAGGAAAGAAACCAAAGGAAATGAAATATTAGTGAGAATGGGAAAGAATGGAAAAAATAGGTTAAAGAGCATACATAGTCCTAAATCTGATGCCGAAAGGCAAAAGGATATGATAAGAAGAAGAAGAAGAATTGTAAGTAGCACTTTACAAAGTCGTCTTTCCGTTTTCAATTGAGAAAGAATGTTACAAAGTTAATCTTGACCTTTTTGTTGCCTACAGTGTTGCAATTTCCTCTCGGTCTACGACGTTTCGACGTGAAGATGTTTTGGCATTAGTATACATATTTTGTGGGTCCACTTTTACAACGAAGTAGTTATTACGCATATAAATTGTTAAGTGATTTTGACGTCATTAAGCTATCCTTGTCATCAATTCCACGATTGGGTGTTATTAGTGCATTTAAGCTGAAATTATTCTATTTAAAATTTTCTGGTACGGCCCTGTATTATAATTTTAAAATGCTGCAGCCAATTCATTCAGTTCAAGCTCAAATATGCCCGCAGTCCTTGGAATTCTCACTAATAAGCATTTCCTCGGAGCCGTATGTAATCTATTGCAGTCACTTCCGTCTAAATCATATTTCTTCGAATTGGGAACATAAGGCATCCTTTGTTTACGTCCCAGCTTAAATCGCTTTGAGTCCCAACCTTCAACTTATTTAAATACTGCCCGACGTAATTAAGCTTCTAGGAATATAACAGCTTCATGTCCCTCTTATAAATTATCGTTTAAAGTTCGGCAGGATTGACCTTGTAACTTAATATTTTTGGGATCCGCTGTATAGCCAGAAATTCTTTCTAGAACCTTCTCTGATGACCAAGCTTTGTGTGAAGGAAATAAAAATTGATAACTCCTTAGGGAATGAAACATTTAAAATTAGTGGTTTCGGAGTTCTAAACTCTTTTCCGTCGTGTTCTTCACGCAGAGTCCAATTTGAAATTAAGGATCTGTACCCAGCATTTGAGTGAGCAAGACGTATGTGAAATTTTGCGCCCCCGACTGTGGCGTGACGCTGCAGTTGGGGGAGCTTTTGTTAACGCATTAATGAACTTTTGGCTGCGTTGTTTTTGTTGAGCTTTTGGCTAACTTGTGGTGATTAAGTTGTGAATCCTTTTTGACTTTTGTGCAGACTTTCGAGTGCCCTGGGGCACGTTAATGGCGAGTGCAGTTAAACCCGAATCTTCGAAGTGAACATTATTTCTTGGGTGTCTTTGAAAATGTGCGGTGGGCAGAGGAAGTGTATTTAACTCGGACGTTGTTAAATTGACCGATTTTCGTTTCATACAGTTGGGTCTCCGGGGAGACTTTTGGCACTTTTTGCCGATTCGATTAGAGAAACGATATCTGATGAGCCTCAACTAACTTCCCTGTTAAGTCGGGAAAAGACCATTGCCTAATGCAGATCTGTGTCAACGTCGGGTTTAATTAAAGGAAGGGCCACCGCGCGATATAGTGTTGTTTGCTGTCACTTCGTTGATTGATGTTTGCTGCCGACTGTCTTCAATTCCCTCGAGTTTTTGCTCTACCTGTTGCCTCTTCTGGAGAATTCGCTACACCTCTGGCACGTTTTACCAGGCCTCCACGAGGACAACTACATCTGCACTTAAGACTGCATGCTGCAACTATCAGGTAGGCGCCCTGCATTGTACCAATTAGGTAACTCTGGTGCCTAACTTAATGTGCGATTTTATATTTTATTGTGCGTCAGTGCTTATAACCGTTGCGTACGTCCGCTAGGACCTATGATCTGTTTCAGTTAATGTTTACCAGGGGCTTTACTCCTGGCGTCCGTTTTATGTCATTTGTTTTGGATCATATTGTGTTTTATTGTGTCTTTGTAACTAGCCCTTAAGATATATTTTGGTTTTGTGGGGCCCCCTTTCATATTCACGTAGGATATCGTATTACTAAATTTAAGCTCACCTCCGGGTGTTTGTTTTAATGTACCGATTTTTGTAAACTGTCATTTGTTCCTTTAAATAATAAACCTGTTAAAGTCAGTTCATTCTTTTTATGAATTTTGAAACCCCTTCGGGGTCATTCACTAATCCAGTGTGGCAAAGGCCAAGTGTAATTAATTTTTGTGAAGTTAAAGCATGCTCTTTTGATTAAGCGAGCCCCGAGATTTGGGCCATTCAGTGTTCTTTTGTTATTCTTTAGTGACGGTGGCCTTGAAGGTAAGTGATTTAACGACAAGGTCACCCGGCTACTCGGAGGAGGCTTGGTAAACAACAGGCTGAGGTGTTCAGCGACGTACCTGGAGGACTTCTACATAGGCTACGTGTATTGTTCTTGGTTCTAGACACGTCAGCCACCCCTAATCATAACCAAGTGGCGCTCAGGCATTTATTTTCTGTTAAGCAAGCTTTAGGGTAAGTACCCCGTCGGTTTTTTATTTAAGTCTTCGAACTACCCCTTCCCGACTGAGCTTAGTGCGAGTAACCGGAGCAACAAAATCTGCTCCAACACATTAAGATCTGTGATTTCTAGGGAAAGCCGGCGAACCCTGTAGTTTGTACCCGATTTTGGACAATCAATACGACCTATGTCGATCTGATGAATTAATACCGTAACAAAATGCAGTGACGAAAGGTGGAATAATCGCTAAAATAGACGTAACTGTCCCATTTTTTATTGGCCGCAACTGTACATATATAGTTTGTAAGAACCCCCCTCCTAACTGAGTTCTTAGTTGAACCAAAAGGGATAGAAAGGGCACACAGGGGCGAGTATTGCTTCTTAAATTCGTTGAGGGGTTTAATGACTATTTTAGACTGTAACAGTCTTTAAGTGGCGCCCAACGTGGGGCATTATTTTGTCGTTCAGAACCTTTTTGGCTTTGTTTTTTTTCAACTGTGGCACTGTTTTTGCAAATGTTCTTCTTGTTTTTTAACTTTTTGAAGTAGTATGGATTAGCAACATGCTTTTTCTTATAGTAATAAATCGTTTTGGTTTTTTTCTTTTCGTGTTGATCATTTAAGACCCCTACTTAGAAATTAGTGTTGTTATTTTAAGTATTTCATAGCAATTTTTTAAATTTAAAGACATTTTCATATGAAGATAGGTTGGGATTGTGTTTTTTCTTGTCTTTCCTTCTGGTTTCGTTTCTCTTTGTTTTTTTTCGTGCTTTTTTGTATTTTTCGTTGTGTCTTTTCTTGTTTCCATTTGTTTTTCCTTGTCTTTTCTTGTTTTAAGAGTTCTAAGCAGAAAAAACATAGTCTTTTATTTTCATGAACCCGTATTGAAGTTATTACGTACGTTTTTTCAGTTGAGTTTTAGTTTGGTGATAGAATGATATTGTAACGTCATATTGAAGTAAAGTAGTGACACTAATCAAGCCGAATTTTTTTGTGCTGTTGGTATTTGGTGTTAGCAGTTTATTTTCGTAAGAACTTCAGTTCTGATCTTTTTTTATTGTCATTTCGTATCTTAACGAGTCCTGGGTAGGAAAAAGTATAGCCAGGCCGTACTCTCGTGATGTTTACTCGTAAATTATGCAGAATTTTTACGGTTTTAGTTGAATTTAGTACCGATTTTCGATCATTGAAGTTACCGAACCTTGTTTTTTAATTATTAGTTGGAATTTCGATCTTTTGTCGTTGATTTTGTTTAGCCTTGACCTAATTTGAAATTTTTTCGTACCGTCCTGAATTTAAGTTGAAGTTAATAAAGTTTATCCATGTTGACGTTTGCCGATTGCCTATTTTGAAGTTTTGTTGTTGTTGTTTGGAGTAGTGCCTCGTTGATATCACTTATAATAATGCAGAAGACTAAAAGCCGTGTTTACACAACTAAAAGTACCACGGTTGCATTCGTTTATTTCTATTTTCGGGTTTTTATAAACAAACTTCCCTTAACTTTTAATAGCGATATTATCACAGAAAACAATTATTTATTCTGCATATTTCTTGTGTTTTTTAAAACTATTGACTCAGCTTCGAAGGTAAGTCCACTTTGGTTAATTTTCATATCTGCTTATTGAACGCAACCAAGCAACGAAATCCAAGCCGTACGTTTAACATAGTGTAAAAACGACTCCAACGTTAACGCTACATCATCGCTACATAACCTATATTTCTGCAAATTTTTATGCTTGGCCTCTTCGCCCAGTAAAATGAAACAAGCTGGTAAATCATAGCGTAGAGCGGCAACGACGACAGCAGCAAATCAAAAAACTTCATGCAGAAAAAGCCATCCATGAATGCAAGTGGGCAAAAGAAGTAACTCGTACTTTGAATAAACAAAAACGCAAGTAGTGTGCATTGAGCATTGTTCTTTCATATTTCTGACTCAAGTTTAACCTACAGTTAGTAATGAAGAAGTTAAGAAATTGCTAGAAGATAATCGAATCACGGTGCGCTCCTGCAAATTCCTTAAACCCAACAGGTAAATCATGCTGTTATGGCAACTTATGACCGATGTCACAAAATAGTTAACAAACATGCCTTTTCATTTCAATCTTGCTCTACGTAAGAATGATACTATCTAAAAATGTTGTATTTTAGGTTCCGAGTTAGATATGAGCATGTCCATCGAAGAATGCCGCAAACTCGAAAATGATACTAATAAGCAAGCAAATTCTGCTGCGTGGTACCAATACAGAGCTGGTCGAATTACGGCTTCAAAATTTAAAGACGTTCACAGAACAAAACTGGAAAAACCATCCCTGTCCTTGATACGTTCAGTATGTTATCCCTTAGCAACTCGCTTTAAGACGACGGCTACAGTTTATGGTTGTGAACATGAATAGAAAACCCTACAAGCTTATACCGGGTGATCAACAATGATTGAATGTGCCGCCTCCTTCAAATAAAGCTATTATCCACTTAGCACATGCAGTGGTCCCAACTATTTCCAGTGGCGTACAGGCGGGTATTTCAGATTGGGCGAGAAATTTAAAAGCTGGTGGTATATTAAAAATAAATATATTATTGCAACGTTTTAAATTATACATAGTGCACGTTTTGTTACACAAAAAGTTAATAAAATTGAACAAGCATACAAGAAGAACTAAAATAACATATAACAAGTTTTAATTATAAAATTGAAATCACATAAAGACAAGAACGTTTCTTATATTAAAAACACACAATATAACAACAAAGATGAGACAAAATTAGCAAAAAAATACAATTTGTGACCATCGACCTGTGCTTATTAGTCTATCCTGGAAATATTGTGATAAATATTCCATCGTTGTATGGGTGCACCTGCACATGCAGCTTTTTTCGGTAAGCCATCTGGCATGTTCCATACGAAAGCCCCACATTTAATAATAATCAGCATTTAGTAATAAAAACATTATACGCATTACTAGTTTCAGCAGACAGTCGCCTTAAATATTTATTGGGGCTTGGTTCCTATCTCTCCTGAATATCTTCTAAGGCTTTTTCATTAAGCGCAGGCCTTTTGCCAGGAGATTTACCCTTGGAGACACTGCCAGTACCCAAAATCGGTTGATAATGCGACGAACATGTGTGAAAGTTTCATAGCTAACGTCATTGTTTGCGAATTGCTGCTGGAGTTTGGCGAAGTAAGGAGCTTGTGAATACTGCCAGACGCCATTTTGGTCACGTTTCCCAGACCAAAAACAAGCCTCCAATATAAATTTGTTTTCATCAGAAATTGTAACCTAAAATTATTCACATTTTCTTATTCAAAACAAAGCTCTGTAAATAATCTACTTACCAGATAAAGCAATCAGATATGCAGTTTTAGTCTTACTAAAGACTGAGTTTATGAGAATTATAGAAATAATTTCATTAATCTACTTATTGCAACAGGAATGACAGTCTGTCATCAATTATTGACAGATCTAAAATTTTTATGTGCACGCATATGGTCGCGGGGGAAGAAAGTTTTGATAAACAACATATTTTTGTGGGTCCCGGTATACATTATTGATAACAATACAACCATAGCGAAGTTGCGAACCCTACAATCATTATTGATCACCCAGTACTAATAAGATGGAGAAAACAAAAACTAGAAGTCGCCTATTGCACGAAACGTGAAACTCTTTATTGGGCGAGACTTGTAATTTTATAATCGTTAGCACGTAACACTTGAAAACGCGCATGCATTTAGTCTGGCAACCCTGCATATTCTGACCCGAGTGGTGCCGATCGGTTTGTTTACATCTGGGTGACCTAACCAAAGGTAAAACTAAGTATTTTCACAAAAGCGATAAAAGAACATTAAACATAGCTGCAATACTTTTTGCCCTTGAATTTGCCACCAAAAAAACAGAATCAGTGACGGATGTCCTCGCATATTGGACAGGTCCGAAGTCAAAGAAGCACTTTTGTAAGAACATTGTTGACTTTCCCACAAAACACAACAAAACCGACTGTAAAAATAGGTCCTCAAAGCCAAGTCGACCCATTCCAAATTTGACCAGGGCTGAAGTTCTGCAGTTTCTACAGGGCTATAAATCTGAAGGGGGCATTTCAGTTCTGAACTGTTTTTATTTTGAGGTATCACAGCTTCCAATTTTCAGGCCGTCTGTAGTACCTACATGAATCGAAAAGCCCTCTGTCTCCCTTTTGAAAAGGCTGTGTTATCCTCACTTGTATAAACGTACTTTCAAAGCTGGTGAGTCATTTATAAACTCTATGTAACTGTTAAATTTTGTAGGAATATATGGATGTGACCACGAAAAAATTGCTCTTGGTGGTTTTGAGAAACATCATAAGACACTTCACCCCAACTCATTTGCTGCAATGCCAGATAGCATTTTAAATTGTAATATATGCGGAAACGGATGTGTTGAGGTGAAGTGCCCATACTGTGCTAAAGATAAGTCAGTTAGTGAAGCACAAAAACGGAGCTAAAATTGGACAAAAGGCATCCATATTTTTTTCAAATTCAAATGCAGATGGCTTTGACCAGGACAACGTTTTGCGTTTTTGTCTTGTCTAGCAGAAAAGATTTCTTTGTAGAAAGAGTCAATTTTGACATTGACTTTTGGAATGAAAAAGTGCTATTGCATTGCAATTTCACAGAAAAGTTGTTTTTCCTGAGCTCTATGCCAAGTATTTCACTGAGCCAAAAGAAAAACAACAAATTGAAATGCCATCTATGACCACTGGTTTGGATTCAAGTTATAGTGACATCTAGAGACCCTGTATATAGTTAGATAAGAGTTGAGAAAACACAAACGTCAGCGGCCAAATTTGATCCAAAACATGCATGCGCAGTTATACTGTTTGAAAGTCACTAGATCGTTTTATCTAAAAGACGTTTTTAAAATTTCTGCTGCTACATCAAAGCACTCAAAACATAGCGTGGAGTACTGTTTGTATCAGAAATGAGTAACAAGTGTTAACAAACTGAAATATGTAAACACATTTCGTATAGCAGATATCTCAACAGCCGTACTTCTTCCCACTGGTTTTCATTAAAATGGACTATTTTTGATATGCTGCTCTTAGCTCTCTGTTTTTAAGATTTTTTTAATAGAATACCTTGTTCGGATCTGTTTTTGCAGCCAATTATACAGCAACTCGTCATTTCAGACACTTAGGTAAACGTGCAGCTCCAAATATTTGCAGAAAAAACACATGTTATTACATTTTCAGTGACAAGTTTTGACTTTAATGAACAATTTGTCAAATTTGATTAACGTGAAACTGTTTCTAAGGCAATGAGTATTCAAATATACGACGCGCGTGATCCACCAATCACAATGGATTCCCTCGTTGTCTCAACTCATATGTAACTATACAGAGAGATTTTTCTTACTACGAAACGGCAGACGATATGTCGAATTTACAAATGCCGAGAATTTAACTTTGACAGTTCGCGTATTTTGTCAGTAGATAATATCTGCTGTCATTTCTATCTTAAAATCGATAACTACGAAGCAACGGATCAGTGCAAATTGTAAAATGGTATTATCAGGGTCCAACGGTCCGGGAAATTCAAAATATTTTCACAACATATGAAAATAGGCGTTCTTTATCGTTATCATCGTTACATAGAGTTATTTCAAATTTTGGAAACTTTGGATGCGTTTCTCCCCAAAAGCACAAAAGGCCTAATGGTCCCAATAAAGACAGGAATTTAAAAGAGGTTTGTATTACCGCTAATGACTATCCAGATTATTTATTTAAATAAATTGCAGAACTAGTAGATTTAGCTGCGATATTCTTCCCGTTGGCCATTTCAGAAGTATGGAATTTTGTGAAATTGTGACATAAATGTCTAAAACTTCCTCTGACAAGTCGTTTTCACTACAACTAACGATTTGAAGAACTGGGTTTAAAAATTAAAAGGGTTGTTCAGAGTACTAGCACTAATACGTCGTCGGCTAATGTGCGAAGTTTCTATGATCGCTTAGGATATTGTTTAGCGCAAGAAGGCAGGCTCTTTGAACAAGAGCTAATTTAAAGTTCTTGAATTTTGTTGTTTGAAATAAAAATAGTTTTATTTTTGTTTGCATCTTTTTTTTACTAGGTTAGTTTGTTCGGAAGAAATTATTTCTTTCTTCAGAATGCGTTTTACTTTGAGAACTACCTTCTTTTACAGTACTGTTAATCTCTAAAAATCCTGTTTTCCAACTCTGAATTTATCACCTGAATTAATCACAGAATAACAGACCTCATACATTCTATTTGTGATTTAATAATTAATTTAAAAAAATTACACTAGGCGTCTGCATTGAACAATTACTTAAACAATCAACGCAGACGACCCGTGGATTAATATCAGAGTACCTTAGACCGACTGTCCATCGGTCTTGGCGTATTTTTAGGCAATCGTAAATTCGCCTTGATTTACTCGTGTTCGCAGTTCATAAATTTTCACTGTATACAGGGACTCTAGTGACATCGCCATGGATATGCCATCTACGAGTGCTGGTCCAAGTTCAGATGACATCCCCATGGACATGCGAGCTATAGGTGTTGGTTCAATTTCCAGTGACATCGTAATAGGCACTAATGATGAAGAGGTTTGTATTTTTGTGAATTATGTTACAATATTATGTACCTATTTTGATTATGGATGGTGTCACTGTACGAAACCAGACGACGGCGAACAAATGGTAAAATGTTCTGACGGAAAATGTAGAATAAAATGTTACCATTCAGCATGCCTACAATAAAAAAAAATCCTAAAGGAAAGTGGTTATGTGAACTCTGTAAATATAAATAGAATTATTTTGTTATTCTGTGATAGAATTTGTAAATATGTTGATTGTTTATTTAGCTTAAATGGTTTTTTCATACTTAATTTAGACATTAGTTATTCTGTTATTTTGTACTGATAGAATATGTAAATATTTTGATTGTTTATGTACCTTAAATAGCTTCAAAATATTCTTTATACTTTATGCATTAAACTTATTTTTCTTACTTAATTTAGACATTAATTATTCTTTTATGTTGTGTAGACAGCATGTGTAATTTTATTGATTGTTAATGTAGCTTACATAGTTTCGAAATATCCTTATGTTTCTTATCGTATAGGTACTATTTAATAACTTTTGCTATGTGATATTGTAATTTTGCTTTTTATTAATTGGCCACATGCAGAAAAAGTTAATCAAATAATTTTACATTATACCGGGTGTCCATTCTCAAAGTCGAACATAGGCAATTAACATTAGAGCATTCACTCATTCTTCATTGAAATAATTCATTTTTTTGTAGATAATTTTAACAGACGTTGACAGAAAATACCTGATTTACGTCAACTAATTACCAATTTTTTGACAAATGCTATCGAACTTGAAAATCAAGGCATGGCATATTTAAAAATTCCCAAGCTGTAAATTAGCATTTTAATATAAAAACCGGACCTTGAATATTATTATTGGTATCATTTGATGCGTAATAAGTTTATCTTTCCATTGATACCATTACCTTCCCTGTAAGTTGAATTGGCGAGCAGGAATCGGCAAAAACGTTCAATACAATGTTAATCGCCTATGTTCGACTTTGAGAACGGACACCCGGTATAATAAATGGTGGTGGATAGTATTAACGTTAGATCCTTAAGTAAGTAAGTATCGTTTATTGTCAACAGATCAACTACAAGAGTGACATGGACATTGTCAGATAAAAATAATACCTAATGTAGTACAATATTGTTGTAGTCATAAAAACACTTTTTAATTAAAATGGATTTAAGTTAAATTTATCGATTTTATATGATTTAATATATATCGGTAGCGAATTGTAGATTTTAATACAATTATAAATGGGGGACTTTTTAAATTCAGCAGTCCGACGCCTAGGTATGGTTAACGGGTTACCATGTCTGGTGGGATATTGATGAGTATTGTTACTCGTTGAAAAATAATGCATATGTTGCTACACAAATACTGCTAATTTGAAAATCTTTATAGATGGAAATGTTAGTAAGTTGTTCTCCAAAAAGCAGAGCTTGCACGACTGACGAGGTTTAATGTTAAAAATCAGGCGAATTAGACCCTTTTGGAGAACAAATACTCGCTTCCATTCGGTAGCCATACCCCATAACAAAACATTATAAGTCATGTGGCTGAAAGCCAAGGCATAATATACCTGTATTAAGTCAGACGTGTCAAGTACCGGCTTTTAATTTTAAAATAGCGTAGTAAGCACAATTCAGTTTTTTACATACTACAAGCGCACAATTGGGAATTATATGGAATGCCCTTGATATTCTGCAAGGCTACTTGATTTTTCCACTCTCATCTCAAAACAATCGATTATTACTGAAATCTTGTTGCCAAATGCTACCTTGAAGCATTCTGGCATTGATTTAATCAGCTGATCTCGTTCAGGCCAAATAATAAAATTTTTCATCCGATGATACATAATATTCAATGTGGTATAAAATATTCTGGAAATTGTTTGTACGCTGATGTTAAACATGTATGCCAATAAACTAAAATCTAAATTTAATCTAAGTTTTATCACTGTTATCAAAAACGTGCCTCTAAGCATGTTTTACGTACTGAATTAGGAATAAATATATATAATTAAATGTGAAATGTTGTATCGGACTTTTTCCACTGTCTCGGGTGTTTACCATACGACGTTTCAGGAGTTTTTGGTCTACTCTCGTCCTCAGGTGAATGAACTCCTGGTTAGTAGTCCTGGGAAGGACTGATTTTTGTACATCTTTTTCACGTACACTCGTACCTACCCCGGGGTTTGATACCGGGGCCACTGATCGCTTGTGATTACGAGTCTGACACTCGTACCACTAGGCCACTAGCGCGGCCATTTATTTTAGTTATAAACTTATATATATGTTACCGCTATATGCGCAGTAGTTTTCCTCTTTAGCTACAATTGATGCGTTATCCCATTGTATGTGGTGGTCTTTGTTCCAGACGTGTTCTGCGATCTTGGATTTGATGGTTTCGCCCTTTCTAATATCTTTGCGGTGTTCCGATAATCTCACTCGTAGGGGTCGTTGTGTTTCCACTATGTATTGTCTTCCACACTCGCACGGTACGCTGTAGATACAGTTCTTTGAACTCTGATCTTCGTTCTGAGGCTTGGTATGCGTCATCATGCCTCTCAGAGTTGTTGTGGACTTGAAGGCAGTTCTTATGTTGAATCTGTTTCCGATTCTTCTCAGTTAACTACCCCCTACGAGTGAGATTATCGGAACACCGCAAAGATATTAGAAAGGGCGAAACCATCAAATCCAAGATCGCAGAACACGTCTGGAACGAAGACCACCACATACAATGGGATAACGCATCAATTGTCGCTAAAGAGGAAAACAGGTTCCGTAGGAAGCTGAAAGAAGCTACATACATAGCGCTGGCAGAAGAACCAATTAGCCAGGCTAGCGCAGAAATAAAACCCATTTGGATGCCACTACTGCGCAGAGAATTGCAAAAATAGTCTACTGCGCATATAGCGGTAACATATACAGTGTGTCCCAGGATTGACGTTACAAAAGGTGAGTTGTACTAAAAATTTTTGAATTTTATTTCAAGGTTTTGGGATTCGGTCCTGCTTGGTTTGAAAAGAATTTTAAGAATATTTTTCTTTTTCGAGAAACAAGTAGGCCTTGACAGGGAAGCGAAAACTATTTTATTTTCGGCTAAACTACCCTTTTTGTTTATGATACGGCAAAATTCTGTTAAAAAAAGTTGTTCATAATGATAAATTATGGCTCTATACAAAATTTCAAAAATATTTGTCGAATTAGGAAAAACCGTTATTTTTTAAATTATTTTATTTTATTTTCGGGTAAACTACCCTTTTTGTTCATGATACGGCAAAATTATATGAAGAAAAGTTGTTCAAAATGAGAAATTAAGGCCCTATACAAAATTTCAGAAACATCTGTCGACTTAGATTTAACCGTCATTTTTAATAAATGCAATTTGTTTAATCTAAAAAATAACATTTTAATCTAAGTCGACAAATCCTTCTAAAATGTTTGTATAGGTTCATTCTAAACAACTTTTATTAATAAAATTTTACCGTATCCTGAACAAAAAGGGTAGTTTACCTGAAAATAACATACAATTATCTAAAAAATAACGGTTTTTTATAAGATGACAGATCTTTCTGAAATTTTGGATAGGGCCATAATTTATCATTATAAACAATTTTTCTTAATAAAATTTTGCCGTATTATGAACAAAAAGGGTAGTTTACCTGAAAATAAAATAGTTTTCGATTTCCTGTCAAGGCCTACTTGTTTTTCAAAAACTGAAAATATTCTTAAAATTCTTTTCAAACCAAGCAGGACCGAACCCCAAAACCTTAAAATAAAATTCAAACATTTTTAGACCATCTCACCTCTTGTAACATCAATCCTGGGACACACTGTATATAAGTTTATAACTAAAATATATGGCCGCGCTGGTGGCCTAGTGGTAAGAGTGTCAGACTCGTAATCACAAGCGATCAGTGGTCCCGGGTTCAAACCCCGGGGTAGGTACGAGTGTACGTGAAAAAGACGTACAAAAATCAGTCCTTCTCAGGACTAACCAGGAGTTCATTCACCTGAGGACGGGAGTAGACCAAAAACTCCCGAAACGTCGTGTGGTAAACACCCGAGACAGTGGAAAAAGTCCGATACAACATCTCATAATAGACCACTGTCAAAAATGACATCATTCAGAGAACATTAAATGTGAACTCTATATATTGTATGTATTTGGTGTAGCATTTGCCATATAGTAGACGTGTGTAAAAGAATTTTTTTTTGTAATGTCACAAATAAAGTATATCCATCTAACACGCAAAACTTTAAATGCGCGCGGGCTACAGCGTCATTCTTCCATGCTCACGTAAAACTTTTACATTGGCTGGAAAATTCTCACTTTTCTTAACTTGTAGAACAATCTACTATTAATTCACTAGCGATTTAAGAAGAAAATTAACTCGCTAGCATATAAACATTATAAACAGTTACTTATGGAAGCTATTATAGAGATAATAATAATAATGCCAGTTTAAAATTACAAAGAAATAATAATTAATAGAGTTATTTAACAATAGCAGTAACGGCGTAACTGGAGACTTGAGTTACCACATTTATATTTTTATGACGCTCAACGCCTCAACAGCTTAAACCTGAAAAGAAACACAGATTGCAGGCAGCTGAAAATTATTTCGGTGGCGCAAATAATTCTCACATATAATCTCATAAGAGCATTAATTCTTTCCGCAATTTTTATTACTGCGTTCCAACAACGTCGTATAAATTAGGACGCCTTCCAGAGGCGAGCGTTTTCTTTCCAGAGACTTTCCATTTGAAAATATATTTTTTTGAACTTTTTCTTACTGCCAATCTCTAGCGTGCTTTTAAAACTTTCTTTAGTGCAACCAAAGTTATTAAATTCGTTGTACATTTTAAATGCGGCATATGCCGCGGGTTTCAGCTAGTTTGATAGATAAGCTGGAAATAATGTTTCCCTTCATTTTACTGTATTGGTTTGTTGACAAGATGTGGTTTTGTGTTGGTGTGTTTGGAAGGGCTTATGCGGAACCTTTAAGGTCTCTCAAACCATCTTAGTTGGCTTTGCGTAGTTTTTTCTGATTGACTTTTATTTCGTTTCCATTTTTATCGTGTATCGCCCAACTTCGTTTGCTGATTTCATCGTGCGCATCAACACCGGTCGAAGTATCATTGTAAGGAGAGATAAATGTTTTGGCCTTACCTGTTGGCGAAAGTTGTATTAGATATTTTGCCGGCCGGTAGATATCGGCCTAATGGGCTAACTAGTCTCGAGGGTCGGGGTTCCAACTACGCTAAAAAGAACACTAAACGAAATACGAAGAGAGTGGGCACCAGGTCCTCAACATTAAATCACCCTTGTGCCGGACCGTTACAAGGTCGGAGATATATCCAGCAAGTTAAACAAAATAACAACGACCAATAAAAATATCACAGCTTTATTCGGTACTATAGTGCAACACACAAAATAACTCAGGAGCAAATAAAACATAAACAGGCAAATCATCAAACAGAATCAAACAATATACACATAGGTAAATCAAAAGCACAACAATAAACAAATGTCAATACACTAATCATTAAATCGGCAATATAACACGTAACTATATACAATCAAATAAATCAGCAATCTTCTTCTTCTCCCTTCTCCTTATGCCCTGATGGCGTCGGAGTTTGTTGTTCATTTTTCTTCTATCCACTTTTTCCATCCTCTCCGGTCTCTCGCTAGTTGTTTCATCTGTTGCATTGTTTTTCCCTTTTTCGTTCCTAGGTCTGCCACTTGTTCCAGCCATCCCTTCCTAGGTCTTCCTTTCCTTCTGTTTCCATATCTTTTAGCTTCCATTGCTTTCTTCTCTATTCTGTCCTCTCCCATTCTTATTACGTGTCCATACCAGCTTAACTTTCTTCTGTTTATTTTTGTTTCGATGTCTTCCTGGTTCAGTTCCTTCCTTATATTTTCGCTTCGGCATCTATCCATTTTCGTCTTCCCCGCTATCTTTCTCAGGTGTTTCATTTCTGCCGCGTTTATTTTGCTTCTCTGTTTTTCGTTTATTACCCATGTCTCGCTCGCGTATATTAAAGTTGGTATTGTTATTGCATTATATATATGTATCTTTGTTTTCTGTTCTATTTCTGTCTTTCCCAGCACTGTTTTATTTAAGGCGTAGTAAATTTTTGTTGTCTTTTTGGCCCTATTTGCAATTTCTGTGTCGATTTTTCCGTCATTCGTTATTACAGTCCCCAGGTATTCATGTGTAGTCACTTCTTCTATTTCCACCCCTTTACATGTCAATTTGTTCTCGTTTTCTTCTGCCTGTTGTGTTTGTGTACTGCTTATTTTCATGTATTTGCATTTGTTTATATTTATTTCTAATCTTACTTTCTCTATCTCTTCCACCCATATGTTTATTAATTGTTGCATTTTTCTTTGGTTTTCCGCTACCAATACTATATCGTCTGCATATATCATTACCTCTGTTTTAATCGGTCTTAGATTTTTGTATCCGATGGTCATTTGTAGGTGTTTTGATCTTTGCTTGGCGTTTTTTATTATTTTGTCCATTATGAGTATAAAAAGCAATGGACTAAGGCTGTCGCCTTGTTTAATTCCTCTTTCCATTTTAAATTGCGATGATCGTCTGCCGCATATCTGTACTCTTGCCCTTGTATTTTCATAGATGTTCTTTGTTATTTCTATTAGTTTTCTTGGAATGTTTAGATCTGTCATAATTCCCCACAAGATATTTCTGTTTACTCTGTCAAAAGCAGCCTTTAGATCTATAAAGGTTATATGCAATTCTTCTCCTTTTTCATTTTTCCTCTCCATCATTAGTCTTAGTAGGAATATATTATCAACTGTTTGTCTTTTTTGTCTAAATGCTGATTGTTCCTCTTCCAGTTTTTCTTCTGCTATTTCTCTCATTCTTTTTTCTATTATTCTTGTGTATACCTTGTATACTACCGATGAGAGACATATATCTCTATAGTTTTTGCAGTCGAATTCGTCTCCTTTTTTGTGGATTGGCACCAGTAGGTTTTCTTCCCAATCTTTCGGCATTTTGTTTGATTGCCATGCTAGCCTCATTAGTTTTAGTAGCCATTCTTTTCCGAGTTCCCCTAGCCACTTTATCATCTCCGGGTCAATTCTATCTGGCCCACTTGCTTTTCCTATTCGAATTTTGGCCATTGCCTCCTCTAGTTCTTCCATTTGTATTTCTTCTGTTGTATTTTCGTTTTCCGTTGTCTGGTTCTGTGTCTTATTTTCCTGTATATTCTGTTCTTCTTCTTGTTTGTCTTCATATTTTTCCGTATAGTATTTTTCCCATATGTTTATTATTTCCTGTAGTTGTGATTTTATCTGGTTTTCCTTATCTCTCAATCCTCTTATCTCTTTTCTTTTCCTGCCCCTTATTGTTCTTATTTTGCTCCAGAACTTTCTATTGTTATTTTTGTAACATTGATTTAGTTCTTCTCCATATTTCTTCCAACTCTCTCTCTTAGCTTCTCTTATCATTACTTTTACCGTGTTTCTTATTCTGTGATATTCTTCTTTTTCTTGTTCTCTTTTCGTTCTAATATACGCTTTCCATGCTTCTTTCTTCTTTTTCACCTCTGCCTGTATTTCTTTATTCCACCAATCAGTTCTTTTTTGGTTTTTCTTAATTTTATATACTCCACATATTTCTTCCGCTTTCCTCAATATTATTTCTTTAAATATGTACCATCTTTCTTCAAGATTTCCTTCTTTTCAGCAATAAACACGTTAAAATCGGCAAAGGCACTGCATCAATACATTTCATATAAATCACCCATATCCATCAAGGGCTAACAACAAACCTCGGCTGTAATCAAATTACCAAAATTGATTTTACGAATATCCAAAGTTTGAGCATTAAACTACAGTGAGCGGTTCGCTAGTTACAACCTACACCTTAATGACATTTGACGTTTGCAAGGCTAACCTCTGCAACTAAGTTAGGCGAAATGCAGTGGCCAAAGTTGTGTAAAAATACGGCTAGCCTGTAATCTAGGTAAGCTAAACTGTCTTAAAATAGTTCAACAGCATATCTGAATGTTTTGTTACGTTACAGGGCCCAATTCAAGGTAGCCTTCATCATATTTACTGCAATCCAACGGTAAGCAAACCTAATCGTAGCATTCAATTTAAAAGCACAAATATCTAAGTTCTCATATCACGAGCTTGGCTAATACAGCTACCACAACAATAGATTATTCTACAATTACACGAGGTGCAATACGATTCGACAGAAAAGCCCAAATGCAATCTACACAATAAATGCGATTCGACAGATATGCCCTAATGCAAGTTACACAAATAATCCTACAATGCAAATATTATATGAAATGCCTACAACTAGCTAGGCGGTTGTTACGCTAGTACAAATATACACACCGCAAGTCATGTTACATACGATTCGAAGCCGACGTCCAACAGAATAGCGAGCATCGTGGGAAGGATGGCGGGTAGGCGATGCAATGCAAGCATTTGCCCCAAATACACATAGCACCAAACGAGGTAAGCGAACCAATTCCATTCAACAAGCATTTTCCTGGGTGGATCCAAAACTTAATGGCAAATACGATCCAAATTTAATCCAAATTTAATGCGATCCCAAATTTAATGCGATCCCAGATTTAATGCGATCCCAGATTTAATACGATCCCAGATTTAATGGCTAAAAATACAAATTTTCCAAATAGATTACGACGTTCAAAAGAGGAAAACGTAGGCAAACACCATGTACGAACCTTAAGATGTTGTGCAGCCAACTCGTTAAGCCAAGCGTGCGAAGAGTGAACGTCCCATGAAATCCGTAATGAATGCCGGCGATACCAATACCAATCCTCGAAGCATTCAAGCAGGGAAACGGGGCCTCTAAATCCTTCCAACTATGAAGATGGCTACCAAAGCCGTGAGACCAGGTCCCCAGAGGAAGCGATTCAGACTTTCATGACGCAAGACTTGCCAGGAAATGGCCGAAAAATGCTCAAAACCAGCCCAATTCAGCTTATCAAAGTTCCCAAAAATTGGAGAGTTGGCCAACTTAAAATCTAACGAATGCAGAGTGCTCTGAACTGATAACAGCAGTTTAGCCTTAAGTTTGAAATTAAAGGTAGATGTTAACAAGGTTGCCTAACCAAAGTAAAGTATTGTATTATTTAGGAAAATAAAGTAAATGACCAAATATGACCAATTTATCTCAATCAATAAATACGAAAATGTCAAAATGAGCGTAACATCATGTACACTTATTATCGTGCCTTTTCGTTTGACGCCGTAGCAGTTTTGCTTGCCGTGTTGGATAAATCGCAACTTACCCAGATTTATATTCGCCTGCCGTATGTTTTTGTTTTTTTATTGACTTATTTATTGACGATTTATAGTCATCGACCGCATTCATTTGATGATTTTAAGTTTGTCATGTACCGTGTTCTTTTTGAACAGTTTCTTTGAAGACTTTTGGAGCGTCGTGTAGCGGTAATGGCAATTGAAGTGTGTAGTGCATTTGAGTCACGTTTATTTACTTACCGTCAAGTATTATTGTTTATGAGTCAGTGCTTTGATCATTTAATGTTGTTACCGTTTGCGAGTCATTCCGGTTATTTTTTGTCAATTTTACCGCATTTAACTGGTTACGCAATATAACCTAACACTCACTAACCCATTTCGTTATACTCATTTATTAAATCATTGTTCATTGACATATTACTGTTAATACATTTTATTTTTTATTTAACGATGTTTTTCTTTTGTTTACGATATATGCATGCGGTTTGTATGTATTTTCTTTTGTGAAAGGTGTTTTGGAAGCTGCACCAGAGTTTCCCGCAAGGTAAGTTCCGCGCTCTTGTGCGTGACTCGTCGACCAAACACTGCCAAGGTAGAAGTAGAAAGGTGGACCATCTACTTTCTGGATGAGTTCACCTGTGCTGTTTTCCCGATTTAGTAAGAAAGTGGTGGCGCTATTATTTAACATCTGTAATTCGTTTACCGGATCGTAGCCCTAATCCAAGATAGTAAATAATCCCCCTTCTACACTGCACTTTAGCCGGCAAACCCTTGGTTACAGCCCATCGTAACGGGATTGGAGCAACGGATCTGTACAGTTTTCCCGATTTTGTCGTAGTTTTTAGGTGGTAGTAAACTGACGTTTTTGTCTTAAAGTCGAGTTTAGGCTGTAACAAGTTCTATTGACTAAATGGAATGCAAATATGTAAATTGAATTGAAAGTAAATTGGTATACGATTTTCCTCACACCTGCTACACAAGCACAGGTCTCCCAACTATAATTAAGAACCGTGCGAAAATGGAGTAGGGGTGCTAACATTTGCATGTGAAGTTCACTTACTTTAGGAACCGAGTTCAGTGCAGAAGGCCGTTTGCATCCGAATATCCGTATTACACTCCAAATTGTGTAGTAGATGTGCACGAGCAACAGACAAAGCCTCAGTACTTTCTGGCAAATATTATTAGGTACCTACCTAAAAATAACTAAAAGTGCAAAGCTGTAGCCGCTTTATTCTTTAATGATGTGCTTAGAATCGTACTGCAATCTAGTTCCGCACTTCCACGCACCTGAAATGGCTCTATCACAATAAGAATCGTAAGGAAGATATCTGGCGTGTGCAAGCTGCAGGCCGCTGATCACAAAGAAGCCACAATGAAATAAGAGTCCTGAATTCGGTGGTGAAGCTCCTCAAAAGACTGCAGGATTGGGGTCTGCAGGCTTTTCCCAGTTAGCGGTGTGAAATCGTAGGAGGAAAAGGTCTCAAGCACATATAAGTATTTAGCTAGCATAGTTAAACGGCACGCCCTGCTTATGAATCCTTCTTCTAGATGTTCCTTGTGATGGCATCAGAGCTCCAAGATAAAAATATATTAGACGGGGTGATAAGAAGCCTGAAATACCCCAACATCGACAAGCGATTATCAAAAGCAGAAGTAGAATATCCTACCGCAGTGGGGTGCGGCCAGGGGTACGTTGCGTCTGAAATATTCTTGGATTTTAGCATTACTAGATAAATTTCAGCGACTGCATGTTCAACACATCAATGCTGATGGCGAATTTTCAAGATATTGGAAGATCTAAAAATCCACAAGTAGTGCATCTCCGAAAGCATCAACCATAAACCACCCGCAGCAGTTTATCACCGATCAGCTCAAGATGACCACAGAGAATTGCTCTTCCTCTTGCCTATATAGGCAATTTTTAAAAATCGCGAACACTTTCCCCAAGGGCTTTGGAAATAGACCAATTAATAGTATAGGCAACATCAACGAAATAGTGGCCGGATAATCACACCATACCAATTATGCTGCTGGTAATTCAACAAAATTCCTGCATAAATAATTTAATTTTAATTTGAGCATAATTTACACGTAAACATATACCTGAAGGATGGACAAAAGTACGAATCATTACACTCCAGAAACAGGAAGTAAGACAATGCAACAACTGACTGACTAGATATGCACTTTAAGAATAATAATAGAGGAAGTGGAATCGAATAAAGAAATGCACTTTAGATTCATAGACCTAGAATTGCTTACCAGGTTTGACCATAAGCTACGGGGAACCTACTTATACAGCTACGAATGTTTCGCGGCAGTTAAGTTGCGGCTTCTATTGCAGTTACAACGTTGCACTGCCATGCAAGTCGTCAAGCATTACTAGGTTACCAGGTGTTTGTAAATATTTCTTTCCAATAAATATGTAAAAATATGCATATAAAGAGTGAATACAATCAATAAATCCAGTATTAGTCGATTACGACTCGATCACCTTTGTGAGCCGGAGCGGACTATGCAGTTATTACTGTCTAAAGAGAAACTTGACCTATTTTAATACAAACTATTCTGAACGGTACTAAACTTACAAGCAAAAATGTATACTACCAAAATCTGCTTCAGCCTAGACTTACCAGCGCCAGAAGTAAAGCTTGCAGTTGTACCGTAAGATGGGGCTACTTTGAACATTTTTTTCGTTCATTTTGTAATAACTTTTTTTGGCTTAAGTTTTTTTTTATCGTTTAAACGCTAAATTTTGGGCATCAAGTAGGAGAAGCAATCTAGAAAATTTGAGTTTGATAAAATAATTGCTTCTACTTTTTTTTTTATTAAATATGGGTGTTCAAAGTACCCCGCCCTCGGGGCTACTTTGAACACACATGAAAATTAAATCTATGTTCAATTATATGGCACTCTAAGGCCTACTTTGAACACCTAAACTCGAGCGTATACTTCAATAAATTTATTATTGTAACCTGAGATTTTTGAAATTAAAATTTGCTGATATATATGGCATAATACTTTAATTTTGAAAATGTTACATACAAAAACAAAAAACAATAATACAGGAGCATTAAATTGAAAAAAAATATAAGGTAAACGTTATTCCAACGTCTTCAAAAATTTTTTTAAGTTTTTTGATAAAAAAATCAAAGCTCCTCTTCGATCGGCGATAGGATTTGGCAGCGCTTTCACAATTTCATGCACAGGAATACTGCCTTCGTCTGGGACATGTGGCCAGGAAAATTTGTAATTTATTTTGCGCGAATGACGCAAGAAAGAAAGTTCTACCATTTTATCTTTCAATTCTGCAGTCGAAATTACTTTTCCCACAAAGTGTTTAATAATATTTTTGACTTCAAATTTCGCCAAATAAAACTTTCCAATTTCTAGATTTATGTCCTCATTATCATTATCATTTTCAGAGTCACTATCGGACTCATTTTCGCTTTCTGAGTTACTTCTACTTGAACTGCTGCTACTATTATCAGCGACCAAAGTTTTTATTTCTGTAATTTCATTTTCTTTATCGTTATTTTCCGCATGTAAAATTTCGTCATTCTCAGGTTCTAAATCAGCTGTAGAAATACTTTTTCCGGCGGCAACATTTAATCTTTTCTTTTTTCTTTTTTGTACAACTTGTTCTACTCCTCTTAGGTTTTGTAATAGTTCAATAACAGCAGTGGAAGTTGCTTGCTCTACTTCATTTTTATCGCATTTCATGTTGTCAGGTAAGCGTTCTAAGACTTTATCTGGATTATGTGGAAAAATTCCACATTTTTCAAATCCAGATCTCATATTGTTAGACATTTCATTTTCGTCTGGATACAGCTTCTTATATAATTTACTTAAAAGCCCAGGAAATTCATCCTTTGACAGAGTTTTGCTCTTTCTTCTCAAACTAATTTTCCACTCATCTAAAATTTGTCGCCAGTATTTTTTTAAGGGCGCATAAAACGCCACGTCCAGAGGCTGACACAGATGAGTAGTATTTGCGGGTAAGCAAATAAATCTAATGTCATTTTCTTCACAAAGGTTTATGACTGTATCATTAAAATGACTTGAAAGATTATCCCCTATAATTGCCTTTGGGCCAGGTAATTTCTTTGCCGCAGGCACAAAAACAGACGCAAACCAGTCGGAAAATGCACAGGAGTCAAACCATCCACTCTTCGTTCTTCCATATCTTGTTTTCGGGGGACCATTCTCACACCAGGTACTCCACAAGTTGTCTGCTTTGTAAACTACGTAGGCTGGTAGCATGTCACCTGATGCACTGCCAGCAAACATGATAGATATTGCACTTTTAGAAAAGTCTTGAATACGTTCTGGATATTTCACTCCTCGTTTAAAGATGCATTTTTTGGTCCCAGGATTGTCAGATAAATTTGTTTCATCGAAATTAAAAATGTGGGTGGCAGGTATTCCTAACGTACTTTCTTTTAAATTGTGAAAGTACTCTTTTATAACCTTTACAGACACAGAAGCTTTGGAGTTTTTAATATTCTGACATGTCCGAACAGAAATTTCATTTTTGTGCCTGCTCAAAAAGCTGGACACCCAGTCGGATGAAGGCAGGTTGTTTTTAAATATGCTGACAGTCTTTCCTACCTTTTCCAAATAATACATAACAAACTTGCGTATGTCACGTTGATCCAATGGAAAGCCCCATGTGGCCATAACTTGTACATATTTAACGATACATAATTCTTCTACATCAGTAAGTGCTGTGGGATGACCAAATTTTTGTAAATGCTTTCCCTTCATTTTATTGCTTAATGTTCCTAGTGATATTTTAAATTCTTTTGATGCTGCTCTCAAAGTCAATTTCTTCGTTTTTATTGCATCAATTGCCTTATCGAGTGTCTCATTGTCAAAGTTCTTATAATTCCGACAACCCAGTTTCTTTTTGTAGACCCGTGTCATGATTCTGTAACAGAACAATAAGGAATAAGACTCTATCTAAAGAAAAATAAGGTGTAGAGGTTACTTTGAACATGTTCAAAGTAACCCCTAATTATACTATAATGAGCAGGTTATTACAATAAAAAATATTTAAACAAAACTACAAAACGGATTGAAGCAAATAAAGTTTTAATGTGGTACTTACATTATGTGGGTTAATAATAAAATGTTTTTTCACTGATTACAGCTGTGCTTTGCGCTGCAATAACAAAAGTATTCCACTGTTATAAAAACACAAAAATTTCAAGGTTATAATCTGACATATGACATTTAGGATTAGCGTCGGCGCCAATGCGTGCGTGTCGCCAACCGTTAAAAATATATTCCCCTATCGGATAGGGCTAATACCATAGAGTAACAACATCTGTGATAGATAGGAAAATTGAAATAACAAAATGGAACTTTTTGTTCAAAGTTACCCCGCTGTTCAAAGTAGCCCCATCTTACGGTATGTAATTTATATAGGTTTGTACTTCACGATTTGAAACCCACATGTTAGGTCTAATATGGACTACATTTACACGGTAATTTAAAGCTGGTGTTATTTAAACCGTTGTTATTAAAACTCGTGTAAAACGTGCGTTTACACAAGAGGTGTTGTACAGGCGTTAAAGTGTACGTCGGTGTTAGCGTGGTGTTATCTAAAACCTCGTCGCAGTGTGACCAACTGCTTTGAGATTTTTCATTTGTCAGATATTGTCTGTTATTATAAAATTATAAACATAACCGCTATAACCTACAAGATTACTAACACAGCTGAGACAATTCAACGGAGTGACGTTGGTGTGGTTGACAACTGCGACTCAGAACAACCAACCGTCTTTACAATTATGTTGGTAGCCCTGTTTCAAAACGGGTGTAAGTCGAAAGTATCCATTTACACGGACATTTTACACCCGCTTTCTAACGTCACGCCTCTTGGCGAAGTGGTGTAGCGTTAGTAAACCGGTTCTAGTAAAACCGGCGTTAAACCCCATTTACACTACAATTTACACCGGTGTTAACAACAACCGATGTAACACCGGTGTTAGCGGACCGTGTAAATGTAGTCAATGTCTAGTATTGTCATGTTTTGTTAGATTTTAATTTTAAATACGGTACAATTTATTATCTTCAACATTTTCATGTATCGACTTTATCATTAAAATATATAAAATTTACAACAGAAATAAAAACTTATATATTTAATTAAATATAATCTTAGGAATCTTGTAAATATTCTTGGTCCATTTTGTTAAATGTATTGGAAAGATGTGGTGGAACTTCTAAATCTTTTAAATTATTTTGCCCAATCTCATCCTCAGTTCTGCAAATTAATATTATTTCCGAATTAGCAACATTTTTATAACGTAAATCTTACCTAATTAATATATCGACAAGATTTTCACATGCCAGCAAAGCCTTCTTATCTTTTTCCCATTTATGCAACTCACGAAGAATAACATATGCATTCTTATTACGAACATATTCACGATTTTCGCGTACAGCACACAGTTGCGTTATAGCCTCAAGCAACATGCATCGTATATCGGGATCTTCTTCTCTAACTTTATCATCTGGCAAATACTGCAGATCCGGTGGCAATTTTTCATTGTCCTCATCATCAAATTCGGTATTATCAGCTAAAGGTAGTAACAAATGCGGAAGGATATCAACTTGATCACTCAATAACCACTCATGATACTCGGGTTCAAAACAGCAATTACGTAAAGTACCTACAAAACTTACGATAATATAAGCAGATCGGTATGAAGGGGCAACTCACCTACAACACCGCCCCTTTTTATCAGCGAATCCTTAAATTCTGTAAAGGGTAGAAGCCTCTGTATAACACATTTGCTCTTATCTAAAATATATCTTCTAACAGTGGGGCTTTGAGACAGATTGGACAACACCGGCCCCAAATAATATAGCTTTTGCTTCTTATTATTGTATTTGTTCTTGGTAAAAACATTTATAATTTGCTCGAGGGTTACACTGGACTTCTCGATGAAATCTATGACAACTTCCGTGTGCTGCTTTGGGCGAGTTATATTGGACAAAATCATGCAACATGGATCGGCAATGTCGCTATCGGCGTCAATAATGTATTTTAAGATCACTTCAATCGGATTGGCGATGCAGTAGTCGCGTAACGAGTCCTTGTTCGTAGTGAAGCTGGGAAGACCCAACAGAGCCGCTGGACCCTTCTCATAGGCCGATACATTTACAAGAATTAGGGCAGACTTTTGTGAAACGATGCTTGCTTGTTTCAGGTGGAAAAGAAAGAACCCCAGCAACTCCTGGCTCTGGCAAATCAACTCTAAGCCTTCGCTAGATCCAGTAAGAGCTAAAAATGAATGCCGTTAATTAATAAGGCATAAGTTTCAAACTAGTTTCAGGAACACAAGTACAACAACATAACCTACTATTATACAACAAAAAATTACCTAAGATATTTTCAAGAGTTATAAGTTGTAGATCTGGCCTATTTGCTTGGGAAAGGAACGAAAACAGTTCGTTTAGTAAGTGCGGGTCCATTATGAAATCACCACAAAACAGTAACTAATCACTATGGATATGTTCTGTGCATGCTGCTGGTTGACAGATTCTTTTAAATTGTGATTGCTATGCTGTCATTTGAGATGCAATGTTGCCAGATTGCTACTCAATTTAATAATGAATAGTAAACAATAATACTAGTATTTTTGCAATCAATAGACGTAGCGCAACTCCTTAAGCTCAGCACTGAAATAAAATTTGCAACCCCAGATATCTCCCTCCCTGGAATTTTTGGGTAGATACAGACTGTAGGGTATTATTTATTAAAGCCTGTATGACACGACGCTAAATTTTATGTAAAATTTACTTATAAATTTTCATAATAGTATATTATGTTATTAGGAGCAAAAGTTATATTTTATGTGGCGAGGCTGGACGGGTTATCTGCCGAGCTTGCGAGGCAGATAATTGCAGCCGAGCCACATAAAGATACTTTTGCTCCGAATAACATATAGTATTTTTTCTTCAAACGTTTTTATAACAAATAATTTACATCTTTGTGAACAAAATTCGAAGAAAATTACTTGATCTCGTCAGCGGCAGATAATATCTGCCGCTGACGAGCGGCAGATAAAGTTGTCAGCGGCAGATAATAACTTTTTGCACTTGCGGGACTAAAGTTGGCACTTTAGTCACTTATTTCAGGGACTAAAGTAGCTCATTTTATCTCTAGGGACAGAAGTAATTACTTTAGCCCCTAGGGACTAAAGTAAAAAATGTTACCGTATCTATGGTAATCTATGGTAAATTCGGGGTTAACAGGTTAGGTTTCGCGTCAGTTTTGACCAAGAAGACTATACTAAGGAGATGCAACTTCCTATGACGGCTGTATATAAAAGCGGCCCTTATGTCGGGGATAGCCGTCGCGGCGCTGTCGACAGCGTGTACTGTCGTTCGAGAGTTGGAAGCGAGCTAAATTAACCTGTAATCGGGGTTAAAAGTCAGTTTACGGTTGTTAATCCAATGGAGTGTATTTCAAGTGTGTTATTAATTGTTAAAACATGGTCCGAATTTCCAGTTACACTCAGCAAATGTTTGACATTGACAGTTCACGAGTTTTGCGAATGAATAATTGTACACCACGGCCGCCTTACTTGTCAGCTTTTAGCGGTCCGCTTCGATACGGGAGTTGCGTGCCCTTAGTATAGTGTTCTTGGTTTTGACATAAACTGACGCAAAACCTCATCTATTAACCTCGAATTTGACATAATTGTGAGCTCTTGTCATAATGACTTACAGTGCCACCAACTTTAAAATTTAGCAAAGGCTACTAATTTTAAAATAATTGTAACTAAAATGTCAATAAATGACGTTTAAAAAAACGGGGTTTCGTTTTAAATCTTCCTGCAACGTGAAAAAAATAGTATATGCAACTCGGAGAGAATGCTATTTTGCTTCAGTGCAATTTCTGACTCTCGGGCTTCGCCCTCGAGTCAGAAATCGTACCTCAGCAAAATAACGCATTTCTCTCCCTCATTGCATAATCTACTATTATCTGCCGCTTGGCATTAAAGTGGCTGTTTAGCATCATCAATCCAGCAGTATAATGCCATATTTTACTGCCGTTTGAAGAAAAAAGTCACTTTATACGGCCTGGGCATTTTTGTGAAATCCAGTGTTGTTTTCATTTCTGAGAAAACGCCAATTTTAGCCGATTGGCGCCACATACCCACGATGACATTTAAATGACAACGGCTATCAAGACTAATTCGTGTTTAGAAATGATTTTTTAAATGCAGTATCAGTAGGATAAGGACATATTGTTTTGAATGTAATATAAATATGAATGGTGTAATCTATTATTTAGTGTCGTGTAAGTACCTTAGAGTTCTATAGTTTTAATATTTCTCTTGAGAGAGGTGTGGAACTCCAAGAATTCATAGTTGAAGACGGATTTATATTTTCAGGCAGGTATTTTTTGGATAGCTTACACATTTGGTCTAAAATAGCACATGATATGCAGATAATCGTATTTCTTACAAATTTGGAAGATGTTCTAGGTGGTAATAGTAATGAAGTATTTTATTCTGTGTGTTATTGCAATGTTGTAAGTTTAGGTGTAATTTATTGTAAAAAATTTAAAATTAAACATTTTTTCTACAGCCGTGATTTTAAACTGTTTCCAAGGGTCATATGCGGCGTGCTTTATGTTGTCTATAAAACACGCCATTCCATTTAAAGCACGGAGTACTTTAAGAGGTTATAAAACCTTATTTGTGAAGATTAAAAGTACAGTTATTATATCGGACCGATTTGTATGCGGAGCCCCGAGTGCCCGATTGGAGAGGAGCGAGCCCGATGACCCCTTCGGAGAGGGGCGGAGCCCCGAGGGCCCCCTTGGAGAGGGGTGAAGCTCCAAGAGCCTCCTTGGAGAGGGGCCGAGCCCTGAGGGCCCCCTTGGAGAGGGGCCGAGCCCCGATGGCCCCCTTGGAGAGGGGCGGAGCCCGATGGCCCCCTTGGAGAGGGGCGGAGCCCTGAGGGCACCCTTGGAGAGGGGTGGAGCTGCAAGAGCCCCCTTAGAGAGGGGCCGAGCCCTGAGGGCCCCCTTCGAGAGGGGCCGAGCCCCAAGGGCCTCCTTGGAGAGGAGCGGAGTCCCGAGGGCGCCCTTGGAAAGGGGTGGAGCTCCGAGGGCCGCTTTGGAGAGGGGCGAAGCCCCTAGGGCATTTAAGCTAACAAACTCCTCGGCTGTGGAAAAAATATTGAAGCCAACTCGTGTTTTACAGTTTAAAAATCTCTGTCGATCATAAAATTCTCGCTTCGCTCGAATTTTAACATGATCGACCTCGATTTTTAAATCCTCTGTAAAACACTAGCTGCCTTAATAGCTATAAAAGTTATTTGTTTTATTAGATACCTATCTGTAAATGTAGAGATTAAAAATGTACTAAAGAAAGTGCAATGTGATTTTCGCCCAGAAGAAGTTACTCGGAAACACCTTTCTTGAAAGCTACAACTAACAATTCTTTCCCGTTGTTTATGGATATCTATTTAAATAAAAATAGGAAATACAAATCGTTAAAAAGGTACGTTGTTTGAAGCATCAGTACGATAATTTAAATTTAACTTTCAGACCATTTCCTTCGTAAAACTTAGTTGGAGGTAAATTCATGATAAGATCTTCCCCAATTGGTATATTTGCACGTTGTAGAACTGCTTTCTATTTCAACAATACCACACGAAATCATAAGCAATAATAACGAATAAATGAATCAACAAATTATACTTTGAACGTAACTAATGTAAATGAGAAAATACACGAAAAAACTAGCAGGAAACTGATCAAAAAACACAATAGAAAATCAAAGTAAAAATACACGGGAGGGTTATATTATTGTTGTAAAATGTTAAGAAACGTAGCAAAATTTAATCAAATATTTGCATTGTAGTCAACGTAGTAACAGATGTTACATTGCAAATTTGAAATTCCCGCTCGTGGGTATACAGCGCTCTGCGGAGAATCGCGAAACTTCCCATTTGCCCAGGCCGTATACAGCATATATCTAATACTTACTATATTGCTAGCGGCTATGAGTGGGAAACTAACCGATGAAGTGAGACACACAACCAACTCCTTCATGTATACGGTGAGATGTGCGCAAGCGCGGCGGCGTCATCCGCCCAATGGGGAAGTGGTCAAGTTTAAAATTCGCTTATAAAGGCGGAGTTCGAATTCTCACGCATGCGCACGAGACGCGTTATACTCTAAGTGAGACTATGTCGGTGCCGTAATGTTTTCTGAAGTTTCCAAGCCCTACCAGCAATATATGTGTATTATATATATGGTATACAGTGACGTTTGTCAAAAATTCAGCAGGTCGTGATATATGCAAATAACATGAAAACAAACGTATACTTCAACCAATACCCTCTAGAGGGTACTGTTTCCACTTAAAAGGTTTGCTACTAAGCATGTGCGCATGCCAAATTTAACATAAAATTTAGCACACGTTGCAAACAGGAAATTGTATTTTGAAAAAAAATTATCAGTGAATTTATTTGAAAATTTACAAGTAAATTTACCATAAAATTTAGCGTCGTGTCATACAGGCTTAAGAGGGAACTGTAAAGCATGGGTCACACGATCATTTTTTTGCATCAAATTTGCTTGTCAAACACTTTCCGTGACGTCATACAATAATGTTTGATTCTCTCTATCAAACAGGGTGGTCACACCATAAAACTTGTTGTGCAACTATTAGAATCAGCTGTTATTGTGAGGTTATGGTTTGCTGTAAAAGCACAAATTGTTAACGTTTATTTTTGTTTCAAAATGGAAGAGCAAGTGATTATCCTGTCGTTAGTAGGTTTAGGTCTAGCGTTGTGTAATAAGAAACAGCGAACATCTCGAAAAGTGTGGTCCCGCAAGTGGTTACAACGACGTGACCAAGAACGGGGGGTGTTATCAGAAGTAATACTATAAGTACTTAGATATTATCAGGTTATATGTCGATAATTTGTTGCACAATAATAAAAGAGTGTCAGTTTGACAGGTTAAATAATCCGACCGCGTCAGCGGGAGGATTATTCTGTCAAACTGACACGATTTGTTATTGTGCAGGAAGTTTGAGACGTATAACCTGTTCGAAGTACGCATTGTATTCGATTTGATTATTTTTTGAGTAAATTTCAATATTAGGAACAAATAAATATTTTATTGGCAGCTCGAGTTGTTTGTATTAACCTAGCTGAAAGTCATCTTCATGAAAACAACATCAAGTTGACAAAATTTATGTATTGCGTTGCCTAGTGAAGTTACTCTAGTATAATCGATTTTGTATAATCGAAATTATACAAGATAACTTAACTAAATCCAGCCTTCTGATTGGTTGAGATCGCTACGAAAAAAATAATCAATGGTACACACAGAATTGAAATGTGAAGATGATGGTAGTTTTCAAAATTATTTCAGGATGGATTTGCAGGGTAATGCGCGTTAGCGCTTCATTCCGTGCTAGCTTGTTATGATAGCTGGGGTCTTTTACGAAATACAAGACCTCCTCTTGTTGATAGGCGTCTATTAGGGCCGACACTTGCTCACGCGTCCAAGACATGGCTATTTTTGAAGTAAAAATGCGTTCTTAAACCAAAAACCCTAAACCGTGAAATACCACTTTCACGCACTGCGCAGAATCGCGTGAAAAAGTTGCACCGAAATAGAGCCCGTCCTATTTTTTAGAAATGTTTGACAACTATGAGGCTGACGTCATGAAATACGTCATCATTGGTGTATGACAAGCAAATTTGATGCAAAAAATGATCGTGTGACCCATGCTTAAGTTCGTTGTTGGATATTTTTTGGGGTATTGGCGCCTCTCCACACCGGACGGTGGTGCATCTTAGTGAAACCAAAATCTGGTACCATAGTTCTAGAGCTTCATGTTCGCCATAAATTTTCATATAAATTGGTAGGGTTGCCAGCACAGTCATTTTGACCCGAAGACTGGGTTTGGCAATCATTTTTCGGGCTGCGGGTGCAAATGCTCGCAAAGCTAGTTCTGCGCTGGACGTGTATTGTCAATTTTGGTTTTCGCGAGTGCACCAAGAATCATACGCCGTACGCAGGATGCGGGGATTTTCAACTTCTGCAAATTTAACAAGAAGGACGGCAGTCGCACGCAGCCTCTTTTGAGAGCTGCATGACTTTGTTCGATTGAAAAGTATAGTACGTGAATTCGCCCAGGGAGATATAAGATAATTAGAAGCGCCCTAAAAGAGCCAGGCAGTTAACGTTTGCTGTAAAAAATGTTGAAGTGTAGTGAGCCAGCGTTTGTAAATTGTGCAAACGCATTTTCCGAGTGTACATGTAAGTACACCCATTGTGCTATAGTTAAAGGCTTATCTGAAGCGTCAAGTTTGAGAGACGCCAACTCAACTGTCCTTACGAGGCCTGCGCGCGATCGGGAATTTCCAGCGGGTGATGCAATCGAGGCGTGCCCTTTCCAAGGGTATGCAGCAGCCAGTTCTAGGTAAAATGTTTGTAGGTCAGCGTGATAAGATTGCGTTTAACTGTGAGATTTTGCAAACGCGAAGGAATCTGTTTTATCAGCGAATAATATGTGCGTAACTTGCACATGGCTAGACTCAAATAAGTATAGGTATCAAGCAATTTTACATTCCAGTTTGTGAAAGACATTTTGACATTTGCGTTCTTTTAAAAGATAATTATTTCAAATATTTTTGGTGCTGTTTTACGTTGTTCATGTATGTTTACAGCATGCCTGCGAGCAGCCTCAATCTATATCGCACATAGGTTGTTTGAGAACCTAATTTTATTTTCTTTAATTTCCTTTGTATTTTCTTTGTGACTTTATGTTTTATAGTTTTTTATAGTCAATAGATGACGTAAGCAAATCGGTTTTTTTGTGAATTATTTAAAGTTATATTTCACTCCGAGCAACACTATAAGGGGGAACCAGATTTATTTTTTGGCAAATAGTGATCTTTCATAAAGCACACTAACTGATATATTTAGAGAGTTTCATGTTCACTGAGCAGTGAGCTAGCTAAGGGATAACAATTATTTAAATATTAAGGCGCACGAGACGTCTTGTTCAAATTTAATGTATTCACAGAATCGTAAAAAATGTTGCATTTCACATGCTACTTAAAAAATAGAGAATAATTTTTAAACTAATATCTTTCTAATGTAAAAAACTATTTCATCTTGAATTTTTTTATTAATTTTATCTCACGTTTATTATTCCCCAAAAATAAGTTTCTTCGGGTCAGCATCGGCTCAATGTTGGAAACCCTATACATTCGTCGAATGAAACCTGCCCCCCATCCCTCCGGCAGTGGCGTAACGAGGTCGCAATGGGCGCGTTCGCAAACTCACTCTTTTATAGACCCCGTCATACATAACCAGTACATTTTTAACCTCCCGTCCCTGTTTAAATTCCCAATAATTTTTATTGGAAAGAAAAACAAGTAGCAATAGAAGAAATATATTTTTATTTTTGTGTAAAATCAACTCCAAAAACTGTGTCATACTCTTAATTTGGGGAAAATATAAAACAGTCATATACAAAAGTCAGACCACCATATAACATGCGTATTATATACTTCTTCAAATCTTGAAGGTAATAGTGAGTGAGAGAGAGCTAGAGAGTGTGTGAGTGAGAGACAGAGAGAGAGAGAGGGGAAAGGGAGATAGAGAGAGAGGGGGACAGAGGGAGAGAGGGAGAAAAAGAGAGAAAGAAAGACGGGGTAAAAATATATGATTTGTTTTTGATTTCTTGATTGTGAAATTTACAAAAGTATGTAGTGACCATTTTTATTGTTTGGCTGCATCCGGAATCTAATCTAAAGTAAATAAAAATTAACAAAATTAGATAAATATATAATTAATCAATTAACATACTTCATATGTGGTCAAGTCAATGGGAAATGTGCACCAGCCATTTATTCTTACTGTGCTACTGAAAGTAAGAGAAGATAGCTTGAGCTAAATGTCTTCTTCCGAAATATTTGCAATGTCTTGTACATTTGGGAATACAAATTCGTCACGGATGCATGATATAGACGCGTGCTGCGTCCGCTCCCTTTTCATCGTCAACGATGTTGCCTTAAGCAACACACTTTTAGTCCAAGAGCCAGCAACGGATTTCTTACAGTATTTTTAACAAGTTTGTAACTGTTATGGAAGGTCCATTTGAATATACTGAGAAGGAAACCCGTAGTCTGGCAAGCCTGCGGTGGTGGTTTTAGCTCCCTTGGGGCCTTGAATGGCAGAAAAAAATAATGTGTCAAAACTGACACAAAACCTAGGAATAATATGTTGGTAACACTGTAAGTCTATGTCTAATTCGAGGTTAGCAGGTTAGATTTTGCGTCAGTCTGTGTCAAAACTGACGGAAAACCTAACCTGGTAACCTCGAATTTGACAGACTTACAGTGCCACCAACTTATTATTCACACGTTTGAATTTCCACAGCCCACTGAGGATCAGATTTTTTGGATCTCTCGATATTTTACAGTAAATGGTTAAGTTTATTATGCAACTTTATGTGAATCTGGAGTAAACTTACCACCCGCGAAAGCGTCTGTCAATCTTTTTACTTACATAAGATATGATTACCTTTAACATAGCAAAGAGCCAGACTTGTTATTATACTTTTTTCTTATTATTTTTTCCATCCTTCAAAGACGCAAGGGGGCCAAAACCACCACCGCAGGCTTGCCAGACTTTGGGTTTTCTTCTCAGTATATTCAAAGGGACCTTCTATAACAGTTACAAGCTTGTTAAAAATACTGTAAGCAAACCCGTTGCTGGCTCTTGGGCAATTTCGGGTTGTTATTGTCAAAATTATTCCGGGTAAGTATCACAGCCCTTGGTTAATTATTGCTGAAAATTTGCAGAGATGGAAATAGACTTTGGTTTCACTGCATTGCAGCGTTCGTAGACAGGAAGCCCAAATATCCCCCAAAAAATGTCGAAAAAACGCCAAATATTTTTTTCTAAAAAATGGCGCTAACGATTGTGATCAATTTCACAGACATTTCCCTCTTACTCATAGTGATACACCATTAATAGTCAGTACCTACCTATCTATATCTACCCAAAACTTCCAGGTTAGAAGATATCTGGCGGGGGGTGGTGAGGTACACATTTTATACAGACGACTTTTCATGAAAATTTACGGAGGTGTTCTATGAAGCTTTAGAACGTTGGTACGTGATTTTGGTTTCACTGCGACGCACCGTTCGGTGCGAGGAGGCCCAAATAGAAAAACAAAAAATAAAAAAAAATCGAAAAAATCACAAAAAAATCTTCACAGACGACATTTCTTTCTTATTCATAGGTGATACCCCATAGGTGTAGGTATAGGTAAAAATCTAGGAATGGAGATTCTGGGGGGGGGGGGGGCAGTAGCGTAATTATCGATGCGCGAAGGTGCGCAAAGCTATGAGGCTCAAAATGTTATGCTTAATTTTATAAGAAAACAGCGTTTGCCAGATCTTGCTCTGCTAGGAATAAAAAAGAAAGTCGCATTGAAAATTAATGTTAATGTACTATACCCTGTTTCACGAATAGAATTTAAATTACTGGAAGGAGTTAATATGCTGAAATAGATTTTACCCGTTAGAAATTAAAAACTCGAAAGCATTAAAAAATTATTTAATTTCAACTAAATTCAGCTGCGTACAACCGACTTGCCAATAGCAATACTCTATTAAAATTTAGCCCTCATTTGTGGTAGGGGCTTCTACTATCTATTGGTTAAATGTAGTATAAAGTATAGTCCATCATTTTGTAGTGACAAAGGTGCGTAATATTTCGCTACACTTCCATAATTCTGTTGTATTTATTTTTGTTTTTAATTACCTATGACAATGATAAGATTGGTTGTTGTTATTTGTGGTGATAAAAATACGGATATACTAGTTTCTGGACCCACCACATACCAAGCTTTATTATATTTAAAATAATATTTGCATTTTTAAAATTGAATTGTGATTAAAAGAGTTAAGAGACGAAAATGTTTTTAAAGTCTTCCTTTAATAGAACTCAGTACACGAAAAACAACTTTTGCTAGATCGAATAATGGTTTAACAGCTTTGAAAATTGTGTAGAAATAATTAAAAATACCTTAATGTCTCTAGTAATAATGAAATAGTAAGAGGAAAGACTTAGTAATGCGAATTGCATTAATCCGTAATGAAACAAAGTCGCACTCGGTGGTATTCAAACCTGCACTCCCAGATAGAATCCGATTGCTAGCCAGACGATTTACGCGCTCGGCTATATTCCGATACTTGATGTACTTGCTTACATTTGCATTATAAACACGCGCTGACGACAGGACCAATGGCGGAGGAACTGAACCACCACCCCCCACCAGATATCTCCTTCCCTGCAAGTTTTGTGTAGATAGTGACTATGGCGTATCACTTATGAGTAAGAGAGAAATGTCTGTGAAAATAATCACAATATAAAATATAAAAAATATTTGTTGTCGTTCTTTCGACATTATTTGGAGATATTTGGGCTTCTTGTCAACGAACGCTGCAATGCGGTGACACCAAAGTCTATTTCCATCGTTCCAAAGATTTATAGAAGATTTCTGTAAATTTTCAGCTATCATTAACTATAAGGGCAGTGGTAGTTACCCGCAATAATTTTGACAGATAACAACCCCAAAAGTGTGTTGCTTAGGAATAACT
The DNA here is from genome assembly GCA_940337035.1 of Agriotes lineatus. Taxonomy (NCBI): domain Eukaryota; kingdom Metazoa; phylum Arthropoda; class Insecta; order Coleoptera; family Elateridae; genus Agriotes; species Agriotes lineatus. Next base: position 92,965,400 of record OW679203.1, on the reverse strand, counting down.
TGAGGAGCAGCCCCGAAAATAAGTTCTTAAATAAAATAATATTTTTTTCCGTTGATCGTTTATTTATGGATTTCCTTAATGCATACAAAATCGTTCATTAATAACCCTTATTAATGTATAATTTTATATGTTCTAAAATCGTTTATTAATGATTCCTATTAATGGATAATTTTCTATTAATAAACGATTTTAGTATAGGAAATCAAAGCTACCATAAATGTCAAAACTTTTAAACGTCATATTTTTGTCATGCAATAAAATTAAATTTTCTCCAACTTAATCAGGTACCACCAACGAAAAAACATTGTAACCAACTCGTGTGTTAATCGGCGATTAATAGTCTCAACAATTAACGTGTTCGCTAGTGCTCACATGTTAAAATGTCTCGATTGTTATTCGCTCTCATTAGTTATTTTTCTGACAAATTAATTTTACACTTCATTATAGTTTGTCATATGATATTTTAATTAGGTAGTTTCCATGCTGATTGAAAATCACCGTCGTTTTAACTTGAAGTGATCTGATTTGTCAAATTGACACACATGATCGAACATATCAAACTGGATTGGTTTGTAATATATGTAAGAACTATCATGATTATACCATTCATAATGCACAAAATTCCTATTCAGGCTACGTATTAATAAGTGAAAACACCGTGGTGTTATCGTTTTGAGCTGTCAGCTGCCAATGATATGCTATTTCAAACAAGTTTTTTATGATACGCAATAAAAACATTTTTAGTGTAATTCCCTTATTTATATGCCTGATATAATCTAATCGAATATTCACTCGACGACTTTAAGAATTATCAAATACTTTACAAGCTCAACGGGTTGCTTCGTAGAAACATGTTATGACATTTTTAGTTTTGTACGAACGTACGGCTGATTAACGTATTTTCTAAATTACGACTCCACTTGTATATCGGTTTTTTGAATTATTCCGCTTGAATTTAAGCATTCCGAATTATTCGCTTACAGTCGACGGTCTGAAATGCACTCATTTGGTGTTTCTCGGTTTTAGATCTGTTGGCGCGCTAAAGTTATCCGTTTTTACAAATATCGATCTGTCTACAACTTGCTTTTAGGCGTGCTTCTGGCGTGAATTTAAGGCACAACGGCCATGGGTGCGAGAGAGCAAGCTACAGCGCGGCTGCCCCTCGACTTTATCGTTCGCGTGCATTTCCAGTTCAGTTGGGTCTCGGCGTCGACAAGCAACAGTTTAGTTTTGAAGTGGGTCTCTGGCGGTGCGCCCTTCGGGGTGGCACTTGTGAGGGTGTTTAAAGCGTTGTGCTTTTTTAGCCTGTGTGCGAATACCGCTGTTTTAATTGTTATTAAGAATCCCGTAGCTTCAATGCATTTGGCCGTGTGTTACGCATCTTTGGGACATTGCTGTATGGTGTATTACAACCCCCTCTCTCAAGGTTGTTACAAGTAATATTAAGTTAAATATACCCTTTATTTAATAACACGAAGCAGTATCAGGTATAGCTCCTTAAGTACTTACCTTACTTCTTACTAAAATAAATCAAAATGGTCGTATCACACAACTCAATTTGACACTTTAAATTATGTCGTGTGATTCTAGTTTTGTAATACCTCGGCTAGCCAGCAAATAAGCATTGAGGATCCTTGTTCCCAGCTGCATGAGTTAATGTTCAACTAATAACTTCTTATTATAGTTGAATACTGAATTACTATAAAATATATTAATAAATTGCTTCGTTGGTCAAATATACTCTTTAGGTACACAACATTGAACTTATACTTCAGTTCGTTAGTATCGCTTCAAAGCTTGGTCTGACATTACAAAAATCAGATAAATGTTGTCAACATATTTTAATCAAATGATTAAAAGATCCAAACTTGATTTAAATTACGTTTATAAAATAACCTAATCCAAAACATAAATTTCAAATTATAGTGACCGAAATACGTCGAGTACTCGAATCACTATTCAAATTTAGAAAATTAAGATTCTAAATTGTTCTAAATATAAAATTACAATTATTTTTAATAATTTGCAGTACCAAACTTGTTATGTACTTCTTAATGTTACCGAAGAAATGGGCACTAACCTTCTGAAAGTATCTCTTGTACCTGAGTGGGTATTATATCAGATCCTAACTGAATGCTAGTATGCAAACACCTCCTTTGGGTTGTTCACGACCAAATAAAACTCGCTGCAGCTTTTTGATTCCCTTATTATGTGGATAGACAGTTCAACAGCATACCACAAACACTCACTTGCACTTTTTACTGGTTTCGAAGTAAAATTACCACTTTAAATGGCTTCAAACAATCTTGAATTCAATTTTGAATAATACTTCTAACCCTCAGTCGAATTTGATCGTAAAGAATACTGTATTGCTATTACGTATCAAATATCCAATTATGACTATTCACAATTAATAAGAATTTAACCCCTAACGTGATAAATTATCGTCGATTATAAATTCAAGTTATTTTTTCTACTTCATCTAAACAACCACACTGGTTGTCTATTACAACTCCACCAGTTTAAACATACAACTGTTACATCACATGATACCCATTGGATATCTGGATATTATTATTGAATTAAATTCATAATTCATACAGTATGCTTCATTACAATGGGCGTGCGTGACCGTTTGGGGTGTTGTTTGTCGATTATCGTAAGCCTTTTGAGTTTCCGTTTTGCCGTGAAGTGGCAGACTTCTTATCTCGTCGATTGGACGGATTCCTTTGTGGGAACTCATTAGCAGTGTTATGTGTTGGCGAAGCTATCGCTGTCGTTCTGCCTTTCCCTGCAAACTTTGCATTACGTCTCATATGAAAGAATAAATTCTTATCTGTCCAGCCCGCAGCCCGTTGAGTTGCTGCAGTAGTCCTTTCCGTTTCGTCTTTTGCAGTATCTGGGTACAGTGGCTGATTGCAGCAGTTTAGAACATCAGTAACCGCACATCCAAGCTCCTTACAGGTATCGATTGTATTGTTTATTAACGTTTAGTGTTCAACTTATATACAGTGTGCTTCGTCGAATCATCGAACAGTTGTAGTAACGTCTCGGTTATTTACACATTTCATATTTACATCTGCCTTTTTCTACTTATTCAAATATTGTGGTCAATACATGTCATGTTAATTTAACTGTGGTGATCTTTGTTAGTGTGCATGCGATTTGTGTGTTTATATTTTACAGTTGTAAGAGGAATTTGGCCAGTTGATCAAGTGGATTTTAAGAAAGGTAGATCCGCTGGTGCTGAACCGGCCCGCTGTCCAGATTACTGCCAAGCATAAAGTTGAAAGGTGAACTCGTCATATGCTTCCACTGTTCCTCAGTGAGTTTGCCTGTGCATTCTCTTTTGTAGTGATGGAATTGTGGTGGAGCCTTATCATTTCAGATCTGTTTACCGTTTTTCAGGCCGTTGCCCTTGTGTTATCTCGTGCTGGACCACCCCACGCTCCACTGTAGTTTAGCCGGCAACTCTTGTTATGGGTTGGTCAGCGCTAGTCGCCTAGCTTTATCTTGGCCGTTCGTAAATACCGTTATAATATGGCGCGTTGTCGTAATTGTCGTTTTAGCCTGTAACAAACACCACTCGCCTTCGGTTCGTGTTGTTTCTAAGCAATCTGTTTCGTGAGAAAGCAAACGTATTTTTGATAATTCACAGTTGTCTCGTGGTATTATTACTGAAAATCCATCCCTAACTTTCACCGCTGTGTGGAACATATGTACATACTCGTAGGTACAGTTGCTGCCAATAAAATCGAGTACACCTAAAAATAGATCATAGTGACAATATTTTAACATGTTTGTACTGTTTAAACCATCCCCATGCTCCTAAATTACAGTTACCTGTAATTACTTGTAATTTTGCCATATTATACAAATTACAAATAAAAAAAACGATATGGTTATAATATAAATAAATACAATTACAAAGAGAGAATGCCTCCCAACAAAAATTATATTAATATCTTGTAATGTCACCACGGTTTTCAATCACAGCTTGCAATTTATCTGTCATGGAAGTTAATAAATTTCTGATATATTCAGGATATAAATTCGAATTTTCCTTATATTAAACTGAGTGGCAATCGCTCTTATTGGTACTCCTATTATTGCCTTATCAACAATTCTTCCTCTTTCGAAATCATTCATGCAAATGACGAGGCATATTTTCAAATATAGTTATTTAACAAACAAGTATGTTAATGAGAGCGATTAGTAATCCAGACATATTAATGCGCGAGCGCTTTAATTGTAGAGATTATTAATCGCCGATTAACATACGAGTTAGTTACAATATTTTTCCGTTGATCGTATATTATTAATTTGAAGAAAATATAATTTTATTCCATGAAAAAAATTTGACATTAATGGTACGGGGTAACCATAAATGGTTGTGATTTTTTTTTGTTAGGTTGGCACTGTTTATGTTGGTGGCACTGTAAGTCTATGTCAAATTCGAACTTAGCAGGTTAAGTTTTGCGTTAGTTTTGACACAAACTGAGGCAAAACGTAAACAGATTTTTTTAAATCGTTCATTAATAAAAAATCATTTATTAATAAGCGTCATTAATAGACGATTCTCTATAGTCTATACATTAATGAAACCCATAAATAAACGATCAACGGAAAAGCAATTTTCGGCGTTCGATGACGACGAAAAATGCGACAGTTAATTTAAATGCATAGGTTACTACAAGTTGTTATTCTAAATGCGGCGTTTACATTGACGGAAAATAGGTGTATACCCGTTGTTTTTTGGGAACAACCATACTACATACCAGGAAATGAATTTTCTCCCAGTCGTTTCGAAAGCCCTTGCTTGGCTCGGTCAATTAAGATCTGTTACTGCAGAAATGTTTAGCTTGCAGAAGAATTAATTTGGTCTTACTAACTCAATATCTTAATTTTTCGTGGTGACGTGTTCTGTCTTGAATCGCTCCTTTTGTGATTCTAAGCAGGCTTTGCATGTACATTTTTTTAACGGTGTAAGTGATAGTTGGTAACAAAAAATTTCAAGGTTAAAGCAATATTTGACAGATCATCATTCGTCATTCATCAAGTAAATTAAAATTGTTGAACATAATTTAACTGATCCCTCTAGTTCAACAAGATGCTACAAATGGGTTAACTATAGCTGAAGTACTTTCCAGAAGTTACAAAATGGTAATGCCATTTTGACATTAGTAACTTTGTCTAACTAAATATTTGATACACTGGTAAAAAATACTCACATTCAAGCCCAGCTGAGAATCACAAACGGAGTATAGCTTTTGATAATCCTTGAAATATATTTTAATGGTTTATTGCCCACAGAAATTCTGATTTCATAATTAACTAAATGAATAAAGTCAAAATGACCACAGAATTGAATATTTTACTTATTGCAAGATAATCAGTACTTTACATTAATAAGTACACTTGATGTGGGCAGCAGTAACTAATAATTTGCGGGATAAAAGCTAGCATGAGATAAGGCAGGTTTCAGAAGGGTTACGTTCAGAGCTTCAGATATGATAAATGTAAGGAGAAGCCAATGCAATTTAATTTGTAATTGACGGATTTGAGCTTAGTAACGTCAAACATAATGTGAATAAAATGATACAGAATAATTTGTTAAGTACAGAAATAGTATGAGAGTTGTGGATTAAAAGTTTATAAGCCAGCAAAGGCCAAGGTAACTGAAAGGTAGACGAAAAGACAGTGCTAGCAAAGCAATAATTGCAATAGAGCAATGGGTAAATATAAGGTAACCGATCGAAAGACAATTAGTGAGATGCTAAAAGAACTCAAGTGTGTTAGTGCATTATAAACCAAAGTGAAAATTAAAAGCAGAGCAAAGTGTGGTGACATTTATCCCATGAAAAGGACAATTTAGTGAAAATGCAAAGACAACATCAAAACTGTAGTCCATAAGTTTAAACATGTAATCAAACCTAATTTCTTGTAAACAATTGTAAATCTAGTTGCTTAGTTACGAGACAGTCAATTGTCAGGATGAATCAAACAAGCTTACATTTTTCATGTTGGGGCAAATTGAGCTCCACATTTATTGTATTAAATGGTAAATAAAGTCATTTGTGAAGCCAGTTGTGTGTAAAGTTATTCACCAAGTTCCCGTGCATCTGTGGGTGTAATTTTCCCAAGTGTAGGAGCTGCCAATATAGTGTAATTCGGCCAGCAAGATTTCACCTGGTGCATCGTTAAGTGCGAGCCTATGTCGGTGAAGATTTTGAGGTAGTTCCAGACATCGGATAAATTTTATATTTTATTCAAAAACCCCACTTTAAGCAAGGGTGCTATTACAATATGTGGCGAAATTAAAAATCCGGGCACTTAAAATGATTCAGTGTATATTACTTTACTTTACTTATCATGTTACCTGGTGAAATTAGTCAAAGTCAAAATAATTACTCGTATATGACCATATATTTATACTACTATATTGCTAGCGGCTATGAGTAGGGAGGTCGCAATGAAGTGAGAGACAACCAACTCTTGCATGTATTTGGTGAGCTTTGTGCAAGCGCGTCGTCCGCGCGGGGGTTAAGTGGTCAAGTTTAAAATTCGCTTCTAGAATAAAGGCGGAGTTGGAATTCTCAGGCATGTGCACGAGACGCGTAGTGTTTTGAGTGAGACTATTTCGGCGCCGTAATGTTTTCGCGCTTTCCCAGACCCTACTAGCAATATAGTAGCATAAATATATGTATATGACAGCATGTCTCATTGTTTAACTGCCAATTGGTAACCTAGAAACGCAAAGCCCAATTTACATTACCCAAAAGTTGCAAAAATCCTCTATAAGATTAGCCCGGATTTTTAATTCAGCGACTGTACACGGTGATTTACCATCTTAGAGGTTAGACAACCTAACATACAATCATTTAATTTTTTTGTGTCGATGTAATTATATAGCAAAGAAATCGAAACTGTTTTTAGAAGTAACCACCATTACATTAAAATTTCTTTATAATATCGATATTTTCACTCAAGCATATGCTGACAACCTATTTGGTAAATTTTTTAGCATAAAAACAAAAACCCGGCAACACTGTAATCGATCGAGTTTTAAAGGCACGTCAATATAACCTCACTTATCTAATTGAAGGATACATAGTTTCAACAAGAATTAAATTGTTTCCACTAACATGGCTCTTTTTCGCCAGTCGTTAGCATGTGTTAGTCACTGCCTTACACAAAACATTTACGGCGCACATCTAACAGGTATTTTAAAATTATAAGAAACTAAACAATCTACCTAACCTCAAATCTCTAGCTCGAAATATCAAGAGATGGGTAGCGCCAACGCTGAGAGAGCTTGAAAAACGCAGGAAAAGAATGGGTCCGAGGCCGCCACAGCCGAGAAACACGTTTCTCGAGTGGAATTATGACGCAGAACTTTTCGCATTTGCCAAGCGGTTGGGGGAGGAGTTCAACGACGACTTGCTGCGGAGAGCTTTCATACACAGGTCTTACGTAATACAACAGGAATTAAAAGAAACCAGTAATTAGTGATGGTAGTTTTTTTTGCTTACTTACTCCGCAATTACTTGTAGGTGCTGATAGCGACATACAAGACAACAAAGAACTTATTAAAGAGGGGGAGGCATTTATTTCTGCCTGTATTAAGCAAAAGTTTGAAACGAAATATCCCGTGGACATTGTAAATGCAATAGAAACGTTCTTGACATCTGAAGCAACGCTTTCACAAGTGGCTTCCCATATGGGCATAAGCGATTTGGTATTGAGTGCAGTAAGTGATTGTATTTAGAATATGGGAAAATGCTAATGTTTTCTATTTAGGACTTTCCTGTTGAAAAGCTGACGTTAACAAGCACCTTTAAGGCAGTAGTGGCAGCTCTGAAACGAAGTGCTGATGAGCAAAGGGCACAGGCGTTCGTTAACGATTTTCTAATTACTCAGTTAAATGGTAAAGAAGTGTACGATATTTGGGATTTGAAAAATCCTTATGAATATCTTTTACGGCTGCTGCAAGACAAGGGGCATCCAGAGGTAGAACCTAGGATTTGCCACCAATCGGCCATTAATACTATTTTAGCCAATTATCAGATTGGATTGTATAGTAACAAGCAATTGCTTGGTATAGGTGAGTTGTAGCCTTTAGAAGCTTTTGTAAATCGTATGCAATATCTTTTAACTTTTCTAGGATGGGGAGAATCCGTTGAAATAGCTAAGAATACTGCGGCTTTAGATGCTATATTAAAATTACAAAATGTTAGAGCAGATACTGTGTAAGTCTAAACAAATTAACTGTAGATACTTAAGATATAAATAAATAAAAATTGTTCATTTTTAATATGTAGTACTTTTTTATATCGACAGTTTAAAAAAAATCCTTTCTGGGAATTACAAATCTAATATTTCTTTAAGTTATAATTAAAGCTATTTTAACGAGGACCAAACTACAACAATTAAAATATCACACATGATTGTCATGCGAGTCCATTAGCAGCTTGCCATTCTTATCTTTTAAGCGTATCCTTCCGTTAGTGTAACGAGTTTCTTGCAGTCCATCAGGGTATAATATTTTTACAGTTCCGTCTGGATATTCCCTTCTCTAAGAACAGTAAAAATCTTTATAAGGCAGTAATTTTAACACAGCTTATTACCTTATGTTCTTTAGTGTGTACTTCTTTTTGACCATTTGGTAATTGTAGAATTCTTTCGCCGTCTGCGTTTATAGTTACAGTGGTGCCATCTGGGTAGGAAATTTCTTCTACTCCTTCGTTTTTTGTTCTTCTGACGATTCCATTTGTGTACTCTACCTCACAAATGCCGCCTTGCAGGTGCCTTTCGATTTGTCCACTGAAAATGTGCATTTAAGTTGGTTAACCACTGCCCAATGACACTTTAAATTTCATAATAATTTCAAGATACTTTCAGACCATTTTATAACTTATCAAGATACTTTTAGGTCCTATGTCAATATTTTCTTCTAATAATTTGATCAATTTCAAAATATTTTCAAGCCATTTTATAACATTTGTAACAAGAGGTTAGCAATAATACATACAATATACTTTCATGATCTAAGTTAATATTTTGTCCTAATTTTAACAATTTCAAGATATTTTAAAACCATTTTATACAAGTGCAAGATATTTTAAGACCATTTTCTAACATTTCAAGATATTTTCAGGCTCCATGTTGTGTCATTTGGGTTTGTTTCAAACAATTTCAAAATATTTTCAGACTATTGTATAACATTTTATTCTAATTTTCATAATTTTAAGATATTTCCAGACCATTTTATAACATTTCAAGATACAACCAGGATGTATTCTATGTCACTTCATTATAATTCAAGCAATTTCAAAATAGTTTCAAGTAATTTTGTTCTAATATCAACCATTTCAAGATATTTTTAGACCATTTTACAAAATTTCAAGATACTTTCACTGTCTATCTTACCATTAGGTCTGAATTATAACAATCTTAAGATATTTACAGGTTGTTTTATAACACTTTCTTCAAATTTCAAGATACTTTCAGATCATTTTATACCATTTAAAGATACTTTCAGTACCTATGTTAACATTTTGTTCGAATTTGAACAATTTTAAGATATTTTTATAACAATACAAGGCCAAACTCCAATATAGCCACAGGTGCTTAGGCGCATGGGCCTGATATTGAGATTCACAGTTTATCGGCGTTTCTATAAATATTCAAACAATGGAGGCAAAATACGAGCGTCTCATGCAAGATCCAATGTTGGCTGCCGTCAAGGTGCAAATTTGGGTTAGCTGCAGTTTAAGATTTGTGTGTACTTTGTACAAAAATTCCTGTAAATGACCATAAAGAAAAAGAGTTAGTCTAATCGTAGATAATAATATTGAATTTGAATTTCACGATGAGTATTTCTTTTATTCAAAGCTTAAAATCCAGTTTCACCATTGACATAACAGTTCCTTTATGCGCATATTCTGTAAATGTCAAAATGTACCAACGGGCTATACTGGAGTTCTTTCTTCAATACGAGATACTTTCAGGTCCTATGTTAATATTTGTTCTAAAAATTTGAACAATTTCAAAATATTTTCAGATCATTTTGTAACACTTCAAGATACTTTCACAATCTATGTTAACATTTTGTTCTAATTTTAACAATTTCCAAATATTTTTAGACCATTTTATACAAGTGCAAGACACTTTCAGATCATTTTATAAAATTTGAAGATTCTATCAGGATCTATGTTCTGCCACTTCAACCTAAATCAAGTAATTTCAAAATATTTTCAAGTTGCTTTGTAATATTTTGTTCTAATATCAACATTTTCAGGACTTTTTGCTCTCATTTGCACAATTTCAAGATATTTTTAGACCATTTTATAACTTCAAGACACTTTCAGGCTCTATTTTAACGTCTAGCTGGAATTCGAACAATTTTGATACATTTTCAAAGTATTTGCTAACAACTTGTGCTAATTTTAAAAACTACATAATATTTTTTTATTATTTAACAACACTTTGTTCTAATTTCAACAATTGCAAGATACTTTCAGACCATTTTATAACATTTCAATATACTTTCAGACTGTTTCATGACATTTCAAGATACTTTCACGATCTTAGTTAACATTTTGTCCTAATTTTAACTATTTTAAGATATTTTAAACCATTTTATATTATTGCACAATATTTTCAAACCATTTTCTAACATTTCAAGATATTTTCAGGCTCCATGTTGTACCATTTAGTTTTATTTCAAGCAATTTCAAAATATTTTCAAGTTATTCTATAGCATTATGTTCAAGATGGAATGGCACGTATAATGTATAAATTAAAAACCGATTTGCTATCGCTGAACTTGTCTAAAACCAAATTTATATATTTTTGCTTAACACAACAAAACACTCCACCTATTACACATATTTGCATTCACTCATTCAAGTGTATTAATAACAATAAAAATAATTGCAATTGTACTCAAATTATTACACCTGTAAATTATATTAAATATCTTGGAATATACATTGACGGTAACATGAGATGGAAAAACACTTAGAAAAACCAGTAACTAAAAAGGGAAACAATATTAAACGCTTACTATGCCTTAGTTCAATTTGTTATTCAGTATGGAATAATAGGTTGGGGTGGTGTAGCAGACTGCTATTTGTTTCCTTTAGAAATTCTTCATAAATTAGTAATACAAATTATATTCAATAAAGATCATACTTACTCCACGGAGCTACTTTTTTCAGAAACAAATATTTTTTCGATTAGGCAATTATATCTATACACATTGGCTATTTTTGCTTTTAAACATCATACATTTTTTACATTGTGCGCTCATTCCTATCAAACCCGAAGTAAAGAAAAGCATGCCAGTTACTTATGTACAAAATTTTTCAATGATATTCCGATCGATTTGCTTGCCTAAGTAGGACCATTCATTAGATTTTAAGAATAGATTTTTAAGTTAATTTCAATTATAAACAAATGAAATATGAATGCGAGGATTAATTCAATTCAATTTAGAAATATATAATTAATTTGTCAAAATGAAGAGAAACTGGCCACACACATCTTTTGTGGTCAGTATCATTTTAATGTATTTACATTTGTATATATACTTATCTGAATAAATTTCTTTATCTATCTATCTATTTTATACCATTTCAAGATAATTTCAGGATCTATGTTATTTCATTCGACTTTGAACAATTTCAAGACATTTGCAGATCATGTCATAACATTTTAATATATTTTTATGATGTATGTTAACATTTTGTCCTAATTTTAATAATTTCAAGGTATATTTGAACAATTAACTTATCGTGAAATTTCTTAAATTAGAACGAAGTGGCACAACATAGATCCTGACAGTAGCTTGAAATGTTATAAAAATGGTCTGAAAATATCTAGAAATTGTTCAGATTCGAACAAAATGTTAACATAGATCCTGAAATGTTATAAAATGTGTTAGCGCCACTTCTTGTTCTTTTTAGTTTTCCCACATATTTTCAAATATTGCAACGCTTTGAGAGTATATTTGAGGGCCCGCCAGCTAGACTCAGTGGAGATGGCGTGCAGTTCTTTAAATGACATAATTACCAAATATAATGAGCACCAATATGTTTAACAATTACAACAAATACAATCAGATAGATCAACAACTTATAAACTCAGTTTACTCACAGGAAGCTATAACATAATATAGCAGTAACAAAATCAGACAATTCAATATGCAATCTTAGATTAAAACAGTGAAAAGTAAATTCAAATACTAAGAACAGCTACAGTTTCTCTCACATTGCTTGCGGTATATATACCATTACCACAGATCATTAGGTCGTACGCTACTTATCTCAGATAATCATGCTTCTGCAGGAAGTGAATCAAATAGCCCCTAAACGGGCTCAAAGCTGTTGCTGCAGGTGGAGGATGCTAGCAAACGTCATCAGCAAAGCACTCAGGCGATGAGCCCTAAAATCGAACTTGGCTCCCAGTAGGTGAAATCACTGAAGTTTTTACAGCTCCCGAGTGATACTAAAAATGCCCGACGAAAATCAGCTACTTGAATTGCATTATCAAAATCGAAAATGAAGTAATTCACTCACCCTGTAATTAAACGCGCTTGGAGCACAAAATATCACAGAAATTTTGACGCCTCTTTTTGAAAGAGAAAAATAACTAAATGAAACAACTGCTGGTGCCTGCCGGTAAAGCAGATTACCACATAACAGCGAGCGGAGATTAAAGCTGCGTTCGCACAACCACCGCGTTCAAATAAAGGAGCGTTTATAAGGCCAAGACTTATGCACAATTACATTCTAATGTTAATTACACTTTTTACATGTAACAAATGATCTGAAAGTATTCTGTAACTGTTGAAATTAGAGCAAAGTGTTCTAAAATAATTAAAAAAACATCATGTATTTGTTCAAATTACGACTAAATATTTAGAAATAGTCTGAAGGTATCTTAATATTCTTCAAATGGGAAAAATATATTATGAAACAGCTTGAAAATATGTCGGAATTCTTCAAATTGGAACAATATGTTAACATAGGGCCTAAAAGTTTCTTGAAATTGTGCAAATTTGGGCAAAATGTTATTAAATAATGGAAAAGTCATGAAAACGTTGATATTTGAACAAAGCGGTATAAAATAACATGAAAATATTTTGAAATTTTTCGAATTAAAACAAATTAGCATAACATAGATCCTGATAGTATCTTGAAATGTTATAAAATAGTCTGCAAAAATCTTGCACTTATATAAAATGGTCTCAACATTGTTCAAATTTGAACAAAATGTTAACATAGATCCAGAAAGCATCTTGAAATGGTATAAGATGGTCTAAAACTATATTTGAATGGTATAAAATGATTGAAATAGTATCAAATTGTTCAAATATATCTTGAAATTATTAAAATTATGATACATCATAAAAATATATTGAAATGTTATAAAATATTGTCCGAAAATATCTTGTATTGGTATGACACGATCTGAAAATGTCTTGAAATTGTTAAAAGTCGAACAAAATAACATAGATCCTGAAACTATCTTGAAATGGTATAAAATGTCTGAAAATGTATTTGAATGGTACAAAATGGTTTGAAAATATCCTTAAATGTTGTAAAATAATGAAAAAAGATCATTCATCTGTTCAAATTAAAACAAAATGTTATAATAAGCCTGAAAATATCTTGAAATTCTTTAAATTGCTCTTGCTCTACGCTGACTAACCGGTAGAAGAGGAAGACGATTAAGAGAGCGAGGGAAAGAGAGAGTTTAAATTGGAACTAAATGTTAAGGTAGAGCAGAAAAGTATCTCTAAATGTTTAGGATGGTCTGAAAATATCTTGAAATGGTGCAAATTAGAGCAAAATGTTATACAGTAATCAGAAAAATTGTTGAAATTTGAACATAATGTTATAAAATAACTTGAAAATATTTAAAATTGCTTCAATTAAAATCAAATGACACAACATGGAGCCTGAGAATATCTTGAAATGTTATAAAATGGTCTGGAAATATCTTCAAATTATGAAAATTATAGCAAAATGTTATACAATAGTCTGAAAAATTGTTGAAATCATTGATATTAGAACATAATGCTATAAAATAACTATAAAATATTTTTAAATTGCTTAATAAAACCAAATGGCAGAACATGGACCTAAAAATATCTTGAAATGTTATAAAATGGTCTGAAAATATCGTGCAGTGGTATAAAACACCTTAAATCGTTAAAATTAGGACAAAATGTTAAATTAAATTGTGAAAGTATCTTGAAATGTCATGAAATAGTCCTGAAAATATATTGAAATGTTATAAAATGGTTTGGAAGCATCTTGAAATTAGAACAAAGTGTTGTTATATAATAGAAAAATGTTATGTATTTTTTAAAATTAGTACAAATTGTTAGCAAGTACCTTGAAACTAGATGTTAAGATAGAGCATGAAAGTGTTTTGAAATGTTATAAAATGGTCTAAAAATATCTTGAAATTGTGCAAATTAGATTAAAGTCTTGGAAACGTTGATATTAACACAAAATGTTAAAAAGCAAATTGAAAATATTTTGAAATTACTTGATTTAGGTTGAACTGGCAGAACATGGAACCTGATAGAATCTTCAAATTTTATAAAATGATCTGAAAATGTCTTGCATTTGTATAAAATGGTACATTTTGACATTTACAATCATGTGCATGCGCCTAAGCACCAGTGCGCTATATTGGAGTTTGGCCTTGTATTGTTATAAAATGATCTAAAAATATCTTGAAATCGTTCAAATTCGAACAAAATATTAACATAAGTCCTGAAAGTATTTTTAAATGGTATAAAATGGTTGAAATTCAACAAAGTGTTATAAAACAACCTGAAAATATCTTGAAATTGTTATAATCTTTGAGATTGTTATAATTCAGACGAAATGATAAGATAGACAGTGGAAGTATCTTTAAATGGTATAAAATGGTCTGAAAGCATCTTGAAATGGTTGAAATACAACAAAGTGTTATAAAACAACCTGAAAATATCTTGAGATTGTTATAATTCAGACAAAAATGATAAAATGGACAGTGAAAGTATTTTTAAATGGTATAAAATGGTCTGAAAGTATCTTGAAATGGTTGAAATACAACAAAGTGTTATAAAACAACCTGAAAATATCTTGAGATTGTTATAATTCCTTAAGATTGTTATAATTCAGACAAAATGATAAGATAGGCAGTGAAAGTATCTTTAAATGGTATAAAATGGTCTGAAAGCATCTTGAAATGGTTGAAATACAACAAAGTGTTATAAAACAACCTGAAAATATCTTGAAATTGTTATAATCCTTGAGATTGTTATAATTCAGACGAAATGATAAGATAGACAGTGAAAGTATCTTTAAATGGTATAAAATGGTCTGAAAGCATCTTGAAATGGTTGAAATACAACAAAGTGTTATAAAACAACCTGAAAATATCTTGAAATTGTTATAATCCTTGGGATTGTTATAATTCAGACGAAATGATAAGATAGACAGTGAAAGTATCTTTAAATGGTATAAAATGGTCTGAAAGCATCTTGAAATGGTTGAAATACAACAAAGTGTTATAAAACAACCTGAAAATATCTTGAGATTGTTATAATTCAGACAAAATGATAAAATGGACAGTGAAAGTATTTTTAAATGGTATAAAATGGCCTGAAAGTATCTTGAAATGGTTGAAATACAACAAAGTGTTATAAAACAACTGAAAATATCTTGAGATTGTTATAATTCCCTGAGTTGTTATAATTGAGTCAAAATGATAAGATAGGCAGTGAAAGTATCTTTAAATGGTATAAAATGGTCTGAAAGCATCTTGAAATGGTTGAAATACAACAAAGTGTTATAAAACAACCTGAAAATATCTTGAGATTGTTATAATTCCTTGAGATTGTTATAATTCAGACAAAATGATAAGATAGACAGTGAAAGTATCTTTAAATGGTATAAAATGGTCTGAAAGCATCTTGAAATGGTTGAAATACAACCAAGTGTTATAAAACAACCTAAAAATATCTTGAGATTGATATAATTCCCTGAGTTTGTTATAATTCAGACAAAATGGTAAGATAGACAGTGAAAGTATTTGGAAATTTTATAAAATGGTCTAAAAATATCTTGAAATTGTTGATATTAGAACAAAATAACTTGAAAATATTTTGTAATTGCTCAAGTTATAACGAAGTGTTATAGGATCCATCCTGGTAGTATCTTGAAATGTTATACAATGGTCTGGAAGTATCTTGAAATTATGAAAATTAGAGCAAAATGTTATACAATAGTCTGAAAAATTGTTGAAATAATTGATATTAGAAGATACAGTTATAAAATAACTTGAAAATATTTTGAAACTTGCCTGAAATAAAACCAAATGGCACAACATGGAACCTGAAAATATCTTGAAATGTTAGAAAATGGTCTGAAAATATCTTGCACTGGTATGAAAAGGTTTTAAAATATCTTGAAATTGTTAAAATTACGACTAAATGTTAAATTAGATCATGAAAGTATATTGTATGTTTGCTAACCTCTTGTTACAAATGTTAGAAAAATTTGCTCAAATGTTAATAATTTCACAAAATTTTCAGTTCTTATGTTAACATCTTGTTCCAATTTGAATAATTTTCAGACAATTTTATAAAATCTCAAGATATTTTCAGACACTATGTTAATATTTTGTTCTAATTTGAACAATTCCGGCATTTTCAGGTTGTTTTATAACATCTTGTTCTAATTTCATTGAGTTCAAGATATTTTCAGACACTATGTTAATATTTTGTTCTAATTTGAACAATTCCGGCATTTTCAGGTTGTTTTATAACATCTTGTTCTAATTTCATTGAGTTCAAGATATTTTCAGACACTATGTTAATATTTTGTTCTAATTTGAACAATTCCGGCATTTTCAGGTTGTTTTATAACATCTTGTTCTAATTTCATTGAGTTCAAGATATTTTCAGACACTATGTTAATATTTTGTTCTAATTTGAACAATTCCGGCATTTTCAGGTTGTTTTATAACATCTTGTTCTAATTTCATTGAGTTCAAGATATTTTCAGACAATTTTATAACACTTCAAGATACTTTCAAGCTCTATATTAACATCTTGTTCTAATTTGAACAAAGATATTTTTAAACTGTATTGTAACATATCCTTTGAATTTAAACTATTTAAAGCTAGTTTTTCGACTATTTTATAACTCGTGTTCTAATTACAATAGTTCGAAGATATTGTCAAATTACTTTTGTTCTAATTTCAACAATTTAAAGATATTTCCAGGCTCCATGTTAATATATTATTTAATGTTCTAATTAGAACAATTGCAAATCCTTTCAGATTATTTTGTAATATTTTGCTCTAATTTCAACAATTTCAAGATATTTTTAGCTTATTTTATGTTTTGTTCTCTTTTCCACAATTACAAGATGGTGGTTTAGCATTTCATGAATGGATATCTCATAATTTAAATCACATTAAATATTATCAGCAAAAGAAATTTAATACTTACTCTGGAAATTCTATTAATTCGGTGCCGTTGGCATTTGTTGTATGATTAACTTTACTATCGTAGTAATGATACCGTACAGTACCTTCCAACAAATTTGTCTCTTTTATATCTCCATTGTAATACTTTAAAATTATAATATTGCCATCAGCAGATATTGTTTTCACATTGCCGTTTCCATATTTAATTTGTTTTGTACCATCGCTGAGAATTTGTTCTGTGAATTTACATATTTTAATAAAAATTAAACTCTTATAATATTTTAATTTTTAATTACCGCTTTTTTTATTTTCATCTGTACTACCAGTGGACAACCGTTGCGGTGCTTCGTAACTTTTAATCCCGAATGCTTGTTCGTAAATTTCTTCTATTGCATTTACAGTTTTCCCTGTGTTAGGTTGATTCATTGACACATTCTTACTGTTTTCCTTATCTTCTAACGTATATGGTTTCTCTAAACGCACAGCTGCACTTCTACCGGTATTTGCTGATTTTACTACAGAGTCATAATCATCTTCTTCACTAGACGAGGTCTCTTTATTTAGAGCAATTCTTTGTTTGCTCACTTGCTCCTGCGTCAGCTTCGACAGGTTCTTGTTAATTTGGTGCAGTATTTTCGTATCCGAAGGCTTCCTATTGAGCTTTTGGCTAGCCACAAGCCGAGCATTCTGTTTGTTTAGATTTTCAATTTCCGCCTTCAACGCCACATTTTCCTTCTCGAGGCTTTTTATTTGATTCCGCAGCCTGGCCTGCGCCAGTCCATTCTTCGTCTCTTTCAGCTTCAAGGTCTCCTGCAGGGTCGCTATTTCCGTTTTCAGGGCTGACATCTCCTCTCGTTCCTTTTTCGACGGCTTGTTCTGCAGGTCCTTAACGTATCTAGAAGAATTATATGTGCATTGCCGGTCTTAATTTGCAAATAGACTTACCGTTCGAAAACCATCTTTTCTTTGGAAAGCTTCCTCTTTTCCTCCTCTAAGGCGTGGTTGATTCTCAGTTTTTCTTCTTCAACTTGCTTCATGATTTCCCTTTTGTGCCTGTCGAACTCCTTGTGCTGCTGTTCCAGCTGTGCCTTCAGCTTGCTTGTTTTCACGCTTTCCAAACGAACTGACTTCAGCTCTGATTCCATTTCCCTCAGTTTGTTCTGCAGTGTCGAATCAGAAGTTTCCACGACAGCTTCGGTCATCGTCTCAGCATTGCATTTATCCTGTTGCTCCCAAACCTTGCTCGAATCGGAGCTCGAACTAAGGCTTTCGGTCGCATCCCCCTGGGTCCATTTAGTTTTATCATTGAAGTTCGGCTCCGCCTGCAGCGTGCTCTCGTAAGTCGTCTCCACGTCTTCCGATGTTACCGAACTGGCGCTCGAATTTTCCGCAGCACACTGCTTGAACTGTAAAACCTTTTCGATTAAAGACAAATATTCATCGGTCAACTTTCTTTCAAAATCGTCAATGTTCGATTGAGTGTTTGAAGGTGGAATTGCAATGCCTTCATTTGATTCGTCGATTTCTTCTATCACTGGTCCTTGGGATGTTTGTGTAAAGTTTTTAAGGTAATGCACTTGCTGCATGACGTCATCGTCGTTAGATTTTTGGGCATATACGGCTTGAAACTGCTTTTTAGTTGCCATCCTTGTGCCTTTTAAGGGCGACACGTTTGGCGTGCTCGCAAGCAAGCGAACAATGCTGGAGTTGGTCGAACTAAAACTGCTCTGCATGGCACGCTGCTCCAGGGCCTCGAAGATTAACAGGTCCTGGTCCGAAGTATTCATACTAGGCTCTTTATTACTGCACAAATCAATTACTGCCCCATTGGGCCCATTTAAAACAGACTCTTGAAGAACTGCTTCGTCTTGACTATCAGACGTCACACACCACGCAGCCTTGGACTTTATACTTAAATCAGGCCTTTTCAAAGGCGTTATTGTTGGCTTATCGAACCCTACTTTTGTTTTTTTATTATTAATTGTATTTACACTAACGTCTCTCGATTCATTTTCATTTGCTGTGTCATTTTCTTCAACGTTTGAAGCCTGTCAGTTGACATGGCAACTCCTCGTTCAGTTTTTTTCCTGCTCTGTATTGACTGTTGCATATTACTCACGCCTTGGAAACGTTTTCGACTTGTTTTAAATGGCTTGAATTGTTGTCCGGGAGCCATTTGAAACCTGGCCAAACCTGCTCCTCTACGTAAAAAAGGCTGCTTTGGTTTAGTGATGGCAGTATTGGCTTTTTCATTTATAGTTACACGTTTATTGGTCGTTTTCGGTGGTGACTCAGTTTCGATTCTCTGCTCCGTAGGGGAACAATGGGATTGCTACTCAAATCGTTGTGTTGCAAACGTTTATGATGCTGCTCTAAAAGGCGTTCTTGCTGCTTTTCCTGCCACTTCTTTAATTCTTCCAGCTTGGCAAGAATATTGGTTGGCGACAGCGACATTTTTTTAGATTAGAAGACAAATTGGCAGCGTAATTAAGCTAGTTAGATTCTACTTGATTGAAGTTTATTGCACATTATTCTTAATTGGCAGTATCGAGACCAATTACAATACTTACGATTCTAACCTAAATAAACAAATTCGAATTGTTTGTTGACGTTCGTTTGACATTATAAATTCTGCCAATTACTTAGCGCAGAAAACCCTAAGAGCATTTGGTTACCTAAACATAGCCAGTAGGCGGTGCCTTGTTGTCATATTTTTCCATTATAATATACAGGGAGTTTTTAAATTTAAAACATCAGAACTTAAATTCTATTTCTGCATATTATTATTTATCTGGAACATAACGTAGTTAGCAAAAATATATGATAATTCACACTGGCGAAAAGCCTTTGCAATTTTGAATATAAAACTGCAAATAAGTCATTCAGAACACATACGAAAACTTTATAGATTAAAAAAATTGGCATATTTGCAAATTTCACGGTTCGAGGGTGTTAAACATATATATAATACACATATATTGCTGGGAGGGCTGGAAACTTCAGAAAACATTACGGCGCCGACATAGTCTCACTTGAGTATAATGCGTCTCGTGCGCATGCGTGAGAACTCGAACTCCGGCCTTTTTAAGCGAATTTTAAAGTTAACCACTTCCCCATTGGGCGGACGACGCCGCCGCGCTTGCGGCACATCTCACCGTATACATGAAGGAGTTGGTTGTGTGTCTCACTTCATCGGCTAGTTTCCCACTTATAGCCGCTAGCAATATAGTAAGTCTTAGATATATGGTGTTAACGGTCACAATAATACCGTAGCCTTGTACAGCTGACATCTGTAGTTCTTAAAGGCTGTGCGACATGTGCAGCAAAATTCATAGAATGACAATAGTTAGGTACCTATATTAAATAGCAAGTACCAGTCTTCCAACGTGCAAATTTTTACTTCGTGAAGACATTTATAGGTAGTAAGTAGTTCTACTGTACTAAAGAAGAATTCCAACATCGTTCGGGTCAAGAGTTGGCGACGATGAAACTCAGTCTGCAGGCGAAGAAGAAAGCGAACAAACAGAATCAGTGCAGAAAATATGGAGATAAAAGTAACAAGGATAAAAATTAAACAGCGAAAATAGTAGTTGAAAAAATAGCTATGTATAAATTATGAGGAAACGTATTCTGGCGTTTTGACTATTTTGTTCATGACAGATTATTTACGTAGGGGTCAACGCTTTGAGTCGGTTAGCCGCAAGACTAATTCCACGGCGAGAGAAACGACTGAACAAGCGAATAGCGAGGTTGTGCCCTGACAGTGAACTCAGTACGCGATGTTAGTTAAATTGCCTGGAAGTATTCTAACGGCCCTTGTGGCAACGCTACTGCTTTTCCGGATTATCCACTGCAATGTCTAAGTTATTTAAAGTTTATTCACGTACCGTTTGAAGTATAGAAGAATGTCATTGTCGAATCACCCCAGATTCAAAACGCTTTATCGTAGCCTGATTGCTGTTTTATTAGTCTATTTTCGATTTGATCGCTTGTGGATAAAAAATATAATATAACAATTTGTGGCAGAATGGTAGAAAAACCATTTGTCGAGATTTTTCTAGATTTTCTAGAATGGGGGATATTTGGTAAGCCATATGATTAGCCCTATCAGGCCGATCAGCAATCGTGAATTTAACAACAACAATTTACTACGGCGATATTCCTTAGAGCGATGATGAAGGTCTCGCAACCTCCCGGTAAGATTCTTCAACCACAACTACCTTGTTTGCTTCACTTCAACCCCCGACAGCTAGTGAACTCATCACGACGAAACACCAAGGGTTGCCACAAAACGAAAGGCAACAGTTCAACTTCTTCGAAGGACACAAAAATCAACGAAAAGCACACAGTTAATTTCAACTTTATCTAAGGGCACGGAAATCAACGAAGAGCACACAGTTAATTGAACGAAATACTCTACAGCGCATCCTAACAGCGCGAAGCTGCTGGGGACGCAGATTCGACCCAGTTCTCCACTGTCTTAAGACGGTAGCGGGGATCAGAATGAATCGCTCCGGGAGGAAATTCTAAAATCAAATGAAAAGGCGCATACGCTACTCCCATGATGATGAAATCCTAAGTCAGCAATATTCCTGGAAAATTCGAGGAAGTTCTCGCCTGCATAAACGACAAAACCGCAGACACATTGCGATATAGTATGCAGGAACAAAGCTAAATTTAGAATTAAATATCGAAGAACGTAAATACACTGAGGGACGCCAATATTTGAAACGAACGGAATGACGTTTTGAGCCCTTGCCGAACTTTTAATTTAGGCGTGGCTGAACTGAGAAAAGGATTAAAATCAAAGCTAAAAATTGACGAAAAGGCGGAAAAGGGTGAAAATACAGCAAATTGTCCTCACAAGGCTCCCATTAAAACCAAAAACATTTATTTATATGGCACGTGGTTTTACTTGCTTACCTTTACAGGAACAATTTTAAAATCCTTTTCACTCCAAATTTAGAAAACCTTGTTAAAGCTTCTCTCAAGGAAAGGTTTCTTTTTTCCAAAACATGAACTGGTTCGAAATTTTCCATGCCAGCAAGTTCGTCGCTTAAAAACCATAGGTTCACAATTCCATGTATAGTACCAATTTGGTACACCTCATTTTTTATTTCTATGATAGTTCCTAATATATTTTTAGGGTCTAGTGATTCTCTGTTGAATTTAGGAACTTCAACCGCAATATTCTGACCCAAAAACAAACATTTCAACTTTTTTTTTGGTAGTTTGGAGCATTCTTTCTGCAGCACGTTCTTGACCAATCCCATCTTTTGTGTCTGGTATCGTCTTTTTGGCACAATCATAAATCCACGCTGCTTTATTCTATGCTAAATTTGAACAATTTCTCTTTAAACATTTAACACAGGTAACCGTTATATTGCTTGCTATGCCATTATTTTCAATCTTTTCAACGATAGGAATATGCTCGACGTTAAATATATGAATTTCTTCATTATCAATTGCACTTCATATTGATTAGTTTCATGCGAATTAACTATTACGTTTTCCAAATCTTGACTGTTTGAAAGACATTGACATTTTATTGCGTCCTCAATGTCCGTTATTTATATGATAATGCTGCTCATTGTATCGTTTGCCTCCTTTTCTTTTCACTTGTCTATTAATTAATAAAATGTCGCTAATTCGTCTACTCTGGCTGAAGTCCATGATTTCTTAATACTTTTCTGGTGAGATGGAAAAAAATATTAAATTACTTTGGAAAATTATATAGATACTATTTGACTTTTGAAGTCATATTTTCCTGATTACTTACCAGCATATAATTCCTGCAGTTCTTTATAATACATATAGCTCTTTATTAACAAAGACATCACTTTCCAACACTTTGAATATCTTGCAACGAGTTTCAGAAGTAAAAACTGTCAAAAATTTTGTTAACTCATCGTAGGTTCACCTGATTCGAGAGCAGTCATATTATAATACGCCTAAATATGTCTAGTTTATTTCAGGCTCATTGTAAAAACACTCGCCCGCACATCCGTGTACAGTAAGACTGAGAGCTGTTTGGCGTTTTATAAAACGCCTAAAATGTTCAGTCAAATTGTAAATAGTATATTATGACACTAGTGTATAAGTAAGCCTTTAAAGCACGTGCGACGAGCTTAAGAACACGACGCAAAACGGAGTGCTTTTAACGTCGCTAGTGCTTTAATGGTACTTATACACGTGTATCATACGCTATTTTTTCTACCATCGTAACAGAAATATAAAAACTTAGTTCGGTGACACTTTTTCCGTCACATTGTGTTAGACATTTTAGGTTATGTTGACATTCAAATTTACGGCAAAGCGTGTTTTAATATAATATTAAAACACGCCACCAATGGCAAAGTGCAAAAAATACGTAATTCGGGCGCTAATATTAAGAGTGCTACAAAAGTCACTTTTGACACTAGAAACTGTGCAAAAAGTTGTCATTTTGATACGATCGTAGAAAACATTCTGAATTTACTAATCGTTTTACAATGACATTTAGAAAACGACTAGGCGTTTTATAAACGACCGAATTTGTTATTAGCCTGCTACACATGCATTCGACTCTATTCGTCAAATACCTAACCTTCAAATGCCAAAGTCAACAGATAAGTAAGCATTTTATAGAACTCTTTAACGAATTATTCCTTTTACAAAGTCATCACTATTTAAACAAAGCTAAGTTAGCTTACAGCAATATAATTTGGTTATTGCCTGAAACATGGGTGTTGACCAAGACCAGAGCATAGTTACCTTTTTAATAGAAACACCAATTACTATCATATTATTTTTTCAGATAGAGACATTTATGACTCATATTTTAATTTCTTTGTGATTTTTAAAATCTATTGCGATTTAGGCAAGAAAAAGTAAACTTGTATATTTTAAAACAGATATTTGCAATTAGGTCTACGAATAACCAGTTGCGTTGGTATTGATTCATCTTAATGCTCCGAAACGCCTGTCATATAGGTAACCCAAATCACATATCATCAACTTTATTATGCTAATTGATTTCTTCACATCTTGCTTAGTAACAAATCAATATATATATATAAAATCCACTCGTGTCTGTCGCAAAAAAGGCGACCGACTTCTTTTCGTACTTCCAGATCACCTACAAACCTGAAATTCGGAAATTGGACCTAGGATTGACGAGAAAAATTCAATATGGCGGATCCAATATGGCAGCCTAAGAAAAGTCAGCTTTTCACGTTTCGACCCCTTCCAAAATACGTAGAACCTTGAAATTTTTATAGAAGTTAGTCCACACTATAGAAACAACTTTTAGAGTCAAAAATTACCAAAATATACATGGGGGTTGATCTAGAGAGGATGAATTGAGTCTGTTGCAAAAAAAGGTGACGATTGAAATCAAAACACATTTCATGGGACCTAAGATTGATAATAAAAATTCAATATGGCCTTAAGAAAAGTCAGCTTTTAAGTTCTGCCTCTTCCAAAAGACGTAGAAACTTCTAATTTTTATATGAGTTAGTCCACACCACAGGAACAGCCCTTGGAGTCAAAAACGGGGTTAAATTATAGGGTTGAATAGATAGAGGTAGTTATGCAAATATTTTTCACTCAGTGGGAAACTTTTTTTTCATCGGCGTAATGTATGGTTTTTAGTGACTCAATGATCTCTTTAAGGTTCAAATTAACTTTTAAAATCAAACTCGGAGAAAGTCATGGCGACAATTTTGGTGATATGGCTTGCACAATCGACGTTTGAAATCAGTATATGTGTCAGTTAGATAACGATAATGTGAGACCATTCACAGTTGGGCACCAAATGAATTGTGCTCTACTCAGAACTACAGACCTAAGAGATAGAGTAACAAGGTCAACACATCACCAAGGCACAAAACAATGGTTGATGCGCAAGCAAAAAAGAAGGCGCTCCAACTTTGTATCCCGAATCCGGGGCAAGATGAGCATTCTACCGCCAGACGCAAGCGTATCAAACACCAGCCCCTACACCGCAGGGTAAAATGAGGTTACAGATAATACATACATATACATGCACAAATACTTTATTAATAACATTGTATGTAAACTATATTAAAATACCAGTAAGAACTTTTTGTAAAATCAGCTTAACAGTTATTTAACAAAGAAGTATGTAATGAGAGCGATTAATAATAGAGACATTTTACCGCGCGAGCGCGTTAATTATAGAAATTATTAATCGCCGATTAACATACGAGTTAGTTACAATATTTTTCCGTTGATCGTATATTATTGATTTAAAGAAAATCTAATTTTATTCCATGAAAAGAATTTGACACTTAAAGTTTTGACATTAATGGTATAGTATTCCAACCAAAAATTGGAAAGCTATTTAAAATCTAGTACACCATGAAAAGTGTAAGTCATGTCTAAGTTGATTTCATACAATCAGTAAATAATATTCTAATGACTATACATATAAGCCAATCACATTGCAGACATTTGCTTTTTTCAACCAATACAGCAGTATATCACTGAATATTGGGCACCATGCAAATATTCACAAAACAATGTACGTACTCAAAAATAAATAGCCTTCTTGCGAAGTATCGCTTAGGAACGATATTCTGTCCTTAGTGATATCGCTAGGTTACGTAACATTAACCCCAACAAACTGTGTGGCTTGTTTTAAAAATTTTAAAATGCTGTGTTTTGGAAGATTTCCGCTGAATTTAATTGAGAATGAATAATTATATTATTGTTGGATTATTTTCAATAAAGTTAATCGTTATGTATTAATATTGTTAAATAGTCGTCCCAAATACCACTCGAAGTGGATATATATTTTTTAAATATTTTGCCATTTCTATGGAAATTATTGCACAATATTTCACTCAACAAAATCAGATTTAAATGTCACTCGCCTTCGGCTCGTGACATTTTTGATGTGATTTTGTATCGTGAAATTTAAACGCAATAATTTACATGGAAACGACAAAATATTTGTCAAAAATATATCCACTGCTTGTGGTATTACCCTTGATAATCAGCTTTCAAGTAACGACAGTTCATTTACAAATTGTACATGTAATTAACTGTTTTGTTAAGGCATGTAGCATTGTGCATGATTTAAGTAGGTGCTAGTTGAGTTTTTAAAACCGTATAGTAGCATAGAAAATGTTGAAAAACGTATATGTCTTCCAAACTTCCCAATGCATCTGTCAAATTTGAAGGTTATTATCGAAGTGTCACTGAATGACAATCAAACACTAATTTTATGAATTAAATTACGAAGTGACTTACTGTTCTCAATGCTGGCCTGATTTTAAATAGCTTTCCAATTTCTGGTTGAAATACTATACCGGGTGACCATAAATGGTTGTCATTTTTTTCTTAGGTTGGCACTGTTTATGTTGGTGGCATTGTAAGTCTACGTCAAATTCGAGGTTAGCAGGTGCTAACCTCGAATTTGACATAGACTAACAGCGCCATCAACATAAACAGATTTTAAAAATCGTTCATTAATAAAAAATCATTAATTAATAAGGATCATTAATAGACAATTCTCTATACATTAATGAAACCCATAAATAAACGATCAACGGAAAAAATATCTAAATGCTACTTATAACGGTTATAGCATCTGTACATCACCCCTAGGAGTTAATCTACCAGTTATTACACATTTGAAGCTATAGTTGGTAAATGCTTTCCTAATGGTTATGCATTGACACTTGTTATAACAGTAAGATTAGTTTTTAAATGTTTTAGCCCAATCCCTATTCTTATACAAATTGTATGAGGTACACTTCTGTGCAATAAAATTAAGCACACGTCTTATGACTATTTTCACAATATTCTAGTTTGTATGATTCAGGTGTATTTTAATTGCCTAGCAGCAGTTTCAATAAATGATAAAATACCATAACTTCAAAATAACACCTTTATTAAAAGACAAAAACTAAGACCTTTCGAAAAAAAACGCTATTAATAAATGCAACAAAGTCATGTGTGCTCAATTTTATTGCACAGAAGTGTACCTACATCATTTGTAAAAATTAAAAACCTTATGGTAGTGTTTTAAACATAGTGTTATTAACAAATATAATAAAAAATAAAAGTCGCAATAGAAGCACATTATAAGACACAATAAAAGAATCTCTCAAGACACATTTTCTTAAATACTAAATCAAAGATTGCTTATAACAGAAAGTTTTATTGTGATTTCCACTAATGCCGCCGTTTAGGTACGTCTTGGGATGGCGAAAATGCGAACAACAAGTTCTTTCTGTAATCGGCCTAAATGCTATCATCATAAAATAAATTTAAAAAAAATCATAAATCTATAAGTTTAACTGTTAATTGAAATAAAACATCAGGTTGAAGAATGATGAAAAAGTCATCATTTGATTGACTGGCAACAGTTGAATAATGAAAAATTATTCCATTGCTTGAATAACTGATAACTTTCTCAATCAAAAATGTACATATTATTTACTATGAGTTAAAAAATGCATTACCGGCAGGACACTCCGTGATCTTAGTAATAGTATACACAAGTTGCTTAAGGCATGGTTTTGTTCCATGAGTCGTCCAAGTTTAAGGACAAATGCCACAACAGGTTTTTAATACTATTTTATCTATTATGAATAAAATAAACAAAAACTTTTGAATTTTGCCATTTCATAAATCTGACAATCAGTTGTCTGAAACAAAAGAGGCTGGTTCAACGTTTTTCATATGAAAAAGAAACAACTCAAATGCAGTGTATAATCGCTATCTTGTTTAATTGAAGAATACCAACGCGCAAGATAGAAAAGTGATTGTAATAAAATGGCGATGAAGACCTGTAGAAAGGATATTGACAGAGAAACTGAAAAGACAGGTTGCTGAAAATCTATTTTCTTTCGTGGAAGGTAGAGCAACGCGTAACTGAGTACGTATATAATATATCTTTTTAAATTAAAGTCGGATCAACGGGAATCGCTATACGATGATAAGAAATGAAGGTGAATAGAAATAAGATGGAGTATATGGAATACAATGATCAGAAAAATGGTCACTACAAATCACAAACACAGACATAAAGTATCAACTTTTAAATACCTAGGATCGGTAATAGAGAGGCAAGGAAAATAGAATGAAATCAGGATGGGTGAAGTAGAGAGAAATGACAGAAATACTGAACGATATGAAAAGGTCTACAGAACTAAAGGGTAATATACAAACAAATGATTGGACTAGCATATTATATGGGTCAGAATGCTAGGCATTGAGGAAAAAAGAAGAAAATATGATAAGTACTACGGAAATGCATATGCTAAGATGGTCATTAGGTTTTACCTTACGAGACGGGATACGAAACGATGTCAATTTCGTAGAAGTTAAGAGAAAAATGTTAGCACGGTAAAGCTATCTACAGAAAAGAGAGCAAGAGCATAGACTAAGAAGTGTACAGAGACAAGAAATTCCAAGTATACTAGAAAAAGAAGTAGGCCAAAAATAACGCACAGAAGTAGGATGCCCAAAATAGATTCATGTGGAAGCATTGTTGCCATGTCGTCGACATCATCTAGAGAAAATGCAAAAATAAAGTACCAAAACTAAGGTAAAATAAGTTGATATAGTTTGTAGGGCAAAACGAATTCGAATAGAATTATTTAATTGGTGAACCAAATGAGACTAAGAATTATGGATTCACCACTGCTCTCGCTATTACCAGTGTACATAAATCAAACAAGTAGAGACACTCACTGTCGGTTCCTTTGATGTCAAAATTCCGACTTGGATGACCTTGAACGCCTCCTGGGGGGTACTTTCCGATGGTACTAACAGATGGCGCCACTACTTGATCACATCATGATTGGTAGCAGAGCCAGTAACTGGCTCTGATTGGTAGAACTTTGTGCTGCCATCGGATAGTGAAGCTTAGAAATACCCCCCGAGTTACTGTCGCCGGCACTCTAGACAGGTTTCAACATTTTGCATGAGTGTCTCTACTTGTATGATGTATGTACGCTGCTATTACCCTTTCCATTAAACAGAAGCGATCCGATTTTGGGATTACCCTGATGGACTTCATTATTAAAAACGATTTGGCCATTACAAGAAGCAATATCCATGTCCGCGCCTTTCTTTAAAAATAATTTCACAGAATCGGCATGTTTCCGCAAAACTGCATAGTATAATGCCGTGTGTCCTAAACGGTTCTGCTGATTGATTAACCATTCAACAAGAGCAACAAATCACTGCGATATGGAGAGCGGTATTTCCTTTATAGTCAACCGCTGATGCATCTAAATTATTTCCTTTTAGCAAACGGGCAACATCTAATGCATTATTTATGACGCTCTTCTCATTTTATGATCTAATAAATATTCAAAATTTTGTAGTACTAAGCACGTTTTGTGATATTTTCGAGATCATCACCAATATTAATGCTACCTCTTTTTCAACAAATAATTCAATAGCCTTTAAAGAAGTAGCATAAGCAGCTACTTATACATGCAATGCGGTTTGTCCAAAGTGGTTACATTTTTCGACTTCAGCTCCTGCCTCTAACAGTAAGGAGACTATTTCAGGAGTTGCAAAGGAATAATGCAAAGGAGGCCACCCTAAGTGGTTACAAATGTTGACGTCTGCACCTCTTTCCAAAAGTTTCTTGACGGTGTCTGCATGGCCATTCGCGACTGCCAAATGAAGGAACGTGTCACCCCTGCTTGCATCTTTCTGATTAAAATTCACGTCATTCACGCTACTCAAGAGTGTCCAAAACATATCGTAGCGTTTGAAATATAAAGCGGTATGAAGAACGGTGCGTCCGTTATTGTCATATATGTCGATTGCCGGGGAGAATATAGCGATGAACTTCACAAACTCTATTTGGTCCTCTTTGACGGCTACATGCAGCGGGGTTTCCCCGTCCTCATTTTGTTGATTTATGTCGACGCCTCTGGCCAACAAAGGACAAATCACGTCTTCCGATCCAGATTCTGCGGCACGATGTAAGACGGAATTCAAATCGATATTCAGAATGGTAGCGTCGGCACCGTGTTTGAGCAGAAGCGAAGCTATCTCAGGACTATCTTTTGCTGCTGCAAAGAACAGGGGCGTCTCTCCCTCGACGTTTTGTACATTTACATCAGTGTTATGACGCAACACCCACGACAGCATTTCTGTTGACGTATTAAGTGCCGCACAATGTAAAACAGAGTTTTTATTCTTATCCAAAGCATTAAAATCTGCTCCTTGCTCGACCAGCAATTGGGCAGCTTCAAAGTGTTCGTTCTCTATTGCAAAGAGAAAGGCGTCGTTTATGCCTTGTATTGTGTCCTCATCGTTGGAATGAATGGGTATGAGTAAACGCAGAATTTCAACAAAACCATTTATTGCTGCGATATTTAAAAACCGCTTTAAGTGTTTAGCACCTATGCTGGCATCATGAGATAGAAACATACTCACAATATTTGAATTTCCGTTTTTTATTGCCAGTTTTAAAGAATCAACATACAATAGTTCGTTATTGTTATTTGTTTTATCACTTTTCAAAAGCTGCGATATAATTTCTTCTAGACCTCTGTCAACTGCGTAGAATAGAGGCGCGTGTCCATCTCTGTCTGACAAGCTAACATCTGCCTCATGTTCTAGCAGAAACTCGACTATTTCTATGGATTCCATATAAACTGCCCAATGTAAAGCAGTTTCAGACGCATAATTTCGAGCGTTGACATCGCACCCTTTATCTATAATTGATTTCATCATGTCCATATTACCCGACATGATTGCAGAATGCAAAGAGATTGCATTTTCAATATCCTCACTATTTTCAACGATACATGCAGCTTCACCTCGCCTTATGTTCCAGTAATCTATCAAAATGATTATGATTCTATCATCGATAACTATTCGTTGATGATAAGAGGTATCAAATGCTTCAGAAGCAACTCCCGCAACACTCTTTATTTTAGGGAACAAATTTATGATCCTCTTGTCTTTGATTGCTAATGCCAATTCTTCGGCAGTTTTTTCGGCATTATTGGTTAGTTTAAAATTTGCACGTTTCTCTAACAGGTAAGCCACAATATCTTTTCTTGATTTATAAACAGCCCAGTGCAGAGGCGTATTTCCATCCTCGCACTGGACATTGACGTTGGCTCCGTGCTCCACGAGTGCTGCTACAGCTCCAGATGCTCCGAATATTACGGCATAATGAAGCGGTGTACGTAGATATACGTCTCGCTTGTCAATACACGAGCCGAGCGATATAATTAACTTGACATTTTCTTCCAAACCAGAAGCTGCCGCCAAGTGAATGTCATTGAAGTACTTGGCTTCGAAATAAAATAGCTCCGATATGAATGTTACTCCCAATTCATTCACATAGCTTTGGAGATTCTCTTTGATTAAACGTATGTTACCAGTTACTCCTTTATCACAACACTCCATGCAATAGGAATACAGTTCCTGATCCAGTAGCTTATTTTCATCATGTTCGTTTTCATCACTGTCTTCTTCTTCACTGCTACTTTCTGCGTTTTGATCCGATAGCTCCTCTTCATCATGTTCTTCTTCATCACCGTTGTCATCTTCACTGCCACTTTCTGCGCCTTGATCTGGTAGCTTCTCTTCATTATATTCATCTTCACTATCGTCTTCTTCTTCACTGCTACTTTCTACTTCTATGTTGAGTAAATCTTGATGAGCAAACGTTTTTAAGAAATATCTAAACAAACTCCTATAACCTAACAATCCACAGCATAAAAAGTATTCGTTTTTATAGTCAACGCTAATTTTAACATTAATATTTAATGAACTTGACATAGCACACATCTTGTCTGCGATAGCAAACGATCCACTAGCAATAGCATAATCTATTGCTGTATATCCTAGTCCATCTACTAAGCTACTATTGATATCGTAATTTATAATCTGGTCAACAATAGCTGGAATTTTAAAGTAGTTTAAGCGCATTAAGTGTTCATCGAACATCTGGCGTGGGCAGTAAGTTCCATATATCGCTGTTATATGTAGAAGGGATCTGCCGAATTTATCACAAGAGTGGATAATATTGGGCGAGTCTACCAACAACTCTCGAGTTAATTCCAAATTTCCGTTAATAAGCGATAAGTGCACAGGCCTATTTTGTGCCATTAGCCTATCAAAAACGTTGAATACAAAATTGTACTCCCATTCGAATCGTTTCTTCAGTACGATTGTGGTAGCTTCCTGTAGTCTTTCATTAACAACATTTTCCGACAGCCATTCACCTGCTAAATATTCGGCATAAGTTCTGTGCACAAAATTTACATTAGAATCTTTGAAGATTAGAAGACCCCCTCTTTGAATAATTTCCACTTTCCAGTGATTTTCGTTGTAGCTTTCATCCACCGCTGTTTGGAAACCAGATTCTGGAAATATAAAATTCAATGCAAGTAAAGAGTGATATGTTTTATAGAACTCGTTAGTGATTTCAGCTTCTTCGCCACATCTGTTACATAGCAATCCAATCTTGGTTTTTACGAAATTGCGATAACGACTTAACAAATCAAAATGCTTATCCAATGTAACTTCACACATATTGGAGAGATATTT
Organism: Agriotes lineatus; assembly: GCA_940337035.1. Classification (NCBI taxonomy): domain Eukaryota; kingdom Metazoa; phylum Arthropoda; class Insecta; order Coleoptera; family Elateridae; genus Agriotes; species Agriotes lineatus. Next base: position 92,932,357 of record OW679203.1, on the reverse strand, counting down.
TCTGCAGTGATCATTAAAGAAATCAGCTAAAAGCTGTGTTTGTAAAGGAATGCCAGTAAATTCGGCATCCCTTCTGCTTAAGTTATTTTTAGTAGCTTCCAGTAACTGATCAACAAACCCATCTATACTTCTCATAGGAGCCCGAATTACATCGTTAATAGAAGTATGAAAGTATTGTTTAAGAAACGCTCTTTGGTCATCCACACTAAAAGATTTCAAGTAGAGGGGAAAGCTATCTAATTGTCCTGTCAAATATGATTCCATATGAGGTCGGGTTGTTATCCAAATATAGAAACCTTCCCTTTGCACGATTTTAATCATGTTGGTTACTTCTATTTTATACAAATAAGAAACTTCGTCAAAGCCATCGAATATAAGTAATGTCCGTTTTTCCTGTAAACAATTGGTAAAAATAGATTTGGAGAGTTTTGTGTTATTTGTTGAATTTCTCATGATTTCCTCGTAGAACCAAAACAAGTGCTCCATAGCTGAAGTACTGGGATTTTTACATCTTTTACTTTTATAGTATTCTCGATGTGCGTAGAGATCTACTTTAAATACCCATGCGTTTGGTGGTACACTAACTGCAAGACAGTCCATTAGCATAGTCTTGCCCATTCCAGGACCAGCACTAACAATGTTCATTTTGTTACCAAATGTCCCTAGTGGGAGGAAGTTGTTGTTCTTGGTAAATGTCTCTAGCGGTAGGAAGTCGTTGTTCTTGGTAGGGAGTCGATACGACTGTATATTTTTTATAGTTCCACGACTTTTGCACCATCTCAAATCATTACAACCGTGTAGCAGTAAATGATGAATTGACTTATCTGCGGATATCGAAGCAACTATTTGCTCTAGATTTCCACCATATTCGGCAAATATCACTTGACATTCATCAAAATTTTTGCAATAGATTTCGTTGGGGTAGCACACATCTGCAGGTAAATCTAAGGTTCTATAATCGACGTTCCCGCTACACTCAATTAAAAACAGTTCTTCGGGAACGGCTTTGACCACTTCTTGAGCTAAGAACACGCAAGACACGCTTCTTTCTATGAAATATTCTGCCAAGGGCTGTACGTCGTCTCCAATATGTAAACGCTGGCATAAAACGCGTATCACGTCGTTAAAGTTGATATGGTTAAGCATGTCGTTATTAATAAGGTCTTGTAATGGGGTCGATGGTCTCCCTTGAATCACAACTGGGCAATTTAAGAACTCGTTACCAAGCTGTTCATTTAGTTTTGTTAATGTATTCGCTGCAGGAAGAGCTTGGCCCGAGTTATTTATTATAATAATTTTCAATTTGCAATCTGATAGCTTGGAGATTTGTACAACTTCTTTATAGGTCTCCACGGAATCAACCTGCACCAACAGGGGAAGTTTCTTACAAAACCATAAGGATTTATAAAGGTCTATCAAAGTCATGTTTTCGAAGGTACCATTTACTACGTCCCTAAGATCTTCATGGCGAGAAAAGAGATCATCTAAAGCATCAAGGTACAAACGATCGCCCCATATTTTTACTGGTCGACCGTAATATTTTAGTATCTCGTAGCTATTATATTCGATTAGAAATTGACATATCGTCTCACTATGATCGACAACAATTATTGAGCCTTCTTGGTGCAGGACAATTTTATCCCAAAGGTCGTATTGAGAAGTATTACTATAGCGACTAGCCTGCTTAGATAGATCAAATATGTGAGGAGTTAACAATATATACATTACCTCATTGGTGATTTTATGGTTAGTAAGAAAATAGAGTTCGTTTGCAATGTTTTCCGACCATATAGAAATGAAATACATAAATTTTTCAGTAACTTCTCGTAACCTTTTTTCAGTTAGAGCGATAGGAGCTATAAAATTTTGCATTTCTAATTGGATTAGGTCGTTAAGTTGATTAACATGAGGTTGATTTGAAAATAGGAAAAACTTATCTGCAAAACTGCGATTTCTTGACATATGTTGGTTAAACTGATAGATATTGTTTAAGTTTTCGCCAGTATTCAATAAATTCAACCAACCCATACTATCATCAGTTATTCCATTTAAAAAATTAAATTCCCCAATTTCCCTGTTAGTAAATAGTATGTACATTTGAATAGAAGCTTGGCGTAGAAATCGCATAACATTCGTTTCAACTCGAAAAGGGTTTTCCATCATTCTCCTTATTTTGGTAAAGCTTTCCTCGTATTTCTTAAACAAGAAACCCTTCTTCTTACACTCGCACCAGTAACTACATTGCGTAGTACCAATAAACTCACAATTTCGTATAGGCAGCGGCTGGTCTTTATGCTTCAACTGAATGCAGCATGAGGAAGAACCATTTGGCGTCTGCTTGAAGATGAAAACGTCATCAAACTTATTCAAGCCATCTGAATTAGCTGCTATCCAAAATTTCCCCATCCTGCTAGATACACATCGTAGACTAATAAGGGCCACTATTTTATTTTCGTAATGGTGACCAAGCGCACTAGTCCCGGGCCGCCTTTTAAATTTCTGTCGATAAAGTGCGGTGTTAGCAGTTGTTCAAATGATAAAAATGAAAGGAAGATATTGGCGCAATGGTAGATGTTAAAAATGCTGCTGCTCCAAATATAAGAGTCGAAAAAAAAAACGCAAATATAGATATCGTTGCGGAAAAACATTTCACTTTTGTCTCATCAATTTAACTACAAAATTGTGAAAAATGATTCCGAGCAACTAAAGCTCTGTTATGAAAGGTGAAGAAAATTGCATTGCAATTTAAATTGATTTGTACAATAGGGTATTCGGAAAACATCCCTTACCTTAGGAAAAGGTTCACTTTCATTTTCAAATGATTTTCTCTTTGTACGACGGTCTTCCATTATTATGTGTCCTTCCGGCCTCACAGACCCTAAAAACTAGCACAAAAATGGTAAAGTGCATTGAAAAAACGTGTCAAACAGTAATTTTTGAAAGTAATGGCGTAACTTATTTTATCTTCATCGCTATTGTTATAGAAGACTATTAACCAAATTAATTTTAGTATCGTTAAGAGCTTCATTACCGCACTGAGTGCGGTAATGGATATTCCGCACTCTTTTTATATAAAAAAATACATTGAACCAGAATTTATTGATGAAGATAAAATATTGCACAATACACGTTTGCTTATGGCACTTAATGAGACTCGTTTGATTGCTGCAAAACTCGTCTCACCGCCTCATTTTGGCAATCAAACTCTATCGCTAAGATGCTCATAATGAAAATTGTATCGTTAATATCTACTATCTACAACTACTTTGATAAGCACTTATTACGTCATTCATTTGACATCATTTCTGTTACGTAATGAAGCTAATTACACCACTAGTGGTGTAATTGCTTCATTACCTAACGGAAATAGTATCAAATGAATTACGTAATGACATTTGCCTACTATAATATTTTTTAAAATGACCAGACTTGACACTTTTCTTAATTTTGGGCAGTTATGGATAAAATTTTGTGCAATACATGTATGATAATGCATTATTAATATACTTGTGTACTTCCATAACTCGTACTACGCACTCGTTTGTAACTTACACACATACCTAATCTGTAACCTCTTATACCGTTTACACAGTGTCGGTGTGCCGAGCACACCGAGCCGCTGAGGGTATGTGCATTTTTAAATTCGGCGGAGGTACTTAAGGTATTGGAGCCTGTCTAAGCTAGAACACTACGCCCGCTCTCCAGATGTTCACCCATCCAAGTACCGATCGAGCAGACTGGAGCTTAACATTTACAAGTGCCGTAGGATATGCAACACCACTCAGCCGTACTGCCGGCAACTTACACACACGTACATTAATGATGCACTTATCCCACTTGTATAGTAAATAACCTTGTATAGTAAATAACTATTATGGATTGCTTATACACCTCACGTTTTACATAAAAACTATTTACAAAAGTAATAATAAAACGAGTAAATACTGCTTACTCAAAAGCTGGCATAGCTTTAACCCAATAAAAAATAAGTGTTGCTGTTAAAGTTGCAGGACAGTAACGAAATACTGGTTGCTAAAACAACGTAATGAAGTTATTGGAATTCGTTCTTCAGGGCACCAACTCAAAATAAAACTCTTTTTATCCAAGCCAATATTTCGGAAAGCTTTATTCCTTTATCAAGGCAGAGAGAAATCATCAACAATTGTTTCACTTATAGGCAGTTAAGGTCAGTACTTCATAAATGCCAATACAGAGCAAAAACAGGCATATTTAGTTTGGTACAATTAAAAACAATACTTAGGGAGTGCAATTAAAGCACAGTTAATTACTTCATCAATTATAAACAAATTGAAATATTTTGCAGTTTTATTGCAACAACTAATATCTAGTTTGTAACTAAATAACTCAAATATCACCTGGCAGTGACAAGAGGAAATTTTCAGTATACGTGAGAACTCCAAAGAGTAATGCAATACACAACAAAGAGGGGTGTAGTATTATCGTTATGGATGATCCTGAGTTTAAAGTTAATACGTTACTATGTGTATGCTACAGGCAATTTGTATCGTGTTTAAAAAAATCGGGAGTGTGCTCCCCTAGACTTTCTCGCAAATACCTTGAAGCAAACTGGTCGGTACTTTACTTGAATGGATACCGCTACCTGTTTAGGTAAAATGCCACTTCCGGTTAACCGATCATGCTGAAATGTAATATCTGGTAGTTTTTCTACATAAGAAATGTATGTACAAAATTTTGTTCAAATATCTCGAAGCAAACTGGTACTTTACTTGAATAGGTACCGCTACCTGTTTAGGTAAAGTGCCACTTCCGGTTAACCGATTTCGCTCAAAATTTGATAGGAATCTAGAAATTTTGAATAATGACTATGTACATAATTTCAAGGGTCTAGCTTATTTCGTTTTTAAGTTATCGTGTTCACACACACACACACACACACACACACACACATACACACACACAGACATAATTCGAAAAATGGTTTTTTCGGACTCTAGGAGGTCTAAAACGTCACGATTCGTCAAAATCTCGAAGTCGATTTTTTTGACGATTACAATACTTTCTCTATACTACCGTATGCGAGAAAGTAAAAAGACAAACTGTTATTTACAATAGATTTTTTTTATTGAATTAAACAAAAAAATCTCAATAAATTTAATAACCTTTCAAAGTCTATCAACAATTTGCTAGTACACACGAAAAATGGTTTATAAACGTGAATGGCACTCCAATAGCAAATAAAATTTAACAAATGTTATCTTTGGGTCCTAAGTTCTGTATTGAACGCTCAATTAAGGATATTAAAATTAACAACATTTTAACTGACGTTGGAGAGAGTAAAAGAAATTTATTTCGTGGCCGTTTTACTATTACCACTAACTACGTTCGTAACAATTCAGGAATAAGCTCGTTTTCTAATGATTTGTTTAGAAAATGTTCAAAATGTTTAAAATAAAACAAAGATTTTATAATTCTTATAGCAGATAAAGGTAATGTAAGTCAATAACTTATTAACTGATGTCAACTTCTATAATTACTGAAAAAAGATTCAACAGCATCTACTCGAACGAAATGCAATGAACTTATAAAGTATACCGCCGTCGATTTGAAGTGGATCACTTAAAAAACCTTTTCATAGCAAAATGTAGTTTGTATTATTGCTAGTAAGCGAGTTTACTATTGTTTTAAAAATATTATGTAGCCACGTTATATCATTTTTAATAAGTCAATCATGCATAACTGGTAGTAAATTCCTATCGACGTAGTGACATTGTTTCAAGCAGTAATAATTAATAAATTATTGATCATTGTTTATCAAACGACACACAAAACATACCAAAATCTGCAAGCTTCTTTACTACCGGTTATGCATTGTTGGCTTACTGTGTACTTATTAATAAGTAATATTTCTTAAAAATTACGTGTGACTACTTGCCACTTTTAAAACAACAGTTAACTCGCTTACTATTACTAATACAAACTATATTTTGTTATTAAAAAGCTGAAACTAGTTCCCTTAAGTGAGATTCACTTCAAAAGAACGGCGGTGTATATGAAAACTACATGTTACATATCAGAAGAAACTTGTAAAATGCTATATACGTATAAAAGTGTAGTTGCTCGTCTATATGGCCAGATGGGGTGTTAGTTTGAGCGTGCAGCACGAAATCTGCTCGCGCAATAACTCAAAAACGGGTAGTTTTTCGATAAAAATACATAAAAGGAAATGACAAAAATGTTTGTCCGGTGTAATGTACTTTATTTACTAGCAACTTGATATTGTATATTTTCGTCATAGAAACAAAATATGAAAAGGTACTCATAACTCCCAAGGGACTTGTCAAATTATTTCTCCCTCAAACTCATGGTAACCATGCAACTACAAATAACGTCTTAGCAACGATACAATGAGGCAATCCTTAATGTCATTTACATATTCTAATTTTAAATGTCATTATGACATTTTTACTTCCTTTTACTACTATAAAGGAAGTATTGGATTCACCCCAAAAATTCGAAATTGAGTTTTCAACAGATCTTCACGTTTTAGAGTCCCCTGATCCCAAAAAACATATTTTTTTTCATTGGTCTGTCTGTGTGTCTGTCTGTCTGTCTGTGTGCCTGTGAACAGAATATCTCAAAAACGAAAAGAGGTATGACGTTGAAACTTCATATATAAGTTTTGTGTACTATGTAGATGAGACAGCAAGCTTTTGAAGAAAATCGCATAACCGGAAGTAGGTGTTTACTCTTGTGATTTTTCATTTTTTTTCGATTTTTTCAAAAACGGCTCTAACGATTTTTTTTAAATTTTACATTTTTCTTACATTTTTAATGTGTATTGATGTGAAATAGGTGATTTTCCAGTTGAATACTTCTAAAGTGGGTTTCTTTTGTTTTTTTTTTCTATTTTTTTTTATTAACTCCTATTTTAAATAAAACACCCGGTATATTATTACATTTTTGAATTCACCTTAAAATTCTAGAGAAAATTTGTCTCTTCAACTAACACTCGATTTTGTACCGTTTTTGTAGAATTTGTAATTTTTGAAAATTTTTAACAAATGGTTAAAAATTAAAAATGAAATTTTTGACTAATTATAAGATCACTGTAAAAGGAAGTTGTGTGAGTGTATCACACCAGATTTTTAAATTTCATACTATTCTTACTAATATACTAGTAAATAAAATATTGTATGTACCACGGGAGATATTCATGTTCTTTACCTTCGGTATAGCCAGAGGCCCTCGGTCTGTAACACATGTCAACCTCAAGGAAAAAACATATTCATATCTCCCTTAATGCATAAATATATATTATCTACTCCCGTGGGATAAGTAACGCATTACGTCACTCATTTGACACTATTTCAGTTAGGTAATGAAGCTCATTACACCACTCAGTTATGTAATAATTGCATTACGCAACTCAGTTGCGTAATGACTTCATTACGTAACTGAAATAGTGTCAAATGAATGACATAATGACATTTGCCTACTAAAATATTTTTGAAAATGACAGATCTGACATTTCTCTTAATGCACTTATCTCAATTTTAGGCAGTCGTAGATAAAATTTTGTACAATACATGTGTGATAATGCATCATTAATATACTTGTGTGCTTACATAACTCTTGCTACGCACTCGTTTGTAACTTACACACACGTATATTAATGATGCTGTTATCCCACTTGTATAGTAAATAACTATTATCTACTAGTATATTCGTAAAAATAGTATGAAATTTCAAAATGTCATAATGACATTTAAAATTAGAATATGTAAGTAACATCAAGGATTGCCTCATTGTATGGTTGCTAGGACGTTAATTGTAGTTGCATTGTTACCATGAGTTTGAGGGAGAAATAATTCGGCAAGTCCCTTTGGAGTTATGAGTAGCGTTTCATATTTTGTTTCTATGACGAAAATGTACAATATCATGTTGCTATAGTAGATAATAGTATATTATTATATGAGCGATTATGACAGCCATTATTCACGAAGATGACATTTGCGCCACAAGCCGAAGGCGCGTGGCGCAAGTCATCTGAGTGAATAATGGCCATAATCGCGAATATAATACGATATTTTATCTACTCCTATGCAATAGGAGCCTTGTGTTCATATTTTCGAATTATGACATTTGTGACAGCTGTTAACTTCAATAGTCATTTAATAATAAGAATGAATTTTGTGATTGGCTACAACCTATTGAATAATGAAAATATAATTTTCTGATTGGTTGCAATTTGCAAACTATTGAATAATGAAAATAGAATTTTATGATTGGCTGCAAACCGTGAATTATGAATCATAATTCATGGCCATTGTGCAGTAGGAGTAGATAAATATATATTATTCCACCCATCGAATGAAACGTATCCGCTTGGGTACGGTACTTTTTTGATATTCATTTCACATGTCATCGGGACTATAAACCTTTCTTATAAGAAATTTAATAGGGTACCAATATTGTCATTCCTATTGAATTTTCTATTCTGATGCATCATATCGTAGTTAATGGCCAACAACCAGCGCTACTACCCACTTCGAGAGTGTTTTTCCGTGACTAGGGGTATGTGCGTCACCGCTTGGGTAGGGAAATTGTTTGATATTCGTTGCTAAAGTCATCAGATATATGAATATCAAAAAATAAAAAACTTTACTAACTTTTCCGGAAAAATATGTAATTTTACTAGACAAATACCTCTCAGGTCTTTTAAAAAATAGTGACAATATTAATAATAATGACATAGAACCTCCGAACTAAAAGTTCAGTCAAATGTAAAGAATATAAATATCTTCCTACGTTAACAATTTAACCAACAAATTAATAAACGTTCTTAAAGATGTAGATATTAACATAGAAAAGAGTAGTGTTCTCACAGCTAAAAAAGTGTTCTCACAACTAAACGATAAGGTTTCTACAATACAGAAGTGCAATGTTATATATAAACTTGACTATCTTGACTGTACAGAGTGTTATGTGATGCAAAACTAAAATTGAAACAAAAGTCCAGTGCTCTTGCATCTCATGTTCACTCAATTAAATACAACACTGACTTTCAAAACCCTAGCATTCTAGACAGTGAAGACAAACTTATTTTCCTAGAAATGTGTCATATAGACGTATAACTGTATGAATTTCAGAACAGACATGTCTTTTCATTTAAGCAATATACTGTGATAGTTGCAGACCAGGACTGCCGATCTATTGTTACAAAAATAAATTACTATATAGGAAGTTATTTTGGATAGAAAAACTATCTAATTATTTCAAGTACAAGGGTGAAATCAATTAAAAATTAAAACAGAATAGCTATACAAAATAATGTTCTAAAAACTAATTATTATCTTTGGATTAAAAGTGAATGGTTATTGAAGTTAACAGAGAGCAATTTATAAATAAAAGGTAAATTATTAGAACAAACTATAAGATAGTCTGAAACAATATGAAAGTCATAAGCTGAATTAATATTTGAATAAGTTACTTGGAATTTGCCAGATTAATTAAGAAAATATACTGTATGTAGTAAAAAGTAATCCAGGATGTTAGTTTAAAACATTAGGTTAAATTGAGGATTGCTGTAGTAAAATTTATTATTAGATAACAACTGATTTAGAATCTAAAAAATCTAGACATAATTATTAGAGAAAAAATGATAAAATAAACCCTTTCATAATCAACGTTTATTAATGATGTGATAGACAAGAGTGCAAAGGGTAAAATAAATTAATAATAAATGGAATAATTGAGAATTTTAATACTGAGACAAACTTTAATGTGAAGAAGGGGACCATATAGTTAATAAAGGAAGAACTACGAATATTGGAATAGGTGAGATGAGTCCGTACTAACTAGGTTGACCGGGAGCACTGTGATATGGATTTCTGTCAATACGCATAAATCTGTAAATAATTTAAATGGGTATGCTGGCATAAACTTATTAATGGATTAATTATAACCTGGAATGAGGATTGCTGGTTCGAGTTCATAAGAGTCACTATTAAGGTGAGGACATCTGTGAATTGGATTTTCATTGGGATTGCTGTCACAAATTCATCATTAGGGTCGGTGTTTATGGAATGGAATAGAAGGATTGGATACCATGTTGGTTGCTGTAAAGAGGATTATATCTTGGAATTGCAGTTGTATGTAGTAAAAGATCTACCATCTAGGTCATCTAGGAGACCGGGATGGCTGTTGGAATTGTAGCATGACACTTTCACAATATTTAAATCATTGTAACACCGTGGATTCTAATTGAGGTGGGGTTCCTGGTTGAAGATTCAAATACATGTGACAAAATAGGTTGGTGATATTTTTAAGAAGGGGAAGATGACCAAGTATATGTAATTAATAAATAATAAACATTATTATTAACAGTGGAATAATGAGTTGCATACATAAATACTTACTCTTGTTTACATGTTAGAACTGATATGTGTTGAGTACATATAGATTCAGCTAAGTGTCAAGTTGACAGTGACAGTTGTACCTACAATTATTTTGATAGATTTTTCTAACGCAAGTGCCCACCTGAGATAAGACGTTTTTTATAACCTGAGCTAATCAAAGCATAAATTGGAATAAGGAAAAATCTTTTATTTAAAGTATTTTGAAGTGAATGTATAGGAGTAGTTTAGCAGTCTATTAAATATTACCTATTATAATATTGGCTTACATAGTAAAGTTAATACTATAACAATACATTATAATACTAACATTACAATTTAGATATCCCTCTTTGTTATGTATTACATTACTTGTTTGCATGAGTTTTTTTAAGTTCTCTTGTACAGAGCTTTTCGAAATATTGGCTTGGATGGAAAATTTTCTTTTAATTTGCTGCCCTGAAGAACCAATCCCAATTACTTAATTACATTGTTTTATCAACCAGTCGTTCGTTACTGTCCTGAAACATTAACAGGAACACTAATTTTTTATTGGTTTAAAGATATGCGCTTTGAGTGAGTAGAAAGTCACTGTTTGTTTTTTACCCTTTGTGATATACGTTCTTGTAAAAGATATTTATCTCTTTCAACACGCTATGAAATTATGTAGACACAACTACCACTTTCTAAAGAAGGTTATTGTTTGATACTTTCCATACGTCAAATAGCTATTTATACAACAAGAGGTAAAAGTGATAATTTTTATCACCAGGCGTTTACCTCGTGTTTTATACAAGATTTTATCGAATTTTGATGTTTTTTGCTGTTCTTGTCTTACTTTACTGCAAGAAATATTATTTGCTATTAGTAATAAAAAGTAATATTCATTTTGACTCTAGTAGCAAAAAGTAAAAACAATTTATCATTAGTTACAAAAAGATCGACTTTTCAAAACTACAATAACTATTGTAAAGTTAACATTTTGCATCAAAATTCGATAAAGTATGTTGTTATTGCATACTACGCAATAAATCACACTTCTGTCAAACTATTGATTAAATTTGGCGAGTTTGCAATTTAAACAATGAAAGCATAAACTCTATTCACTATAGTCCCGAATGCATATACATAATCTGCAGACGCATAAGGTATTATGACAACTGTTCGGCTACAATCGGTAATTGATTAATATGGAGCCAATGAAAGTTTATGTAAAGTGCAGACACAGAGGGGCATTAGACGTCTGCAGTTTACTCAGTGGTTTCGCTTTGACATGCTATATCTTGTTTTCCGCGTAGTCAAAGAACTAGTTGTTAGTTCGTGAAAAGACTATTTAAAGTGCCGGCTAAAATTACTATAAATTGCTTAAATATGGAAAGTATGCTCCCACAAGGCTACGAGTAAAACGACACAACGGTTAGATTAAATCTAACTAATAAGAGATAGTTGAGGTTAGCTTCGCATGTTTATATTTCGACCAACCAAAGTTTACAGACCGAAAAAATGCCGCTAGATATACAAATACAAGCTGTATCTAACCAAAGTTAGCGCTTACAAAATGTAATTTTTCGAAAACAGTAAAAAAAGATGACATTTTCATTTTATTTTCAATGTGTGAAGCGATTTATTTTCGTACACACAATACAGACACACACAACAGGACACAAAATACTTTTACGTTCTAAAACGTCTAGTTGTTGAAGTCCGAAGTCCCTTTCGACCAAATTTTGAGTTACAAGGATCGCTATGCAAAAAATAACGTGAACAACACATATGAAAGCAACTTGTGTTATGGGCCAAAAGTCACTTTTCGTATTAATTTAACGATTTGCCTTATCCCTGCCTAATTCAAGGCACTTTGCACATTTCGCTCTAACTATTTACCCTATAATAGCCTAGTTTGAGTTACCCATTTCCTCGAGTAAAGTCACTGCAGATTAGGCCTCACGTTGTACGCGTGCTATGTTGGTTGCAGATGCGATTTTTCTGCAAATTTGGAATTTTCTGGGCCTAGCTGTCAAATTATCATTAGCCATTTTGGGTTGTCAGAAGATGGATGTGGTGAAAGGCATCTTTGGTTGATCGATGCACGAATATTTGTAATTCGGTTTTGTCACGGTCATCCTAGCATGAAAATGTATATCTTGGTGTGATTTTTTGTCTGGGAGACGTCCCCGACGTTTTTGTTGTGATACATTTCAAGCACGGATTTTTGTCCGGAATTCATCTGACAATCACATGTAACTACTTGGGCGATTTGGAGCATAACATCTCACGGTATGCTATTTTGACAATTACTGGTTATATTTCTAAGGCAGAATGTTGTCCCTTTTAGCTCCCTTTTGGTACGGGCGGTGAACGCACTCAGCTCCCCTTTGGTACGGGCAGTGAAAGCACTCAATTCCCCTTTGGTACGGGCGGTGAACGCACTCAGATTAGGAAGCAGTCCTTTGGTATGAACTAACGCATCTCTGTTGGTGAGCGGCGAGTTTGTTCATGTGGCGCAGGAGCTTTTCGAGGCGTTTGGTTGATGGATTTGGCCCCTCTTGGAGAGCACTCTCTCCAGGCAGTTGCTGCAGTCGGCTGGCTGTGAGTTGGAGATTTCCAGTCCCTAAAACAGGCTAGCAGATTTACTGGCCCGAGATCTCTGCGTTACCTGCGATGAAGCCCGTTGGAACACCTGGCTTCCTCAACATCGTGCAGTAGGCCTCCGATTTAGCACGTTCGTCACCTGGTGCAGCCAAGGTCTGTCTTTGCATTTTCCTTAAGCGTTCTTGTGCAGTTTTGAGCTCGACCAACTTAACCTGTGTTATAGGCATGATTTTAATGTGTGTTTAATTATTCATTGTAGCGCTTTGTGCTACGGCCAGATTTTGATAAGCTAATTTACTTACTTTAATGTTGTGATAACTCACTTGCAGTTTAAAGTAAACCTATTTTGTTGTATAACATCTTAATATTTACAACTTGACATTTCGAGCCTCCATTAGAGGCTGTGTCTAATGTAGGTGCGTAGGGACGATAAGGTTTCCCTTATGTAAATTTTGTAATAGCAATTCTTGCATACGCCCATTTGAACGATTTTAGACTCGATCTCAGTGGAGAGATCCGTCAGTCGGTTGAATTTGGCTTAGTGCGGCCCCACTTTGCAAGAAATTAGCGAAATCAGTCCGATCGTTGTTTAAGCAATTACGCCCCTTTAGGGCGAGATTTAATTAGCGTGTTTCGGGTAATTTTGCGCCCCTATCAACGAAGATCTTGGGTAATAATGGGTTTTGTGTACATTTGATTACTAGTACAGTTATGTATTTTTGCAACTGAGGGTTTAGCGTTGATTTCAACTTGACAAGCAAAACAAAACCTTAACTACCGCTTAAATTTGAGACGCGTTTGGTCATACATGCGGATTGCTACGATCTACGACTTTATTTATTTAATCTGGTGAGTTTAATCTGTGATAAATTTTTCGATATTATTATATGAAATCTGGTTTGTGATATTTGTTGTTGTGATATACTACCGAGCACTGTTAATATTTTATGAATGTTAATATTCTATTAAATTATATATACTCGTTACTTATGCCTGCGAATTTGATTTGTGTGTCCTTGTCGCTACCTCTAATTTTCAGGATCGCTTAGTAGCACCTTCCGTAGTGTCTGGTTTGATGATTAGCAAAGTGCTGGGTTATGCTACTTGGCGCCCATAAATTACTCACCGTTTCAGCTTACGCTTTAAGTCTTCTGTTCGACCCACGACCAGCTCCGGCTGAGAATCCGGTAGCCTTTGCTACTCCTTATTTTATAGTCAGAGTTTTGTAACAAGGAGTTAATTGGCGCCCATTCGTGGAGCGTGATTTTGTTTGAATTCGCTTGGCTTGGACTTGTGTTATATATTTTTTTTCCCTTGCTGTGCTCGGAATATTTAGATATATAGTTAGAATTAGTCTTGGTGGTATGGTATCTATATTGCATGATAGTTATATAGGTTTTTTTTGCATGATCTCCCAAGTGCAGGTAGTTTAGGAACGTGGCATCCAATATTGTCGTTAGATTTGTGGTGCGACGATTTATTGGAGATTTTTTTAGTATTTTAAGAAAAATTCTTGGTAGTTTTAGTCACTTTATTCGAGTGTGTATACAAATAGGCAACACACTAGTTTTGAGTATTAAATTAGTCATTTAGTTTCTTTGTTGAATACCCGAAAATGGATGTTGATCGCTTACTTGTCGATGAACTTGATTACGAATTATTGGTTCGGGGCATTTCTTGCCAAGGTAACGTCATGGAGAAACGCAAATTACTTAGGGCCCGATTTAGGATGGAGCGTGATGGTAATGTCAGTTTTCCTGAAGTCCACATTGATTACAGACAGGAATTGGAAGCATGCAGGGCTAAATTAGCTACCCTTGATGCAGAAGTCCGCATTTGCAGTTCCACCACAAAAGATAATAACTTCAAGAGATTACATACTCGTCTTCTACATGTTTATGGCCGCTTAGAGAGAATTGTTTCCACCGAGTTCTCTGCCCACCTGAAAAATGAAGCCGTGAATATTTGCCTTCAATTATTAGACGATCTTGAAAGTAGGACTGAGAATCGACAAGAGCTCGATTTAATTTCACTTGATGAACCGGATGCTGCTACTGATTTACCTCAAGCTCCCGATACTTACCGAGATTATCAGGAACAACCATCTCCACCAGATGTTGAACCTAGACGTAGCTCCAACGTCAACTTCAACCTCAATGCTTCACAGCAAAGAAGATCTTCACTTTTTCATAGCACTAGTATGGCTACATCGAGTCATGCACCCTCTGAACATAATTTCATTCCCGTCAACAAATGGAAGATGCAATATAATGGTGAAAGTGGCGTAACAAGCTTTCTGGAACGTATTGAAGAACTCCGAGTTGCTAGAGGAGTACCTAAGCAACATCTGTTTACTGCAGCCGTAGAACTTTTTACTGGTAACGCCTTAATCTGGTACAGATCTATGCGTGACACCATCAACAGTTGGGATGATCTCACCAAAGCTCTCCGAGAAACTTTCTTGCCGTGTGATTATGAAGCGACTTTATGGGACGAGATTAGAAACCGCACTCAAGGTGTGGATGAGCCGGTATCCGTTTACATTGCGGTTATGGAGAATCTTTTCCGACGCCTTCCTTCAGTGCCTTTGGAAACCACACGTCTCACTATGATAAAAAGGAATTTACAACCTTACATTCAATCACAATTGGCCTTACAATTTGTGCCCACAATTTCAGAACTCACCCGAGTATGCAAGATGATCGAAGACACTCGCGTACGAGCTTCACGCTTTCGAAACCCTCCAACAAATGTGAAGAATCTGCTTGAACCAGACTTAGCGTATCGTCGGTCACACTCGAACTTCAATATAGCTTCAGTAGAAGAATCTTCTATTGTTCCTGCCCTTTCAGCTTGTAACAGCCAACCTGTTGTGGATGCCGTCAATCCCATTGTTTGTTGGAATTGTAACCAACCCAATCATCGATCAATTAATTGCCCTCAGCCTAAAAAGATGCACTGTTATAAATGTGGCAAACCGAACTATACCTCCAGAACCTGTCCTTCATGTTCGGGAAACGCCAATCAGCGTTGTTAAGAGGCCGATTAGCACGCTGTAAGCATATTAAGGCCAACAAACGTGTTGTCGAATCTGAAAATTCTGTCTTTAAGCATCAAGCTGTACTCGACTTCATACTTAGTCATGCCGGTAAAGATGAACGACCCTACCTGAAGGTTTCGATTTTTGGAAATTATATTTTAGGCCTTTTAGACTCTGGAGCCTCTCGAACTCTCTTAGGTAGACAAGGCTGGGAGATGCTACAGAATTACTGCCGCCTCGATACTCAGCACATTTCTTCTTGTGTAGTGGCTAATGGTGACGAATGTATCAGTATAGGTACTACCACGATACCTATAACTCTTCGAAACAAAGTCTGTGTCATGGACGTTTTGGTGGTTCCTTCACTACCTCATTCGCTCATTCTAGGCATAGATTTTTGGCGTAAGATGAACATCATCCCTAACCTTCGTCAGGATGAATGGAATTTTGCCATGGACAATCCCAACGTTTTCGTCAATGCTATACAATCTGCCGAACATCTTTCTAGTGCACAGAGCCTTCAGCTACAAGAATTTATCGATAATACCTTTAGAGTCATGGGTGACAAGATCGGATGTACTCACTTAGTCCAACATGAGATTAGAACGCAATCTCCACCTATAAAACAGCGTTATTACCCCATTTCGCCGGCCCTCCAACAACATGTCGATAGGGAATTAGATAGGATGCTGAAAGATGGCATTGTGGAACGCTCTACCTCTGCGTGGTCGTCTCCGATTCTTATGGTCAAAAAGCGTGATAACACCTATAGGTTTTGTGTGGATTTTCGTAAGCTAAATAAAGTTAGTCAGCCAGATGCGTACCCTCTTCCGTATATTAGCAGTACCCTCGACAAACTTCGGGATGCACGTTATCTTACGACCTTGGATATCAAGTCCGCCTATTGGCAGATACCTGTTGCAGAGTCTTCTCGTGAATATACCGCCTTTACGGTGCCTAATCGAGGCTTGTATCAATTTCGTCGTCTACCTTTCGGTCTTCATACCGCCCCGGCCACTTGGCAACGATTGATAGATCGTGTGATAGGGGCTGACCTAGAACCTTTTGTTTTCACCTACCTCGATGATGTCATTATATGTACACAAACCTTCGAACAACATTTAGACGTTTTACGAGAGGTTGTCAAACGCTTGTCTGATGCCGGTTTAACCTTAAGCAAGGAAAAGTGCCATTTTTGCAAACCGGAACTTCGATACTTAGGCTATGTAGTCAATTCCAAAGGTCTGTTAGTCGACCCAGATAAAGTTCGGGCCATCCTCGAAATACCCACACCAACTTGTGTTTCTGAAATCCGCCGCATAGTGGGTATGGCCTCATGGTATAGGCGCTTCGTACCTAATTTCTCTACGTTGTTGGCTCCGCTGACTTCGTTGCTTAAAAAGAACGTCAAATTTCATTGGACTGCAGATTGTGAAGAGGCTTTTCATTCAATTAAGGAACACTTAATTTCTGCACCTATACTTGCGTGTCCTAATTTCGACTTGCCTTTCTCTATTCAGACTGACGCCTCCGCTTATGGTCTTGGCGCCGTTCTCACACAAAATCAAGAAGATGGTGAGAAGGTTATCTGCTATATTAGTCGCTCTTTAACCAAGAACGAGAGAAATTTCAGCACCACCGAACGTGAGTGCCTGGCAGTTATTTTTGCTATAGAAAAACTTCGGCCATACATCGAGGGAACGAAGTTCACTGTGATCACTGATCATTATAGTTTAAAATGGTTGAACAACATTAAAGATCCTACTGGCCGAATTGCTCGATGGGCAGTACGCCTACAACAATATGATTTTGACATCATCCACCGTAAAGGGAAAGATCATGTAGTACCTGATACGCTGTCTCGTGCTGTGCCAGTGGTAGATGCCATTGAAGGACAACCCATGTTAGACGCAGATGTCAAGGACCGTTGGTACCTACGTATGCTAGCCAACGTACGGAATAATCCCCGTCGTTTTCCCTTGTGGCGTGTTGAAGGGAACAAGCTATACAAGCACACCACCGTTGCTTACTCCGACCTACGAGAAGACAGAGATGAATGGAAACTGGTGGTTCCTAAAGAGAAACGTACTGACCTGATATGCCAGAATCATGACCTTCCAACAGCTGGACATACTGGTGTATCCAAAACTTTAAATCGTATAGCTAAACTTTATTATTGGCCCAAGATGCGTGCTGACGTGGCCCGCTATATACGCCGTTGTAACACCTGCGGGAGAACCAAGCCTGAACAGCGACCTCCTGTCGGCTTTATGGGTGGACATTCAATTATAAATAAACCGTGGGAAGTAATTTGTACTGACATTGTTGGTCCTTTGCCTCGGTCGAAGAAAGGTTATTCTTATATCCTCGTCGTTGCCGACTGTTTCAGCAAATTTCCTCTATTCTTTCCTTTGCGCTCAGCTACGGCTCCTAATATAGTCAAACACCTTGAAGAAGATGTGTTCCTCGTGTACGGGGCGCCTCGCCGCATCATCTGTGATAATGGTGTCCAATTTCGCAGCCGTGAGTTTACTGCTCTCATGAACACCTACAACTGCAAAATGTAATTTACAGCCTATTATCACCCTCAGGCGAATCCAACCGAACGCATTAACCGCGTCCTGAAGACTATGCTAACGGCATATGTTCGAGATAATCACCGTGAATGGGACAAGTATTTACCTCATGTGGCGTGCGCTATTAGAACCTCCAAACACGAAGTAACTGGACAAACTCCTTATTTCATCAACTTTGGTCGGGAGATTGTTCTTAAGAGACCTGGAGCAGCTGACGACGAGAATGCCAATGCCGAGCCTGAGTTGCGATTCGATCGCGCCAACAATAACAATCGCTCTGAAGCTGTCCAACGCTTATATGCTGATGTACGTCGTCGTCTGGATAAAGCATATGAGAAATTGAAAACATATTATGACCTTAGACGCCGTCCTGTTGAATATCAGGTGAACCAATCTGTTTGGCGCAAAAACTATGTTCTTTCTGATGCTGCGAAACATTTTTCAGCGAAGCTTGCACCTAAGTATGTTGGTCCTTTCATTATCCATCGTCGTTTATCCAGATGGGTTTATGAACTTAAGACCCCTGAAGGTAACCTGCTGCGAGGGACTTGGCATGCTAAAGATCTTAAACCCCATTATGACGACAATCGCGATCAAGTACCTAACGAGGGTTAGTTTGCTGTTATTTCGCGCTTATTTGTTTTACCACTAGTTTTTAAGTGATATTTTGATTCCAGGTTGTTTTCTCATGTTGTTCCCTTTGGGTTTGTAGTGTGAGAAATATCGTGGGAGTTTTAGTCCATTTGGGAGGATGGTTGGGGACTTGAACGGTCGGTTACTTTCCCGTCTATTCCTTACTTGTAAGGTAGGCTGAGACATTCCATCTTGTCATACAGGGGTGAGACATTTTTGCCGTCTCGCTTCCGGTGATCCGCCATCTGGTCACTGTAGATGGTGTTTCAGTGTGCAGTCGGTCCTGGGCTGTACACTTTTCCCAGACTAGTAGGGTGTAGGGCTGTTTTGTTTTGTCGTCATAGGGCATAGTTGCTTATGATCGCGGAGTGTCCTACGGGGTCCCGCGCCTGGTGTCTATGATCTGTGACGATCTCAAACCTTTTTCGGCTTTTTCCCATTTAGAAATTTTCTGTTAGTTCATTTGATTCCACCCTACGTTGACAGACTGACGTGACAACGGACGAATCCCTTCTCATCCTTCTTCTGTGTTGTCCACTATCTCCTTTCCTAGAGCTTTCTAATTCCCATTCCCTTTTTCATTACTTTCGTCTTTAGTTTTCTTCTTCGTGTTAGGTAGTCCCCTTGGTGGACGTTGTGCTGAATTGGGCCTGGATCGGTTCATCCACCGGCGCGCCTTTTAGATCTAGCAGCGACGGATGTTCCGATGTCCTTTTCTGGGTGGCGTTCACTGTGAGGTCTGCTTATCCCTTCCTTCTATTTTTCGCTTTCAATCTTTTAATCCCGTCGTAATCCCTTTTTTTTTTCTCCTTTTCGTCTTCTAGTGTTGGAGTATTTAGGCCACGTATCCGTTTCTAAATTATCTGGTGTTGCCTTGGGTGTGTTTGGTTTTTGCAGTATTCTCTTTGGGGCTATTTGAGGTATCGATTATGTATCTGTAAGGTTTTGAAGTGTTGTTGATGTGCATGCTTAGGTTCTACGTCGGTAAATTTGAGGAATTTACCTATTTTTAAGTAGGGGGAGACTTGTTATGGGCCAAAAGTCACTTTTCGTATTAATTTAACGATTTGCCTTATCCCTGCCTAATTCAAGGCACTTTGCACATTTCGCTCTAACTATTTACCCTATAATAGCCTAGTTTGAGTTACCCATTTCCTCGAGTAAAGTCACTGCAGATTAGGCCTCACGTTGTACGCGTGCTATGTTGGTTGCAGATGCGATTTTTCTGCAAATTTGGAATTTTCTGGGCCTAGCTGTCAAATTATCATTGGCCATTTTGAGTTGTCAGAAGATGGATGTGGTGAAAGGCATCTTTGGTTGATCGATGCACGAATATTTGTAATTCGGTTTTGTCACGCTCATCCTAGCATGAAAATGTATATCTTGGTGTGAAATTGGTCTGGGAGACGTCCCCCGACGTTTTTGTTGTGATACATTTCAAGCACGGATTTTTGTCCGGAATTCATCTGACAAACACATGTAACTACTTGGGCGATTTGGAGCATAACATCTCACGGTATGCTATTTTGACAATTACTGGTTATATTTCTAAGGCAGAATGTTGTCCCTTTTAGCTCCCTTTTGGTACGGGCGGTGAACGCACTCAGCTCCCTTTTGGTACGGGCGGTGAACGCACTCAGCTCCCCTTTGGTACGGGCAGTGAAAGCACTCAATTCCCCTTTGGTACGGGTGGTGAACGCACTCAGATTAGGAAGCAGTCCTTTGGTATGAACTAACGCATCTCTGTTGGTGAGCGGCGAGTTTGTTCATGTGGCGCAGGAGCTTTTCGAGGCGTTTGGTTGATGGATTTGGCCCCTCTTGGAGAGCACTCTCTCCAGGCAGTTGCTGCAGTCGGCTGGCTGTGAGTTTGGGAGATTTCCAGTCCCTAAAACAGGCTAGCAGATTTACTGGCCCGAGATCTCTGCGTTACCTGCGATGAAGCCCGTTGGAACACCTGGCTTCCTCAACATCGTGCAGTAGGCCTCCGATTTAGCACGTTCGTCACCTGGTGCAGCCAAGGTCTGTCTTTGCATTTTCCTTAAGCGTTCTTGTGCAGTTTTGAGCTCGACCAACTTAACCTGTGTTATAGGCATGATTTTAATGTGTGTTTAATTATTCATTGTAGCGCTTTGTGCTACGGCCAGATTTTGATAAGCTAATTTACTTACTTTAATGTTGTGATAACTCACTTGCAGTTTAAAGTAAACCTATTTTGTTGTATAACATCTTAATATTTACAACTTGACATTTCGAGCCTCCATTAGAGGCTGTGTCTAATGTAGGTGCGTAGGGACGATAAGGTTTCCCTTATGTAAATTTTGTAATAGCAATTCTTGCATACGCCCATTTGAACGATTTTAGACTCGATCTCAGTGGAGAGATCCGTCAGTCGGTTGAATTTGGCTTAGTGCGGCCCCACTTTGCAAGAAATTAGCGAAATCAGTCCGATCGTTGTTTAAGCAATTACGCCCCTTTAGGGCGAGATTTAATTAGCGTGTTTCGGGTAATTTTGCGCCCCTATCAACCAAGATCTTGGGTAATAATGGGTTTTGTGTACATTTGATTACTAGTACAGTTATGTATTTTTGCAACTGAGGGTTTAGCGTTGATTTCAACTTGACAAGCAAAACAAAACCTTAACTACAGCTTAAATTTGAGACGCGTTTGGTCATACATGCGAATTGCTACGATCTACGACTTTATTTATTTAATCTGGTGAGTTTAATCTGTGATAAATTTTTCGATATTATTATATGAAATCTGGTTTGTGATATTTGTTGTTGTGATATACTACCGAGCACTGTTAATATTTTATGAATGTTAATATTCTATTAAATTATATATACTCGTTACTTATGCCTGCGAATTTGATTTGTGTGTCCTTGTCGCTACCTCTAATTTTCAGGATCGCTTAGTAGCACCTTCCGTAGTGTCTGGTTTGATGATTAGCAAAGTGCTGGGTTATGCTACTTGGCGCCCATAAATTACTCACCGTTTCAGCTTACGCTTTAAGTCTTCTGTTCGACCCACGACCAGCTCCGGCTGAGAATCCGGTAGCCTTTGCTACTCCTTATTTTATAGTCAGAGTTTTGTAACAGGCAGTGCGAAGGCGTGTCTCGTTGTGCAGCAGCTGACCCTCGTCCCTTACTACGTCGGACCTGGCGATGGACTTCGTCGCTCCAGTATCCAACAGCAGAGACCGAACTCTTCCATTTATTTTCCAGTCAAGCTTTTGGACTACTTTCTCTTCTGCGGTTTCCAGCTCTTCCTGCCCGACCTTCAGCTCTTCTCGTGCTTTCTGCCCGGCTTCCAGCTGCTCCCTAAGATCCTCTTGTGCTTTTTCTGCCTTCTTTCGACCGGATCTCAATTCTTCCTCAAGTTCATCCTTGAGGTTTTCTTGAGTGGCTTTCAATTTTTCCTCAAGTTTTTCTGCCTTCTTTCGGCCGGCTTTCCATTCCTTAAGTTTTTGGTCTGCTTTCTCTTGCTCGGCCTTCAGCCATTCCTTAAGAGCTTTCGCGGCTTCCTCTGCCTTCTTTTGGCCGGCTTTCAATTCTTCCTGGCCAACTTGGATCTCTTTCTTAAGTTCCTCCTGTGCTTTTTCCGCTTTCTCTTGCGCTTTTTCTTGCGCGGCTTTCGATTCTGCTTGCGCTTTTTCTGCCTTCTCCTGCCCAGCTTGGATCTCTTTCCTAAGATCCTCTTGTGCTTTTTCCGCCTTGTCCTGGCTAACTTGCATCAGTTGCAAAAGTTGCCTTAATTGGGCTTCCATTTTGCTGCTTTGAGATCTCGTCAAAGGCATCCACACTATACACTTAAATTTATTTATCTGACCGTCGTTTTATCGGCACTTGTTAAATTATTTATTTATTTAATGTTTGTTCAATAATTTTCTTATAGCCCCCGGTTCAAAACCTCACACCGACACCACTGTTACGTTCTTAACGTTAGGGCTATTGAAAATTATACGACAAACATGGGTTCAAACATTTATTTACAAGAATGAATTATTACGATTATTGTTATTTACAAGTACACGAGAATTATCAAGCAGATTACAAATTAATGCAGGCACTAAAAAACTATCGATACATTTATTTATTTATATCACTCTTAAACACTAACGATTATATATGGTTGTTTATTTCTATTATTTATGTTCACGCGTTTTATTTATATGGGGGCTTCTAACAAGCCTCGACGTGAGTTCGAACTGCCGCAGAATTATTTCAGAACTGAACTAGCATCCCCGCTGCGCGAGTATTTATTTTTCACTGGAGAGGTTCCAGAAACTTCTCGGCATTCACTAGAAAATCCAGATGAAAGCATGACGCATCTGACCTCGGGCGCGCGTGAGTCATGCACTGCACCTGGCTCCAGATTTATCCGAAAGTCTGGAACGCTGTGACACATCTCCACACCTGCTTCTGCCGGCAGCCTCTGATTCACCCGCGCACATCTGCTTTCAAGGCCGTTCTTGCGTTCGTTACAATATGTTAACTCGTAAAATAAACGCTCTAATCTATTTATATCATTGGTAACTATGGAAGTGCCCTATATGATTAAATGCTGGCATAGAGACGAAACTACTGTTAACTATTACAATAAATTCACTGTATGTGCTTAAGCGAATTTTCGCGTTTTGGACACTAGTTCTGAGATTCTGAGAGACTATGAAAAGTGGGAATACATTGGTTGCATTACTACCAGCCTAATAGGACCCACAAATTACAACTTGTAACCGGTGATGTCATCTTTAGGGCATCTTTCCCTTTTCGCAGTGATAAATTCATAATAGGTCAGCTTAGGCTATCAGCTGAATATTAAACCTGTGTTATTGCTTGTTCAATATAATGTTACAATTGCAGCATGGTGTTTACTGAATAAAATTGAATCTGTGAGAAATTAACACCAGCAGTGGTGGCAAGGTAAGTTCGTGCAGCTATCTAGACTTCGACTTCGTACCGACGTCTTGGTCGTCTTCTTCTGAGTTGAGGAACACCAACCAACGTTAAAAAATTAGTTCTTCTAAGCAATTTTCAAAACTATGATGTTTTAGAGCTGTACAAATTTTAGTAAAATATCTTTGTATTTGTTCAACCATATCTGCTTCTCTACAAAGTTTTAAAACATTTGTTGGCTGTCTTTAAGGCACTAAAGTTTTTAAATGTTTTGGCAATTCAATATGTTAGTAAGTTTGCCTGCTTGGTAATTATGGTCATTCCACTTCAAGTCTTCTTGCGATCTTACTGAGCATAGAATATCTCTACCGAGATGGTAGTGTTTGTAACCAAATATAGGGCGACACACTTTTGGACATTTAGGGTTAATGGCCACTCACTACACCATGTCTCTAATACTTTGAGATTCTGCTGAGTACAAACAGGTTGCGCAATTGTGTTTGAGTAAAATTATGGTGTTATCTGAGGAAAGCAAAACTTCTGAGTAGAAGTCTTTACCACGATCAGAGATGTAAATGTGAAAAAGTAAATGTCTTAAGACTGATCCTTGAGGAACTCTTTAAATTCCTAACTGCTGTTACCAATTCTAACGCAAAATGTAAATCTTTAAGAAAGTCTTATAACTATTTCAACAAGTAGCCTCGTATTCATAAATGTTCAAGTTTTACCAGAAACCTTGCTACTGACAAATTATCGAAGGTTTTATCAAAGCGCATCCATTTAAATTGCATAAATGGGAGGTCAGATATGTGCTCATGATGGGTTGGATTAAGAATTCTGTTAATTCTCATATAAATTACTTTTCTATTAAGTTTACATGTGACACTAAGCTTATACATATATAACTGGAAGCCTTTAAGTAATTTGTCACGTTTTTTTAGTAAGAAACCACAGCTGACAGTTTCCAATCGACGAGGACGTTCCGGAGTTGAAACGGGCATCTGGTCTTCCTCATCCGGAGTATTCCTTTTCATGTTTGCATATATACTAGTTTCTATTTGCTTGCTTTTTTATTGTGAATAATATTAATCGTTTTGTCTATTTCAACATAAATGCACGGATACGGTCCTGTTCAATAAAGCTTGATTTAGTTTGGTGCAACTTCAAAACTGTGTCGCGGAAAGCTCAAAAGGCAGTTGCCTGCGGGTTATGTACGTAAGCGGCGCTTAGTCACAGCAGCGAGTTAAATAAAAAAACCTCTTAATCAACCTTGCGGTGTTAAAAGTTTGCTGCATAATTTTGCGTGCAGCAAGCAGCGTCTGTGGGTTCAGCAAACGCCATTTGGGTTAAGTGTCCTCAGCTGCCATATCGGCACCAGAGCTAGCAGCCAGTGTATTGCAACCCAGTCGGAAAGCCACGTTGCAGCGCTCAGGCTCAAGTATTTTCATTTAAATTGATACCGGAAATCTTTGGAGCTTAAGCGATAAGCAGTCACTTCCAGCGAGTAGCCCCAATTCATGGTCATTCCTGGTTCAATGGTCATTCATTTTAAGGTTTCATCCTATTTTCTTTATGACTTTATATGTGTGTTAGAGGTCAATATATTTATGTGATCAAATTGGCTTTTTTGCGTATGTTGTTTGAAGGCAGCTACAGCGCGAGAACACTGCAAGTTCAAGCCGGCTTTCTGGTTTTTTGGCAAATAGTGATCATTCGTAACCACAACTAAGGTATTTAAGAGCTTCATCTATACTGAGCTAGCTAGGTAACGAACAAGGCAAATAATTAGCATAAGTTCTAAGGAACATTTAGTGCTTCGACGCAGGGGCTGACAAACCTATCGTTACATAGTGCATTAGATTTTGCATAAGGCGCATTGCTTAAGCACCAAGAGGTAAATATAAACAAAACTAGGGCTGGATTTTGTTTTTAAGAACTTTAGGTGAGCATTTTATGGTTTATATGCTCCTAACAACTGTAGAGCATTCTGTTATTGTTGGCATTGTTGCTACAGCCTCTCGAACGAAAATTTTCCAAATTGTTATCGGTTTTTAAAGAGATACTGTCTGATGTATGTCCTAATACCAATGTTTCTTCCATTGGTGATCCACCGATATCAACCAATATCACATCAAAAGATTACTTATATATACCTGTATGGAGTGTCAAAACGAATATCATTCAAATTGATTCAAACACTTTATTGTTATAAGCCAAATTAACTTTAAAAGAGACAACTTTTTATTTCAATATTTTAATTTGGAATCTTTATGAAACCATATATGTAA
This sequence comes from Agriotes lineatus, assembly GCA_940337035.1. Taxonomy (NCBI): domain Eukaryota; kingdom Metazoa; phylum Arthropoda; class Insecta; order Coleoptera; family Elateridae; genus Agriotes; species Agriotes lineatus. Next base: position 92,905,957 of record OW679203.1, on the reverse strand, counting down.
ATTCATTTTCAACAAAATCAATATTCACACACACTAAATTGTAATTATTGCTATGTAGAAGTTCATCTTGCCCATTCTCTAAATATTAGTAGTTTGATTAGTATTCGGGCAAATAATCAAAATACCTAGGTATTAAAGTTTGTAAATATTTGACGAATTTCATTTTTCGACTTAATAGCTAACTTAAGTTTATACACCTCAACTGCTTAATCATATATGATTGGAAATGTATATGTTGTGCGAAACAACTTTATTGACACTAAACGTAGCCTGATGCCATTCAGGCTAGTCTTTACATTCGAAACGAACCAGTTAAATCCCGCTCATTTGCCAACATTTACGGCCGTCTGCAGGTCTAAATAAATGTGGGTTGTTTCTACGCAGAAGGCAATTAGGGCTTTAATTTCCATATACATTATTTTATTGCCCCATTTGGCCAAATGGAATTTGAATTGTAAATTCGCGATTCGATATCGCGTGGGCGTACAAATTAGAGCTATAAAGTGGTGAAGATATTGCTTATATGTGGTCCAGCTGTGGAATCCTGATCGTGTTCCAGCGAATTAATATGGTGTTAACACGTCTTTATATCACACCCGCCCGTGGTGTCAGACTTGCCCCCCGAGAGGCCGTCAGCAGGCCCAAAATGCCGCATTCCTAGCTTTCCCCAATTAAGTCTAAAGGTTCCACCGGATTCTCTAATAAGGGACAGTTAAGTTTCTCCCTGTTATAAAAAACTTGCAACAGCTCCAGTCGCTTTCGAAACAATGTTAAAAGGCAGAAATCCGGGCAGAATTTCAAAGTGTTTGAGAACCGCTGGCCGCAAATGATTAACATGTCAAATTCCGCGGTGTTTTATACGTATGTTCAAAATAAACACGCGGCGAGAAATCCTGAATATTTGCCCGTTGTTTTGAGAATAACCACATATTGAGGTTCGGATGCACAATCAGCGCGATCTAGCGTCTCGCGGAGCGTTATTAATGTTATTGCTATTTTCGATGATAAATCCCGAGGAAAAAGGCACAAATGTAATGGAAGCGATTCAGAACTTGTTGTTTTGAGTTATGGCCGTGCTGCCACGAGTCGGTGCGTTTGATACAAACACGTATTTTATGTCCGTTTATAGCGAAGAATAGCTCCCTTTCGTGCGCATTTTTTACTTTTGACGCTTCGACCGGTGTTTGAGAATCTCGCCCATTCCGCTGCCGCTTGTAATTATTAATAACAATCAGCCTCAGCGACTTCGCCGCCTTTAATCAAAGATTCAAATTTTGTTTTGTAGCTTATAACATGTAAACACATTATAATTAAATATGTAGATTCAGGCACTATATTTGCGAGGCCTATTGCTTTATCAAACTTGTACCCCATAATGTAATTGGTAACTTCAACACAACGTTTTGAGGGACGCCCTTTGTGTTTTTGTTTTAGTTACTCTTCCTAGACGGTCAATCTCTCAATATTATCTTATCTCCTGTTGATGTGACGCAAAAAAGAAAGTATTCCCGTGTAAACGATGTTTTACAGCCATTTAGTGGGACGTATTTGCTGAAGGATCGAACGATCGAAGCATTTGTACAGCGTGGTATCCATAGAACTTATAACATTCGTCACCACACTCAAAGATGAAAAGCATTAATGTCAACTTCCTAAAAATAAATACCATCCATGGTTTACATACATACTCTATTATTAAAAACATAAAAACAAAAAAAAATAGCTACATCGTCAATACAAAAGCAGGTTATACGAGGACTGATCAATGTGTTCGTGGCCTAACATAGAATGCTTAAACATTTTTAAAAACAATTCCTTTGACATAACAGTCTTGTTTAGTAACACCCTTCAAAATGTAAGAGTTACCGTCTATTGGTTACTGTGCTATTAATTGTTTAGTAAAGCAATTATTGGTGCTAGGTTCTTTAAAATTAAAAAAGGTAAAATTCGTGCAGTACTTAAATATTTCTGCAAAACGAATGGAGCCTCTGAAAATGTACCGGTGTTTACATAGGGTGAGTCTGTCCCTTCTAACAGTACGGTCAAAACGTGGTCAGCAGAGTTAACCATGGAAGAGAATCTTCTAAAGATGCACGTCAATTTGGCGGTTCAATAGTGGTGTCGACTGAATAAAATTTCTGCTTGCAGGAAATTGCTGCGCTTGAGCATTGTTTGGAAAATTATATTACTGTTCAGGATGATTACGCTAAAAAATTAATTTTTATTCAAGCGTCTTGTTTGTTTCTTTATATGTTAGGCTGCGAATACATTGATCATCCCTAATATGATAATAAGAAGTCAAGTGGGTCATTTAATATGCTTGTTGTGAATACTGCGAAGCAACTGGGCAATTTATTCAACAGAAAAGAACTGGAAAAATCTTGGTGGTTCATAGAAAATAAACAGGAAACTAAACTGTTTGTCAGTAATACGCATACGTGTATTTACATGGTAACAATGAAATGGCAAACGCTTTTACTAATTACTGCGAATCTATATACACTCTGAGAGATATTGATACGAGCACAGTGGAATTGTGTGTTAAAGGTAGGGATAAAGCGAATGTAATTAATTACAGGCCCATATCAGCGTTTCAATCAATCTAAAAAAATTGACACTGGCCTGTAGTCATGTAGAGAAAAAAAATGATATACAAAACTACAAACCGCAGATACATGGTCGCCATTTGATGTGTTTATAGAATGTACGTTAAGGGAGTAACTTTGAAATAAAACGTTAAGCTCGTTATTTGTTTTATTCGCAACCATATATGTAATGTTAACATTACTGACCTCATTTGAGTGTGGGAAGTCGTACGTTTCCGCCCGCTACTTCCCGCACTCACTTCCCGCTCTCGAGTGCGGGAAATGAGTGCGGAAAGTACATTCCCGACCTCTGTGTAGGTAGGGACACTGGGAATCTCGTTCATCCATTCATGCGCGTCACAACCTGTCGTATCATAATATAATAATTTTTCCAATTATGGTTTAGAATAAAGGGTTGCGAATAAAATAGTATACATACCAAGGTGAAAAGTTTCATTCCAGTCTCGAGATAAAGTTAACTACTTAATCTCTCGACAGGAATGAAACACTTTCCACCTCGGTATGTAATATACTATTCATTTACGTACAATTGTTACTATTAAAATTGAAACATGGCAACTACAATTAAATAATAAACGCGTTTCAGCTTATGCTGCTGGATTTTTTACATCCTCCCGGGCCGCAGTAACTTCCAATGGTAAAATCATTCTTTGTGGTTAACTCGTATTTTAACCGTTCGTTCGTAAGCTTCTCAGGCAGAAACGAATCCCTCTCCAACCTGGCTTTCCAAATTTCTTGAAGCAATATTTTAGTTTTAATGACAAATTTGTCTAAAAACCCAAGGGATCAAAAATTATTGACACTACTTGTAGCACACCGCGTTTTGTTTTGGGTATGTCCTTGATAATATTCAAAACACAATCCAGATTTACTGCTATCAGAAATGGACTGCATGTTACACCAAACGTAATATGTTTCATGCTGTAGAATTTAATCTTCGACAGATTAGAGGCATCATTAACTAGCGTTTCGTACCATAAAAAACTATGAGAATTGCGATAACGTTCAGATAGTTCTATTTGTAAAAATACCTTTTTGATATTGACAATCAGTGGAAACGACCAATTCTAAAGTTCATTAAAACTCGAAATAGATGTAACACTAAGTTTTCGCCTTGCAAAAGCACGTCATTTAAGGAAGGTAGTCCAGGTGCATGTGCAGATGCATCAAAAACCATACCTATTTTTGTAGTCTCTTTATCGTCCCTATACACGGCTATATGCGGAATAAAATAGGTACGTAACTCATTAGTTTCATTCGCTAAAAGTTCTGCACTATCGTTATTCATATATTCACGTACTACAAAGTCATACTCTTGAAGTTTGCCACTATAGATAAGTGTACGTATTAAAGTCTTTAATCGATTCAATGCACCGTTAAAATTAGAGTCAAGACGTACATTTGAATCTATCCACGGTAACGAAACACAATACCAATTCTTTTCGAACGTTATCTTGTTATTTAAAAAATTCTCCGTTGATAATGTATCGATAATAGTAGCGCTAGCGATTCCTATTAACTCAAGAGTCCAAAATTTCTTCAGATCAAAATCGTTTGTTATAGGTTCGCACTGAACATGCAAAATATTCGCCACGTTAACTCCGACCTTGAAGGCATATTCGTTAGAACTCGAACGTCCAACATCAATTCCGTGAATGGTCCAACCAAATGTAGTTCCCATTAAACTCTCTGTGATTTTCTGTACGTTAGCAGTTACTACTTTCCAATGCGTATCTGCGCCGATTAAAAGAGATATACCAGGCAAAACATTCGTATTAATGAAAGATTGGTCAGCCAATGCGAAATTAATACTGAAGTTATGAATAGCTAGATCATCTAATTTCGGGGGAATCAAACTGTCGAAACAAATTTCCGGTACTTCTATGGCGTTAATAGTGATCAAGTTATATTATTATATTGGCCTTTCAGCGTTAAAGATACTCTTTTACATAAGCGTGCGGGAGCCATTTTAGTTTTTCCAAAAGGCATAATTGCTATCTTACGTGTACCAATAACAGGCAAATTCAAACTCCGCGATACACATTCTTTTATAAAGGTCAATTGGCTACCTTCATCTAAAACCATTCTAATACAATCTTGAGGTACGCCACTGGCCGTCACGATTTGAGCACAGGCTATTTGCAAATATACGTTAGTCAGGTGCTCTTGCGTTAACAAATTAGTTGACTGTTTGTTCGATTCTGAAGAAGACTCAGGGGTAGATTCGTTGCTTCGTAACTACTTCTTATAATTAGGATCGCACATCGGTGATGCATGCCTCGCTTTGCATTTTGAAGATAGTAGTTTTACCCAGCAAAATTTCGAAATATGATTCGGTTTATTGCAGCGATAACAGCCCCTTTCGAATTTCAAAATATTCTTTTTCTGGTTTAAAAGAATATTACTATTACAGTTTGCTACACCATGCTCGTATGATTTATAAAATACACATTGTTCTTTCGGCGATGTAAACAAACCAGCTGATGTACATGCATCATCTCTTTGATTTGAATTACTGCTTTTATCATTTTTCGATTCTACTTCTAAAACTTTGGCTTGCTCAATAGTTTCGACCTCCAGTCTTATAAAATTCAAAAGTTGAGAAATTAAATGTTCCTAAGAAGCATCTCCATTATTGAAAACGTTTTCATGCTCACTGGCGGCAACTGACTCGTTATCACTATGATCGCTAGTGGCTTGACGTTTAAGAAATTCGATTCCCATAGAAAAAGGCGATGCCTTCAATACGCTTGCTTTGGCCATTACACCGTAATTATCGGGGGACATTCCTAGCACTTGCAAAGATCGTGTTATCTTCGACGTAGTGTTATATAGCTTTCTTAAAGAAATAATATCAGTTTTTGATTTAACTGGCGTTAAATCTAATAGCTGCTGAATATAACTGTCAACTATATTTTCGTTATTTCCACACTGCTCCTTTAATAGCTTAATAGCGTCTTTATAACTTGAGCAGTTGGATGTTAAACCTTGAATCGTTATTGCAGCATTTCCAATTAAAACACATTTTAAATAAGTAAATTTAGCAGTTTCGTCTAGGTAGTTATTACTATGTATAGCAGCATTTAACTGTTCCCAAAAGGCAAGCCACAATGTGATGATCACCATTAAATTTGATTAATTCTAACTTAGGTAATCTCACCGCGCTTTGATATTCCACTGTCACTGGTTGTGTCCTAACGCTCTGAGCTAGTGCAGATGACAGGATGTCAATGTTGCTCCTAGTCTCGAGTTTGCAGCTGTTATCTCAATGTGCTCCTGCTGGTGCTCTGGTAATACCAATTTCCAACCTCGCGACCACTGTAGTGGCTTTATCTTCATATTCCACAATCTTCTCGCACTCCTGGTCCAGTTGATCCGCTGGAATATCGTCTGCTACTTCTTCGTTAATCTTCTTCAAAGATTTGTTTGCTGATTTTGTACGTGAAATCAACACCATCGCTTCGTTTATATCAAAGGGATCGTCTGTTAAAAGATCGTTGGCTTGATTGACAAGCTTGGCCAATTGCGTACGACAAGCTTTTTTCAATGCGTTATCCATCGTTGCGGGCCTCACTGCACTCGTTACACGTTATTGCAACTGGAAGAAACACGTTTAGCTCCAGTTCCCGGGGTTCGGCACCAAAAATATGAAGTAACTTTGAACTAAAACGTTAAGCTCGTTATTTATTTTCATTTACTTACAACTATTACTATTAAACAATTGAAGAATCCAAATTCATCTCGAAATGGGGTGAATATCACAGGTAGGTAAAATAGTAAAACTCAAACCTTCCCCATATATTTATATATATATATTTCAAAATTAATGCAAAACTAAACAAAATTTTATTTTTTAAGGTACTCACCCTGTATATATTTGTCTGAAATTTTCACGGTTTTATGCCAGGTATATACCGGGTGGCCATACATATCTGATATCACATTACCTTTGGAATCAACACCGCTTTATTAAAGTGATTAATCCAACTAAACTAAATGTCATTAATGGCATCACAACTAAAATTCTTATCTGTCAAAAATTATTACAGATTGCAATAAGTATTGAAGTTAGAACAGGAGTTTTTTATAATCGAGTCGTAGGTTAAACTGCAGAATCTGGGGCACATTCCACTCCTCTTATTTGCATTTTATTACATTTCATACCAATACTTATTATAATTGAAATATGTATAGTACTAACCAACATTTATAAGTAGCTAATTCCATGGCTACCGGGATCTCAGATGTTTATGGCCACCCGGTATATAATGTTTATACAAAATTTGATCTTGCTCCGACAAATAGTTTTTGAGTTATACCGCCAACAGACAGACAGACAGACAGACGGAATTGAGAAACAGGCCTTCTGAACTCAGTCCAGGGATCACGTGTTCTGTTTCATAAGAATCCTGCTCTGGACGTCGGTTATCGTGCTTTTAGCACCGTATCAAATTCTTTGATTCAATATCACTAGGTACTTGAATCAGTTTTGTTTTATTAGTTCATCTCTAAATTGAAGAAATCGATATTGTCGAGACTTGGCCTTGCAGAATTTCTGGTCAAATAAAATGTAATCTACACTGTAACTTCAAGCAAGTGGAATAGAATCTTTTTGTACCAGCGTATGGTTTTTCTGGGAGTTGAACAGGTAGCAGACATTTGATCGCAGCGGTCAATACCTGACATGTGATCATTATATGTGAAAACCTCTTTGGGTTTCATTTCTTCTTTCCCATAACGGTTTTTCACACTAACCATGTGAGAGTGATGTCGAGTAGTTATGACCAACACCTCACGTTTATCCTTCCATTTAGAAACATAAACTTGTTTTCTGCGAACCCAAAAATTTTCGCCCTTTTTTAGTTTTCTTTTAACCAAATTTTTTAGATTACTTTTCCGATTTGATCTTAGGGTTCCATTGGTATGAGCCTTAAAACTTAGCAGCTTTTCGGACAACTCCAACCTGTTATAGTAGTTGCCCATAAACAATTCAAGGCCCTTTATGAGTTAGGGTTTCATTAATCTCATGACGACAGCTTCAGTTTTAGTGTTATTTGATTTGTCATCCTCTTTAACAACACCACTGTATAATTCCATTGTTCGTTATGTAAACTCTCAGCTTTAGTCTCCCAAGAAAGTGTAGTAATGACTCATCAATTGAAAGTTGCTTTCGAAGGACTACAGGCACTTTGAAATTGGGATATTAGCATTATGAGGAGTTGTATTTTATCTTTGTCTTTAGAATTGACTTTAGACCAAGACACAATCCTCAGTATTTGCTCAAATCTTCTACATGACATTGTATGGGCAAAAATTGGGTGGAAGTACAATATATCCGAATATGAAAAATACTTCGCATTTTAGGCCTATTAGTGTTCATTAAGGCTATATGATAATTGTTTGTGCATTTGACTATGTGGCCCAATATATTTGGAGTGAAAAGAGTTTCAAATACTTTCATTACTTTTGAGTCTGAACCGATATTTAAATATTTTCAAACAATTGCTGCTTTAATCGAAGTTAAAGTCAGGAAATGTAGCAGTGGTAGGTTCCCATGAATCAGCATCGGAAGGCACTGGCGAAGCAGGCATTGGTGAGGGTAGCGAAGAAGCTTCTGGCGAAACGACGCCGTCGCGTCGTCAGGTAAAGGTTCAGAAGCTGGGGTTGTTGGTCGATTCGGTTCTTCTGGCATCGAAGATTTTTTGTTTCTACGAGCAGATCTTCGTTTTTTTATACTGTGGTCGATCTGAGTCATTTGATGACATACTTTCTTCAGATTCTGATGAAGATTGTTTATAGTTCTTATCAGAACCATACTGGCCATCACTATCTGTATATGGATGTTTTTCTTCATCTTCGTCAAACAGTTGAAGCAACTGTTGCTGATCTCTTTCATATGGATCAATAATTTTGAAGTCTTCTTCCAACTAAAATTTATAAAACTATCCGTTACTAATAAAAAGACAATCTAAAAAAGGATTAACCTATCTTTATATATATATAATTCTTCTGTACGTGTGTATGTTACTGAACTCCTCCTAAACGGCTGGACCTATTTTGATGAAATTTTGTGTGTGTGTTTGAGTGAGTCCCTGGATGGTTTAGATTTATAATTGGACCCGGTAAGTGGCGCTGCAATCGGGTTCTAGACAACGTCTGTCGGGTCCGCTAGTTAATGTATATATTTACATTGATATGAAATAGGAATGTTCTTATTATTTATTCAACGCATAAACATTATAAATTAGGTATATGCAAATGTTCATCAAACACTTGTTTGTTACTGTTTAAAACAAATAATAAACTAATTGCGAATAATACTAACCTTTCTTGCACAAAACACCACGCTGCGATATTATTTTACAAACAAAATCAGCTGATAATGCACCAACAAGCAACACGGCAGTGCATGGGCAACTACATGAGAACTGCATGCTGGACGGCGTACTGTTTCAAATTGTGGAGGGGATGCATAAATTAAAATTTGGTAGCGGGAAATGTAAATATATTACTTCCTTTTACAATAAAGGAAGTATTAGATTCACCCCAAAAATTCGAAATTGAGTTTTCAACAGATCTTCACGTTTTAGAGTCTCCTGAACCCAAAAAACATATTTTTTTTCATTGGTCTGTCTGTCTGTCTGTCTGTGTGTGTGTCTGCCTGTGAACAGAATATCTCAAAAACGAAAAGAGGTATGGCGTTGAAACTTCATATATAAGTTTTGTGTACTATGTAGATGAGACAACAAGCTTTTGAAGAAAATCGCGTAACCGGAAGTAGCTGTTTACTCTTGTGATTTTTCGGTTTTTTTCGATTTTTTCAAAAACGGCTCTAACGATTTTTTTTAAACTTTATATTTTTATTACATTTTTAATGTGTATTGATGTGAGAGGGGTGATTTTCTAGTTGAATACTTCTAAAGTGGGTTTCTTTTGTTTTTTTTCTATTAACTCCTATTTTAAATAAAACACCCGGTATATTATTATATTTTCGAATTCACCTTCAAATTCTAGAGAAAATTTGTCTCTTCAACTAACGCTCTATTTTGTACCGTTTTTGTAGAATTTGTAATTTTTGAAAAATTTTGACAAATTTTTAAAAATTAAAAATGAATATTTTTTTTTATTACAAGTTTTTGTCAGATCAACAATAAAAATGTTATACATGACATTTTTGGCATATACAATAACATAATAACAATAACATGGCAGGACTATTTATAGAGTCTTGGTTTAGTGATTTAGTTAAAAACTACTAGTCATTATTTTCATCAGTCATTATCAGATCTTGAGGTAGTTTGCGTTTCAGTCTGGTATGCATATTTAACTGACCTAAATTATAATGTGTCACTCCACGGCACTCACTCGCACTTTGGTAGAATTTTTTAGCACATGAATGTATGAAGTCTTGAACTGTTGATACTCCTGATTCGTGGTGTAATTGTGGATTACGTATGTACCACGGCGCGTTCACTGCAAGACGTAACATTTTGTTTTGATACCGTTGCAATTTTTCTATATTTGTTTTAGACGTATTGCACCAGACTGGGCAGGCGTACAGGATTAAAGGTCTTAACAGGGTCTTATCATAACTCTATAATAAAGCAGAACACTTCCCAAGGTCAAATAAATCAACTCCTGGTCTATGTGCAGTTAGCCCTTGTGGGCGTTGTCTTGATATTAGCAGCGTTGCCAGACCTGGTACAATTCTACGAATCTGGTACATTCTGAAACCGTTACTGCAAAAGTATATTTTTAAAATATTTCTGGTACATTTTCATCCTCATTTATTAGATTAGACGAAACTGTCAAAAATAAATTAGCAGATCAGCCAGGCAAAGCGGAATTGGCAGACAAAATACGGCGTCAATCTTATTTATTTCGTACAGTATCCTCACTTAATACAGTATCCTCATTTAATACTAAGAAACTGGAAACTGCAAGTAAAGCAAGAGAATAAATTTTCGCAGAAGTGTATTATAAATAAACATTAATACTACGGGTGGCCATAAATACCTGAGATCCCGGTAGCAATGGAATTAGCTACTTATAAATGATGGGTTAGTATTATATTTCAATTACAATAAGTATTGGTACTTATGTAATGTAATAAAATGCAATAAGAGGAGGGGAATGTGCCCCGGATTCTGCAGTTTAACCTGCAACTCGATTATAAAAATCTCCTGTTCTAATTCCATTACTTATTGCAGTTTGTAATAATTTTTGACAGATACGAATTTTAGTTGTGATGACATTTAGCTTAGTTGGATTCCTCACTTTAATAAAGCGGTGTTGATTCCAAAGGTAATGTGATATCAGATATTTATGGCCACCCGGTACAAACATAGTGTTTAGTGTTATGTTGTTTTCCTTTAATTATTGTACAATATTTTGAGGACGTCTGACAACACTGTTATTACACGCACAAAGAGGCTGTGAACAGTTGACACTTGACATCATCATTGGACGCCATAACCTACTTTCTCGTTTCCGTGCAATTTGTTTGCGTTATTAAACTGTAAAAGGCTTTACGCAAAACTTCCCTCGTCGTTTGTCGTTTACGTTTGTGATGACAGAGTATCGGTGGTTACAAGATGTGTGCATCGCCTTTGTGCAATAACAGTGCAATCGTAAATGCAGAAGTTTGCTATTTTCGGTTCCCAAAAGACTGTTCCTGTATAAATTGGTACGATTATAGGCTGTGTAGCGCACATTTTGAAGAATCAATGTTCTCCAGTCTCCTTAAAAATCGCCTGAAGAAAACAGCAATTCCAACATTGGTGATTTAAATTCAGGTTTGTACATATTCAATACTGTTATATATCGTTTACCATAATAAACAATTAGCAAATTGACTATCGATTTATCATTTAATACAAAATAATTTTAGGTGCTTTATGTCAAACACCACGGCCCACCACATCATATTTTACAGGTGCGTTATTTGATACGAATGCAACACCTACTTTTCTTAGATCGTCTAATCCTGCAAATGTTTCTGCAGGGTTTGAACCCCTACCATCAACATCTACGGCCGAGGTTTGTAAACATGTGAGTTGTTCTTCAGGTAATAACGAATAGTCATAAAATATTGTTGTTTGTTAATCACATAATATTTTACAGGTGCGTTATTTGAAACGAATACAACACCTACTATTCTTAGATCTTCTAATCCTGCAAATGTTTTTGCACGTTTCGAACCCCTGCCATCAACATCTACGGCCGAGGTTTGTAAACATTTGTATGTAAAGCCTCTATGACACGACGCTACATTTTACGCATTTTATAAAAAAAATATTAAGCATTGTTTCATACAGAAAATTGGCTGCTACATTTTGCGCTGACTTTTCTTGTAGAGTCGTGTGCAAATAAATCTGGGACAATGGTTTTTTTTTTATATGTAAATTGAGTTAAGATTTGAAGCATATCTCCATGGATTTCCTGCTATCAGAAAGAGTTACGTTAAATTTTGACACGTAAATGAAAATGTAGCTCTTTCTGGTAGCAGAAAATCCATGGAGATATTCTTCAATTCTCAACTCAACCTACATATGAAAAAACCATTGTTCCAGATTTATTTGCATAAGACTGTACATTATTTAGAAGTTGTTCTACATTTTCTGGTAAATATGGGTGTAAAAATGTGCAGAAGTATCGTAATCAAACTAAACTGCAGAGCATGACGCAAAATGAAAACCTGCATTTTATTAGCATTGTTTAACTTCCTGATTAATAATTAATACATAGTAGCTGGCTGAGGTTAATGTTAAAACATGTTAAGGACGAATAAGCAGCTATTTACAGTTGAAACGCCTTCCTGCGGTGAAAGAACTGGTCAAAATTGTGAGGTAGAAATATATTTCAGCACTTAGTGCCTTCTTCAGTCTACATATATAAACACGTTAAAAAAACAACACGTTAAAATCTTGCATATTTATAAAAAGACAGTTTTTACGGTGAAAATGTCATTTTCCTCCTTACTTATGTATTAAAATCGTTGATTAAGAAAACACAAAGAGGCTACTGCTAAAAAGGGATGATTATCTGGTGTTTTAATTAAAGATCAAAAGGAAAATTCCAAGAGTTTAAGAACGAGGACCATTTATCAGGCACCATGTTGACGAAATTCAGTGATAAAGTGTAGATAATAAAATTAATTAATTACTACGCACATCTACGGTTATTTAGTAAAATAATTTTAAAAATTCGTTATCGATTGTAAAACAGTGTGTCTCCATTTTGGTTTTCGTAAAACAGGTAAAAATTAACTAAATGTAGCTTTGATTTATGGGGAATTTAATTCAGAAACATAGTAATTAAAAGCAAAAGTTTTTGTTAGCACGTCTTGCAATACAAATTTTCGTGCAGCGACATTCGTGATTAATGTGTTACTCTAAACCTAGCCTCAGAAAATAGCTAACAAACATGTTTGGCTAATTATAAGATCTCTGTAAACGGAAGTTGTGTCAGTGTATCACACCAGATTTTTTTTGACGAGTTAATTGTAAAACAATTGCAAAGTTGGTAGCACTAATTGCCAAATAATTAACTTCGCGTTTATTTTGCTGTCAAATTCTATATGGGGAAGTATATGAGATTTTATTTTATTTATTTATTATTAGTAATAATACCACGAGACGACTGTGAATTATCAAAAATAATTTTGCTTTCTCACGAAACGGGTTGCTTAGAAACATCACGAGCCGAAGGCGAGTGGTGTTTCTACAAAGCAACCCGTTGAGTTTGTAAGCAAAAGTATTTGATAATTCTTAAAGTCGTCGAGTGAGTATTCGATTAAATTATACCATGAATATCAATAAGGGAATTACACTAAAAATGTATTTTTCGACGACTGACATCGAAATTACATTTTTCTCACTGTCATTTGACAACAGAAAGTTGACATTTGCCGCTGAGCGTGCGTTTTCATCACTTTGCCGCTCGCCGAGCGTTTTGAGTTTCCGCGTGAACAAAATAGGTAGCCACGTCCGAATGTTTCTTTGAAAACGCCCATCATTTGTTGAAATAATCGCGTCACATGTCATAGACTGCGCGAGTAATGTTAACTTGATTGTCAATTAATTTTTGCGATAAAATGAAATTTAATATTTTCCTTTAATAATATGCTCAGTCGTCGAAAAAATAGTATGTATTTTTCGAGCTAAAAGTGCGCTTGCCTTCGTCTCAACCAGCAATATTCATGCGCAAGCGGCAAGAATGCAGTTTCAGCTCTTAACATACAATCATAACTCTATAATAAAGCAGAACACTTCCCAAGGTCAAACACATCAACTCCTGGTCTATGTGTAGTTACACTTGTGGGCGGCGTCTTGATATTAGCAGCGTTGCCAGACCTGGTACAATTCTAAGAATCTGGTACATTCTGAAACCGTTTCCTACAAAAGTACATTTTTAAAACGGGCATGCGCTCAGTCTGGCAACCCTGCATATTCTGACCCGAGTCGTGCCGACCTACCGATGCCATCGGTGACGTAACCGATCCTTGCCGTTTATGTTTGTAAAAGTGTGGTTAAAGTTTACAAATGGAAACAAAATTTATTTTATGTACAAGAATCTGATGAAATCGAAAATACTGCAACGTGCATCCAAATGGAAGGTGTATAAGTCAATGATAAGGCCAGTGATGATCTACGGGTGCGAGACGTGGTCGTTAACAATGAGAGACCAAAACGCACTACGAACTGCAGAAAGAGCAATAATGAGGAAGATATGGGGCCCAGTGCAAGATATGAATGGCCCACGGCGTAGAACGAACGTGGAATTAGACGTGCTAATAAGTGGTGCAGATATAGTGCGTCTTGTGAAAGCACAAAGACTCAGGTGGTTGGGGCATGTCGAGCGGATGGCGAGTGACAGGGCAGTAAAAAGCGTTTTCGAATGGAGGCCGGACTACGGAAGGACCAGGGGAAGACCCAAGGAAAGATGGCTAGACGGTGTTCAGCGGGACTTGAGAACCTTAAGGGTGCTCAACTGGAGACGAGTCGCACAGGACAGAGCCCGGTGGAACAACGTTGTAAAGGAGGCTAAAATCCACAAAGGATTGTAACGCCGGTTAAGTAAAGTAAGTAAATTGTAGCAACTGTTGAATTTGAAAAGACGTCATTATTATCAAAGCAAAATCGTTGATATCAAGAAGCCCTAAATCACTTTCAACACCTTGTTCTTTATACCGGGTGGCCATAAATATCTGATATCACATTACCTTTGGAATCAACACCGCTTTACTAAAGCGATGAATACAACTAAACTAATAAATGTCATTAATGTCATCACAACTAAAATTCCTGTCTGTCAAAAATTATTACTGATTGCAATAAATAATGGAGTTAGAACAGGAGATTTTTATAATCGAGTTGTAGGCTAAACTGCAGAATCCGGGGCACATTCTCCTCCTCTTATTGCATTTTATTACATTACATAGGTACCAATACTTATTGTAATTGAAATATAATACTAACCCAACATTTATAAGTAGCTAATTCCATAGCTACCGAGATCTCAGATATTTATGGTCACCCGGTATAACAATACTGGACACTCGTCACATAGACTTTTCGTATCTTCAACCCACAATTTTATGTATTTGTACTATAATCTATACCTACAAAAATCTCTTAGGCCAGCTACAGTAGGATCGGCCTGCCGAAAAAATCCAAGTGAGCTGAGATTTTGCATACACCTTTGACATTACAAATAATGTCTCAAAAGTCCCCATCGATATGGCGCTTGCGATTTGAGTTATTCAACGTCAAAGGTCACAGAAATAAGTTTTTCGCAAATATCTCGCTTTCTATGGGTCGTATGACTTTTTTAGTTATTACAAAAAATGAAGGCTAGGAAATTCTCTACAAAAAAGATTATACAGGTGCTTTACGTACAACTAACCATTCAGTAAATAACACACTGTTGAGTTTTGCAGACGGGTTTTACTTCCTTTTACGATAAAGGAAGTATTGCATTCACCCCAAAAATTCTAAATTGAGTTTTCAACAGATTTTCACGTTTTAGAGTCCCCTGAACCCAAAAACACGTGTTTTTGTTCATTGGTCGGTCTGTCTGTCTGTCTGCGAACAGAATATCTCATAAACGGAAAGAGGTATGGCGTTGAAACTTCAAATATAAGTTTTGTGTACTTTCTAAACGCGACAGCTATCTTTTGAAGAAAATCGCATAACCGGAAGTATGATGTTTACTCTTGTGTTTCAAAAACGGCTCCAACGAGTTTTTTCAAACTATACATTTTTATTACATTTTATATGTGGATTGATTGAGATGAGTGATTTTCAAGTTGAATTTTAGAGGTATTCAACTGAAAAATCACTTATCTCACATCAATACACACCGGTTATGTGATTTTCTTCAGAAGCTTGCTGTCGCATTTAGTTAGTACAAAAAACTTATATATGAAGTTTCAACGCCATACCTCTTTTCGTTAATGAGTTATTCTGTTGGCAGACAGACCGACGGACGGACACACAGACCAATGAGCAAAAACATGTTTTTTGGGTTCAGGGGACTCTACAACGTGAAGATGTGTTGAAAACCCAGTTTCCGAATTTTTGGGGTGAATCCAATACTTTCTTTATCGTAAAAAGAAGTAAAACCCGTCTGCAAAACTTAATAGTGTGTTATTTACTGAACGGTTAGTTGTATGTAAAAAAGCTATATAATCTTTTTTGTAGAGAATTTCCTAGCCTTCATTTTTTGTAATAACTAAAAAAGTCATACGACCCATAGAAAGCGAGATATTTGCGAAAAACTTATTTCTGTGACCTTTGACCTTGAATAACTCAAAACGCAAGCGCCATATCGATGGGGACTTTTGAGACATTATTTGTAATTTCAAAATAAAGGTGTATGCAAAATTTCAGCTCACTTGGATTTTTTCGGCAGATGCTGCGGTTGTCCGTCTAATGTAACTGGACTATCTTGCGATATTGTGCAAGTCAAAGTGTGAAAATTGCTGTTGATTTTGTTAAATCTGTTATTTTGTTATTGCTATTGTCGCTATTTTTGTGTGTGTTATTAATTCTGTTTTGAAATGCGCCATACCACAATGATGAGTACGCCTCCGATTTATTGAGTCGTTTAGCTTAAATAAGGTTAACGATTTAATGTCAATATGATAGATGTCAAAAGTGTTACCAATACAAAACTTGGAAATTACTAGATTCTAACATTAGTTCTGCCATCTATGACCACTGGTTTGGATTCAAGTTGTAGTGACATCGCCATGGATATGCCATCTACGAGTGCTGGTCCAAGTTCAGACGACATCCCCATGGACATGTGAGCTATAGGTGTCGGTTCAATTTCCAGTGACATCGTAATAGGCATATATGATGAAGAGGTTTGTAATTTTGTGAATTATCTGTTACAATGTTATGTACCTATTTTAATTATGGATTGCAGCTATGGTGTCACTGTAGGAAACCAGACGACGGCGAACAAATGGTAAAATTAAGTAACAAACGACTTCCGGGATTGGACCGTGTCATGATTGAGACCGAAGAACTCAACGTTTCGCCCACTTTCGTAAGGGGCTTCATCAGGAGGAAAAAAGGAAAAGAGCACGGTAACTCAACGTGTTAACCACGTCAGAGGCGAAACTCGACTGACTATCGGAAGAAGAAAAGCGAGAATTTATAGGCAAGCGCCGTAGCGATTCAGCAAATGCCGTCGCGGTTCAGTGACGGAGGGCGGGGCTTAGAAATTAGCTTAGATGAATGCGTTCACGAAGTAAAGCAAAGCTAGTGCGACGAAGGATTTTTTGAGAAGAGTGAGTTGAAATGTGATGTTTGACTTTGAGAAAAGAAGGTATGACTTTGTTTGTTCGCAATTCAGCCCATTTCGTTGAACTTATATCCAATATAAGCGTTGAACCTGAGGATTTACTTGTGAGTTTCGATGTCACTTCCCTTTTTACCAAAGTTCCTATTCCCGATTCCATAGTCATAATCCAACAGTTGTTATCAGAGCATGGGGAGACGTCTTCAAGTCTACCTGCCCTGATAGAAAAATGCCTCTCTTCCACTTATTTCCTATTTCAAGGTCAGTTCTTTAAACAAATCTCTGGTGCGGCCATGGGTTCTCCTCTTTCACCTGTCGTTGCCAATATCTTCATGGAAGCTTTCGAAACCGTAGCTCTGGAATCTTCAGAATTAAAACCCAAGGTTTGGTTCCGATACGTTGATGATACCTTTATTATTTGGCCACATGGTAAAGACACGTTACCCGTCTTCTTAAATCATCTCAATAGTCAACATCCAGACATTAACTTTACCATGGAGATAGAAAGTAACGGTTCCCTTCCTTTCTTAGATGTACAGGTTTCTCGCCAACCTAGTGGCAAACTTGGTCATTCTGTATATCGCAAACCTACTCACACTGATCGCTATCTACATGCCGATTCCCACCATCATCCTACACAAAAGCTTTCCGTTATCAATTCACTTGTACACCGGGCTGTTTCCATATCCCAACCCGATAATATCCACGATGAATTAAATCACATTCGGAAAGCTCTTAGGAATAACGGTTACCGTGCTAGGGATATACAGTCTGCCATCAATCGCCATCTTCACCCACGGCCACCCAAACCTCCAAAACCCGATCCTCCTGCAGCAATAGTCTTTCTTCCCTATATCCACCAAGTCACGGACCGCATAGGAAAGTTTCTTCGAAAACAAAACATCAAAACAGTATTCAAACCCCCGAGCAAAATCTCACAGGTTCTTCCTTCATCTAAGGATAAATTAAACACTATGTCATCTAATGGTGTTTATAGAGTCCCTTGCTCTTGTAATGCTGTATACATTGGTGAAACAGGTCGTTCGGTGAAAACTCGCATCTCTGAGCACCAGCGCTGTCTCAAGTCAGGTCTCGTTTCATCATCGGCCATCGCCGAACACCAACGCGATACTGGTCATAAGATCCTTTTTGATGAAACTTCCATCATCTGCAAATCCCCATTCTTCTTTAGCAGAAAGATTCGCGAAGCCATTGAGATTTGCAAACACCCTAATAATTTCAATCGGGACGAAGGCTTTCCCCTTCCTTCTATGTGGAAAGTGCTAATTTCTAAGCCCCGCCCTCCGTCACTGAACCGCGACGGCATTTGCTGAATCGCTACGGCGCTTGCCTATAAATTCTCGCTTTTCTTCTTCCGATAGTCAGTCGAGTTTCGCCTCTGACGTGGTTAACACGTTGAGTTACCGTGCTCTTCTGTCCCTTCCCTTTGCAAAGAGTTTCGCCTCTGGCGTGGTTAACACGTTGAGTTACCGTGCTCTTTTCCTTTTTTCCTCCTGATGAAGCCCCTTACGAAAGTGGGCGAAACGTTGAGTTCTTCGGTCTCAATCATGACACGGTCCAATCCCGGAAGTCGTTTGTTACTTAATGACAATGGCCGTGAAAGCCTCAAAAATCATCCAAATGGTAAAATGTTATGACAGAAAATGTAGAATAAAATGGTACCATTCAGCATGCCTACAATTAAAAAAATTCCTAAAGGAAAGTGGTTATGTGAACTCTGTAAATATACTGCTCCACAAATGAACTGGACCATTTGCATATATTGGTGCAATTTTTAAAAATATTTTCCAAAAGGGAAGTCATGAAATTTTTGGTAACCTTTCATGATTGTGTCACTATAAAAGCATTTCTTTTCATAAATCTGTTTAAAGAAAAGTAAGTCCATTAATAAAATATTATTTTAAAATTTTGAATTTTGCCCAAATATTGATAGCACATTGCATACAAAGTATGCCGAATTGTTGCCAAAGATTTTTCAACGTTCTGGAGAGACTCAAAGAACTATTAATTAACCTTTTTTGTGATTCCTCTTATTTTTGTGAAATATAGTTTTTTATAGTTTCATAATTCTTTAATTTTATTAATATGATTTTGTTAATTCTTCAGATGATATTTGAGAATAGTGAAATTAAATATGCCTTATATGAGTATACTATAAAACAAAAGCTTTTATATACAGTGTGTCCCCGGATAGGTGAAACGACTCTTGTGAAAGGTAAAAAATTCTCGATTTAAATTTTAATTTTTTGGGGTTCAGCCCTGCTTGGTTAAAGGCGAATTTCCAACATAATTTCAGTTCTGAAAAGTCAAGTATGCCTTGGATATTTTAAAAAACCTATTTTTCTGTGAGGTAAAGTACCTTATATGTGGCAAATACCACAAAAAGCTATTAAAAAAAGTTGTTTAGAATCAACACATAAGCCCCTATACCAAATTTCAAAATCCTCAGCCAAATTTGATCTCTCAATTTCTTTTTATGTTTAGGTCCCAAATCAAAGAATTTTAGTTTTAACAAAGATTTTTATTGGAAAAACAAATACTTTTAACAACGCTTTTTATTTCATAATAAAAAACTTTGTTAAAAATAAAATTCTTTGATTTGGAAAATAAACTTGAAAGAAAATGTGAGAAATCAAAGTTGGCCGCGGATTTTGAAATTTGGTATAGGGGCCTAGATGTTGATTCTAAACAACTTTTTTTTATAACTTTTTGTCGTATTTGCCACATAAAGGGTACTTTACCTTACAGAAAAATAGATTTTTTGAAAATTTCCAAGGCGTTCTTGATTTTTCAAAACTGAAATGATGTTAGAAATTCGCCTTTAACCAAGCAGGGCTGAACCCCAAAAAATTTAAATTTAAATTCGAGAATTTTTTACCTTTCACAAGAGTCGTTTCACCTATCCGGGGACACACTGTATATACATATATTGTGACGTAATGTAATAAATACATTTTTTATGGGTGGTCCAGTACATTTGTGGAGCAGTATATAAATAAAATTATTTTGTTATTCTGTGTTGATAGAATTTGTAAATATGTTGATTGTTTATTTAGCATAAATGGCTTCGAAATATTCTTTATACTTTATCCATTGCAATTCTTTTTCATACTTAATTTAGACATTAGTTATTCTGTTATTTTGTACTGTTATGTAAATATTTTGATTGTTTATGTACCTTAAATTTATTAAAATTTTGTTATAAATTATGGAATAATAAGATTAACGATAGCAAGCTGCTTTCGCTATTAACTTTAAGAGTACCCGCTAGGCCTGATTGTTTTTCACCGTTATTCTTTGTACCTTCTTTTTATACCAGAATTCCGATTACTGATATATTAAAGCTTGTGAATCAAATTTACATACTGCTCAACATTGATTTGTCAGCTCCATACAGTATGTTTGCATCTGTTGTAAAAAAGTATTATAACTAAAATGAAACAAAATGAACTATTGATGTAACAAATTTTTAAGACTTAAATT
Organism: Agriotes lineatus; assembly: GCA_940337035.1. Taxonomy (NCBI): domain Eukaryota; kingdom Metazoa; phylum Arthropoda; class Insecta; order Coleoptera; family Elateridae; genus Agriotes; species Agriotes lineatus. The sequence goes on along the minus strand of OW679203.1, from coordinate 92,885,036 downwards.
TTCCAATCAGTACGGGAAGTCATAGTAGCAAGTTACGGCGTTGATCCATCTTCTGCAACCATGATTAAAGTTTATTTTAGTTAGGATGATTATTTTAATTTTAATTTACATGCTATAATGCATGCATACCTGCATATAGCAGAATATATCTACACTGCATCTCTTGTAATAAGGGTAACACCTGTTAGAGATGTCACAATAAATAAATATTAAATAGCTTCAAAATATCCGTTATGCTTTATGCATTAATAGTTATTTAACCAACAAGTGTGGTAATGAAGGCGATTAATAATCGAAACTGTTTAAAGCACGAACGAGCGATAGCGAGTGAGTGCCTTTAATAGTTGAGAGTATTAATCGCCCATTAACAAACGAGGTGATTACAAAATTTTTTCGTTGACCGCAAAATCTTTTTTGTGGCGAAAAATTTGATTAATAGAACTAACCTCCATGCAAAATATCATCAAAACGTCAAAATTAAGTTAATTAATGAAAAAGAGTGGATTAATCAAAAACAGTGTATTAATGACTTCTATTAATCCATCCCTTTTTTGAAAAATAATTCATTAATATTGAAATTAAGAAGCAGTCAACGGAAAAATTATTTTTCATACTTAATTTAGACATTAATTATTTTTTTATGTTGTGTAGACAGTATGTGTAATTTTATTGATTGTTAATGTAGCTTACATAGTTTCGAAATATCCTTATGTTTCGTATCGTATAGGTACTATTTAATAATTTTTGCTATGTGATATTGTAATTTTGCTTTTTATTAATTGGCCACATGCAGAAAAAGATAATCAAATAATTTTACATTATATAATAAATGGTGGTGGTTAGTATTAACGTTAGATCCTTAATTAACTAATTTTAATAATTTTGTAGATATTATTATTATTATTAAAGTAAAAATAATTAGATTAACTTTGTTAATACAATTTATTTCATAATTATACAATTATAGGAGGGCATAAATTTACGAGGGCACAAGAAACTGTTAATATCTGATCTACCACAGCAACATCGTCAGTTTTCTTTTTCGCCAGGAACATAGGCATCGTTTCGTGAAGAGCTGTATTTTTTTGACAAAGGACACCAATAACGCGTTTGACGTGTATTCTGAAAAAAAGATATAATTAAGATAATTATTGTAACAATATACTTGCACTACCTCACGTTTGCTATATTCCTGGTTGATTCTATATCCCTTGGATCGAGCTGCCGTTTCCCTTTTAGAAAAGCAGGCGTAATCACTGTGGCCATATGTAGTCCTACGGAGTCTTTTATTAAAAAGCCACGATCTGCCAATACAAAATCTTCTGGCAAGAGATTGTTTAAAATCCCACAAATGTTGGACCTTTATCGCTTATTCTGCCACCATATCCATGTGATACAAATGATATTGATCCAGGAGGAGTGATGCCTATTAGTACCTTTACCGTATTATGTTGTTTGTACGTAGATCATGTAGTACATTGTACTTCAAGGCTACTTGATTTTTTCACTCTCATCTCAAAACAATCGATTATTACTGAAATCTTGTTGCCAAATGCTACCTTGAAGCATTCTGGCATTGATTTAATCAGCTGATCTCGTTCAGGCCAAATAATAACATTTTTCATCCGAAGATACATAATATTCAATGTGGTATAAAATACTCTGGAAATTGTTTGTACGCTGACGTTAAACATGTATGCCAATAAACTAAAATCTAAATGTAATCTAAGTTTTATCACCGTTATCAAAAACATGGCTCTAAGCATGTTTTACGTACTGAATTAGGAATAAATATATATAATTTAATGTGAACTGTATATATTGTATGTATTTGGTGTAGCATTTGCCATAGTAGACGTGTGTAAAAGAATTTTTTTGTAATGTCACGACGTCATTCTTCCATGCTCACGTAAAACTTTTACATTCACCGGAAAACTCACTTTTCTTAACTTCTAGAACAATTCTTTCCGCAATTTTTTTTTACTGCGTTCCAACAACGTCGTATTAATTAGGACGCCTTCCAGAGGCGAGCGTTTCCTTTCCAGAGACTTTCCATTTGAAAAAATATTTTTTGGAACTTTTCCTTACTGCCAATCTCTAGCGTTCTTATAAAACTCTCTTTAGTGCAACAAAAGTTATTAAAGTCGTCGTACATTTTAAATGCGGCATATGCCGCGGGTTTCAGCTAGTACATCAATATTGCGCATTCTGGTCTTAATGTGGACTTCCAATTTATTATAGGATACAGCTGACGTAGTCTATTTGAACGTTGTGTTAACTTTTGATTTATGTGGAAGCTCCATGTTAATCGCGTGTCCAAGTGGATTCCAAGATATTTAACAGCAGTATCTTTTGGGCTCCAAGGTATAGCAGTTTCATGAATCTTGATGTTGGGTGGGGCTAGTATTCTCCTGAGCGTGAAAATCTTACTTATGCATTTAGAAGGATTGATTTGGATGTTCCATTTCTTGAACCATTCATTAATTTCGTCAGTGGCATGTTGTAATTTTTCTACTGCGCTTTCTAAATTTGCACTTTGTGTGATTATGGCGGTGTCGTCAGCATAGGTAGCTAATGATACTGTTGTCGGCGTTGGCATGTCTGATATATAGATGTTAAAAAGCAGTGGCCCCAAAATGCTTCCTTGTGGAACACCAGCGCATATGCATTTTATTTCAGAAATATACGAATTGACTTTTACGGCAAAAGTTCTGTCTTCGAGAAAGGAAAAAATTATTGCTTGCAAGTAGCTAGGTATATTTATGTTTAAAATCTTTTTCTTTAGGCCTTCAATCCAGACCTTGTCGAAGGCCTGGGCGATGTCAAGGAAAACTACTGTAGTAAAGTGCTTATTTTCAAAGCCAGTTTCGATTATTTCGGTAATTCTTTGTAGTTGGTGGCTAGTAGAATGTCCTTTCTTAAAACCGAATGGAAAAGGCGGCAAGATGTTTAGAGTTACCGATAGATGTCGACAACCGAATGTGAATAATTTTTTTCCAGGAGTTTTGATAGAGTGGTTAGCAGGCTTATTGGCCTGTAATTTTTAATATCTGCTTTGTTTTTACCAGGTTTAGCGAACATGGCGATGTGAGCGTGTTTCCATGTTCTTGGGAAATAGCTAGTTCGAAGGCATGCGTTAAAAAGTGAGGCTAGATATGCTAAACACTTCTTAGTTAAGTGTTTCAGTACAGTGTTTGGTATAAGATCATGGCCCGGTTATTTGCGTTGTGGGAGAGCCATTATTAGCTGATGTATTTCTTTTGGAGATGTGGATTCAATGTTTTCAGCAATGACAGGATGATTTCTCTCGATGTGGTTAACTACGTAGTACATTTGTGTGGGGTTGCAGATGCACGATGGTGTAAATGTTTGCTGAAGATGGAAGGCAAATGCCTCTGATTTTTCACCGTCTGTACAATATATGTTACTGTCAGTAGATAGCGTAGGTAGTTCTTCATGCTTCTTTAGTATTCGTCTGGTAGTCTTCCACATTCCTGGATCGCCTGGACCAATGTCTGCAATATATTTTCTGTATGATTCTAGTCTGAATTCATCCAGTTGCTTTTTAAGACGATGTGTGATGCTATTCAGCAACCGCTTGGTTTCGGGGTCTCTTGTTCTCTGCCACTGGCGTCTTGTTTGGCTTCTTGCTTTTATTAAATTTATTATGTAGTTAGGAGGATAATTATAGTTGTTGGTTGGGCGTTTTGTTGAGATTTTTACTGATGAGTTTATAGCTTCTACTATCGATGTCGTAATGTTGATAGTGGCAGCATCTAGATCTTCTTTAACTTCTAGTGTGTTCGATTTGTTAAGGTTGTCATCTAGCTTTGCTTGAAAGATTTCCCAGTCAATTGGACCATTAATAAGTTTGCGAGAAGGATGTGCTAAAAAATGATATTAAGACTGGTAGGTGATCTGAGTTAAGCTCGGTTATTACCGTTTGGTTAATTTGTTTCGAAAAATTTGTTTGTAGGACAATATCCAGTGTGTCTGGTTGGTGATCTGCCCGATAAGGAAAGTATGTATACTCATCGGGGGTCATAATTTGAAAATTATGTGTTATTGAAAATTGTTCGAGTTTAACTCCTTCGGGGTTGGTCGCTCGGCAGCCCCAAATTGTATGTTTGGAATTGAGATCTCCTACTACTAGTATTTGCTCGTTTGTGTCAAAAATAGTTTTGAAGTCATTTTCAACCAGTTTTCTATTTGGTTGTCTGTATGTACATAGAATAGTCAGATAACTCTTATCAACTAGCCGCACTTTGACTCCTGTAATTTCTAGACTGATATTAGGTAGGTCAGCAACGCTATGGTGTTCAAGTTTTCTCTTAATTACGATTGCTACACCGCCGGATGCTATTGTGGCATTTCTATCCTTGCGGTAGACTAAATACCCTGGTATCTTAAAAGTATCATATGCTGTTAAATGTGTTTCTGAGACGCAAGCGACATCAACATTGTGTCTGGCTAAAAACGCTATAAATACAGATCGCTGACTGATAATGCCGTTGGCTTTCCAGTTTAGCATTGTTAAATTTTCTATTACCCATATTGATTTATGGTCCATTAAATAATAGTGGTAAAAAGGTATTAGTAATAAATGATTTAATCTGAGGTATATACCGTGTTATTCATTCAAGAAGAACTTTGATAAAATTTTCAGAATGGAAGGCTTCTGTTGATGGGGCTGATGGAGTTGGGTTGTAGTTTAAAGTATTTTTGACTCTGTTTGCGAACGTTTGTAATGGGTTAACATGGGAATTATTTAATATGGGCCTATTTTTCATGAGTTTTTGCTGAAGCTCTTTGTGGTGACTGCAGCCACGGTAGCTTGCTGCATGTTCTCCACCGCAGTTGGCACAGGTTGGTTTGATGTTGAATTGTTTAGTACAGTCAGTGTGGCTATGGTTGCCAGCACACTTCACACATCTCGAGGTGAGGGTGCAATAATTTTTGGTGTGTCCAAACCGTTGACACCGATGACACTGTGGTAAGTTTGATGGCTTCTTTCTCGTTTCGACTGTTACTATGGAGTGATCTAGTGCTTTCAAGTTAAATATTTCTTTAGCTTTATCATTGTTAGTCAGTGCTACTGCACACACTGGAAGGGGCCGTTTGTCTTTTGTTAATAATCGTGTAACGTTAATTACGGGCAGTGTTTGTAATGCACCTTTTATTTCTTCTACAGTTAGAGATAATGGAACATTTTCTATGACTACCGATAAAGGTTTGTTGTTAGGGTTCTGGAATGTGTGATACTGAATTCCATTTTCCGAGTAGAATTTAGTGAGGGTGCGATAATCACTTTCATTTTCTAAATTTATTCGAAGTGCGTTCGTGCTACACATGGTTGAAAACTTGCCTGTTATCATTTTCTGGATATCTGTTACCAAGGCCTTATGATTTACCGTGTTGTGCAGATAAATTGGTGGAATTTTGGGTTTGCTAGTAGTTTGTTGGGCATCTGCTTCGATTGGGTGATCCATGTTAAGTTGTTTTTCATTTTGTGGAGATAAGTAAAATTTATTTTTGGTTATTAACTCGGTGGATTCCCACATATAACGCTTTTGTACATCTGTTATCGGTGGTGTTAATTCTCCCGATTTGCGCTTATTTTGCGCTTGCTGATTCATATTCGTTACATTTGATAGAATATTAATGGTGTTATTAAACGAATGTTCGAATTTACTCACAAATTTCGCTATCAATCGCTTTGAGGTCAGCTGTCTTGCACTGATATCGGAGCGCGCACGTTGCACCCGCACCGTTTCAATGCTTACACTCGACTATGAAATTTTTGACTAATTATGTATATTAAAGGAAGTTGTGTGAGTGTATCACACCAGATTTTTTTAAATGTGTGACACTAGGGGCCGGTTGCAGAAAGCAATGTTAAGTCTTGTGTTAGCTAATACATTAGTAAACACAATTTGATGCGATTTTGTTCCCTTTGACGCGACGCGACGTTAACTAACACCAGACTTAACATTGCTTTCTGCAACCGGCCCTAGGTCACTGATTATATTGTATTGTAAACGCAACCGCTGAACGGCGTCATATTCAACCATCAAGCTGAAGACGCATATCAGCGGTGTGAGTAGTATACGGCTACCGTAATCGACGCACCTGTCAATCAAATTTTGATTTTGATATCAAATTAATTGACCTAATTAGGCGTCGCGACGCCGCGAATGAAACCGCGAATTAAATTAATCCACATATGATTTGATTGACCTAATTTCGCGAATTAAATTCGCGGATTGACCTAATTAATCACATATGAAGTTTGATATTTAATTTACATATGTGCTACTGATTAAATTACGCGGCGGCCATTTTTTAATTTTCGCGCGAATATTTGAATTTGAAATTTCTCAGATTTTTTTTCTAAGTTCAATTTTTTGAATTTAAACTTCCCGGGTGTCGGCCATCTTGGTTTTCTGCGCGCGCCCTTCTCGCTGTAGTCGTAATTTTCGCGGAAATATTTGAATTTTCAAACTGCTAAATCTTCCTCTCTTGTGCTCCTTCTCTCTCTCTTGCATCGCATAATGGTTGTTTATATTTAAAAAAATCTCAGGCCGACAGGGGATTTGAACGCTCTACGTTCGTGTTGCACAAATTTAGCTACACCCATTAGTGCCACTACACCACGGAGCTGCTGCAGATTTAATGTGTTTATCGGAAAGCCCTTTCACTGCTGTTACGTCACGAGCCCCAGCTTTTAAACAAATTATTTTTTCGAAAATGTTGTTTATAAAATTGGAAATGCATTGTCTGTGATGTTAGATGGGGGGTAGTAATTTTAAAAAAGTGCTGTCACACGTAGTTTTGCTGTAATTAATTATTAAGTTCAACACTTGCGTGATTTCGATACTGGTTTGAATTGCTGACAAAGCGAACAAATCTTGTAACTGCGATGTTATTTTCGATTGAATTTAGTCGGCAGTTCGTAACCCTTTTGTAATATTATAGCTCTGTTATATTGTGTATGTTATTAAAAGGGTACTTGCAATTACATTTGTCCCTCGAAGAAATTTGAAAAAGAGGCCAGTTTAAAACCGTTTAATAGATGTGGCTATCTGATGCATTTAATTGTAAATGTTGGTTTAATTTTTGCACCTATGTTTCAAATTTACAGCTATGCAATTATAACTTCTATGAAAATATAACATCTTTAAAGCAAGTTTTAGAAACCCTTAACCCTTTTCAAATTTTATTTTTGTGTACGTGATTTGCGGTATATATAATTTTATAATTCATAAATTTGACCGTTGTAAAACGCCTGCCACAACTTGCACGGAAAACGCAACGGTTTTTGCAAAGCATGTTGTGACGAACAGCGATGAGTGGAATTTTTAAAAATATTGCCCATCGAACAACGGAATAATTCTAGAACGAATCGAAGCTTTTATTTGTATAAAATGGCGGTCCGAACACGACGCTGCACAAAACCTGGATTTATAAGAAAACTGCATCTTGTTTTTCCAACAAATCGGTGCAGGTTTGATGGCACGACGGTCTTTTTAATTTGTAACACTGAGATTGACATGTTTGGTTTTTATTTTATAAGTAACCGTCTGAAATTGTGTCATTATATTGATCAAAACTGCATTTTAGTTTAAAAAATTCCAGTATAAATGCAAACGGATGAAAATAAAAACGCAATTGACCACAAATTAACATAAATTTGAATAAAACAGAGAATTTCGTTGAAAAATGTTCTGTTTTAGTTTAAAAAATTCCAGTATAAATGCAAACGGACGAAAATAAAAACGCAATTGATCACAAATTAACATAATTTTGAATAAGAACGCTCAATTTCGTTGAAAAAATGTTCTGACACCGTCATTTCACTTAAAATTTTACAAAAACTGACTTCATGTCACTTGAAATTATACAAAAACGACATTTTTATCTAATAAGCGATAAAAAAATACACCATCTCACATTATTTCACTTAAAAAATGATCACAATTCGTTTTATAAATCGTTTTGTAAAACGAAAATGATGTAAAAGCAGTTTTTTAGAGTTATTTCTAAGCATAATTTTGCAAATGTTTTACACTTTTTTCTCTAACTTGTTGCAATTTTAGCAAGATTTGAATAAAAAAACAGCAATTTCTGCAGCAATTTTAGTAAGATTTGAATAAAAACACAATTTCGCTAAAAAAGTTCTAACCAAAAACGACAAAAACAATATTTTTATAGAACTTTCATTGAAAAATCTTCTACCACAAGCATTTCTAGAAGCAAAATTCACGCACTTTCGCTGAAAAACGTGCTGTTCCACATCATCTCACATAAATTTTCACCAAAATCGACATCATGTCCCATAAATTAGACAAAAACTGTCATCACGTCACTTGAAATTATACAAAATACGATATTTTTATTCAACACACGATGAAAATTGAACAAAAATCACGCAATCACACATCATCTCACATAAATTTACACAAAAATCGACATCATGTTACATAAATTATACAAAAACTGTCATCACGTCACTTGAAATTATACAAAATACGATATTTTATTCAACACACGATGAAAATTGAACAAAAATCACGCAATTACATGCCATCTCACATTAATTTACACAAAATCGACATCATGTCACATAAATTATACAAAAACTGACATCATGTCACTTGAAATTATACAAAAAACGACATTTTTACTCAACACATGACGAAAATTGAACAAAAATCACGCAATTACACGCCATCTCACATAAATTTTTACAAAAAGCGACATCATGTTACATAAACTATGCATAATTTTGCAAATGTTTTACACTTTTTATAAAATGCATCGCTCAAAATTAAAAGAAATAGCAATTTCGTTGAAAAAATCTTTTACCACAAGCATTTCGATAAACAAAATTCAAAAATTCTTGTACTTTTGATGGAAATACACACAATTTCGTTGAAAAATTTGCAAATGTTTTACACTTTTTTATAAAATGTATCGCTCAAAATTAAAAGAAATCACACCATTATGAAATCGTAGATAGATTTTTTGAAATTTTACACTTTGTAGCTGTAAAATAACTTCAAATACTAATATTTTAGCTTTAGATTTTGTAATTATTTCAGATTCGTGAAAAACAAAAGCAGAGTAGAAATAAAAAACCACAAACACTTTGTAATAAACAAATATATTGTTCTTATTTCGTATAATACTTAATAATATAAATATAAATGTACAGCTGAATGTCTTATTTTATAAAAATTTGCTAGCAATTTACAAAACGGTAGTTTGAGGTGCACAACATTTCAAATTAAAAAGGCTGCAAGTAATAAAATCAGAATTTCATTGTGTCATTTTAAAGTTTAAGATGCACCCAATCTAGAATTCCCTTCGTTTTTGGTGTTGATGACATCTGCCTTAGAGGCGTTTTTCTAACGGCCCTTTTTTGGAGGCGTTTCCTTATCCGCGTTCTTCTGACTGAACCTTTTTGATTTGGACTTGGATGAGTAGCTGGTGTTTTTAATTTATATTCTAAATCGGACTCGCAGTTATCAGTTTCCATTTCGGTTTTTCCTGTAGTACCAGTCGGGGTTGGCTTCTTCTGCTGTTTAGGTTTAGCTAGCAGCACATTAGCAACGTTAAGGTCTTTGATGTAAGCAGCAAACTGTAGGCGTCCGGGTGGATTAATAGTTTTTCGAGGCCGCAGAGTGTCGTGTACTAAATCGACTATGTTAGACGCCAGTACAATTTCACCCTTTATAGTAACGGTACCCTTGTGATCCCAGCTCACATCGTTTGAGGCACTCAAAATGCGTAGGAAAACTTCAGCTTTTTTCTTAAAAGTTTTGGGAAGTGTAGATAAAATAATGGCATTTGATAGGCTGTTACTGGTTGTTTCAATGGGTATTTTGATTGGCTGCCGTGCCTGGTTTGTGAAATGAAGGTACCTTTGTAAAACCTGATTGTACTGGATCCATTTATCGTGATCAGTTAATTTGGACTTTAAAACTTTTTGCATTTCGTCATCAAGCTGTGATAATATATTTTTCTCCTCATCATCGCCAGACTTAAGACGTTGGACAAATTCCGACGATACAATCAACATCTTCCGCTCTTTGTCCATTTTAGTCGAAAAGGAGCTCAGTCGTTTGTTCTGGTAGAGCCGTCGTGAATAAACTAGCTTAAAATCAAGACTTTCATAATAAATATATAAAAAAATATGACAGGTACGGGAATCGAACCCGTATTCTCTCTCGAGATCAGAACTTGAATCTGCCGCCTTAACCATTCGGCCAACCTGCCTCCCTATATAAACGAGCACACTCTGCATAATTAAGAAAACATATAGTTTAAAAAGCCTTCTACATGCAATTTCATACAATATTTCATATAAATTAAGCCATGTACAAATTTCTAAATCGGTTTTGATATATATTTTATCGAAAGACTTGACCCTCAGCTGCCGTTTTATTATTTGTCGCGATGCGTCATCGCTGAATTTTACAAGAGCCATCCTGTCTGCGATGTGACGCACGCAGTGTTTCCATACCTTTTTATTTTAAAATTCTATAAAATCAGAGGTCCAAACTGCTGCCGGATCAGGTAACAGAGTACAATGGTTTAAAACGTGTTAGTGCGGCATCAGTCGGGCCTCTGGTTTTATAGAATTTTAAAATAAAAAGGGATGGAGACATTGCGTACGTCACACAGCAGACAGGTTGGCTCTTGTAAATTCAACGATGACGCAACACGACAAATAATAAAACGGCAGCTGAGGGTCAAGTCTTTCGATAAAATATATATCAAAACCGATTTAGAAATTTGTACATGGCTTAATTTATATGAAATATTGTATGAAATTGCATGTAGAAGGCTTTTTAAACTATATGTTTTCTTAATTATGCAGAGAGTGCTCGTTTATATAGGGAGGCAGGTTGGCCGAATGGTTAAGGCGTCAGATTCAAGTTCTGATCTCGAGAGAGAATACGGGTTCGATTCCCGTACCTGTCATATTTTTTTATATATTTATTATGAAAGTCTTGATTTTAAGCTAGTTTATTCACGACGGCTCTACCAGAACAAACGACTGAGCTCCTTTTCGACTAAAATGGACAAAGAGCGGAAGATGTTGATTGTATCGCCGGAATTTGTCCAACGTCTTAAGTCTGGCGATGATGCGGAGAAAAATATATTATCACAGCTTGATGACGAAATGCAAAAAGTTTTAAAGTCCAAATTAACTGATCACGATAAATGGATCCAGTACAATCAGGTTTTACAAAGGTACCTTCATTTCACAAACCAGGCACGGCAGCCAATCAAAATACCCATTGAAACAACCAGTAACAGCCTATCAAATGCCATTATTTTATCTACACTTCCCAAAACTTTTAAGAAAAAAGCTGAAGTTTTCCTACGCATTTTGAGTGCCTCAAACGATGTGAGCTGGGATCACAAGGGTACCGTTACTATAAAGGGTGAAATTGTACTGGCGTCTAACATAGTCGATTTAGTACACGACACTCTGCGGCCTCGAAAAACTATTAATCCACCCGGACGCCTACAGTTTGCTGCTTACATCAAAGACCTTAACGTTGCTAATGTGCTGCTAGCTAAACCTAAACAGCAGAAGAAGCCAACCCCGACTGGTACTACAGGAAAAACCGAAATGGAAACTGATAACTGCGAGTCCGATTTAGAATATAAATTAAAAACACCAGCTACTCATCCAAGTCCAAATCAAAAAGGTTCAGTCAGAAGAACGCGGATAAGGAAACGCCTCCAAAAAAGGGCCGTTAGAAAAACGCCTCTAAGGCAGATGTCATCAACACCAAAAACGAAGGGAATTCTAGATTGGGTGCATCTTAAACTTTAAAATGACACAATGAAATTCTGATTTTATTACTTGCAGCCTTTTTAATTTGAAATGTTGTGCACCTCAAACTACCGTTTTGTAAATTGCTAGCAAATTTTTATAAAATAAGACATTCAGCTGTACATTTATATTTATATTATTAAGTATTATACGAAATAAGAACAATATATTTGTTTATTACAAAGTGTTTGTGGTTTTTTATTTCTACTCTGCTTTTGTTTTTCACGAATCTGAAATAATTACAAAATCTAAAGCTAAAATATTAGTATTTGAAGTTATTTTACAGCTACAAAGTGTAAAATTTCAAAAAATCAATCTACGATTTCATAATGGTGTGATATAATTTAAAAAATTGTGATTTCTTTTAACTTTGAGCGATACATTTTATAAAAAAGTGTAAAACATTTGCAAATTTTTCAACGAAATTGTGTGTATTTCCATCAAAAGTACAAGAATTTTTGAATTTTGTTTATCGAAATGCTTGTGGTAAAAGATTTTTTCAACGAAATTGCTATTTCTTTTAATTTTGAGCGATGCATTTTATAAAAAGTGTAAAACCTTTGCAAAATTATGCATAGTTTATGTAACATGATGTCGCTTTTTGTAAAAATTTATGTGAGATGGCGTGTAATTGCGTGATTTTTGTTCAATTTTCGTCATGTGTTGAGTAAAAATGTCGTTTTTTGTATAATTTCAAGTGACATGATGTCAGTTTTTGTATAATTTATGTGACATGATGTCGATTTTGTGTAAATTTATGTGAGATGGCATGTAATTGCGTGATTTTTGTTCAATTTTCATCGTGTGTTGAATAAAATATCGTATTTTGTATAATTTCAAGTGACGTGATGACAGTTTTTGTATAATTTACGTGACATGATGTCGATTTTTGTGTAAATTTATGTGAGATGATGTGTGATTGCGTGATTTTTGTTCAATTTTCATTGTGTGTTGAATAAAAATATCGTATTTTGTATAATTTCAAGTGACGTGATGACAGTTTTTGTATAATTTATGGGACATGATGTCGATTTTTGTGAAAATTTATGTGAGATGATGTGGAACAGCACGTTTTTCAGCGAAAGTGCGTGAATTTTGCTTCTAGAAATGCTTGTGGTAGAAGATTTTTCAATGAAAGTTCTATAAAAATATTGTTTTTGTCGTTTTTGGTTAGAACATTTTTAGCGAAATTGTGTTTTTATTCAAATCTTACTAAAATTGCTGCAGAAATTGCTGTTTTTTTTATTCAAATCTTGCTAAAATTGCAACAAGTTAGAGAAAAAAGTGTAAAACATTTGCAAAATTATGCTTAGAAATAACTCTAAAAAACTGCTTTTACATCATTTTCGTTTTACAAAACGATTTATAAAACGAATTGTGATCATTTTTTAAGTGAAATAATGTGAGATGGTGTATTTTTTTATCGCTTATTGGATAAAAATGTCGTTTTTGTATAATTTCAAGTGACATGAAGTCAGTTTTTGTAACATTTTAAGTGAAATGACGGTGTCAGAACATTTTTTCAACGAAATTGAGCGTTCTTATTCAAAATTATGTTAATTTGTGATCAATTGCGTTTTTATTTTCGTCCGTTTGCATTTATACTGGAATTTTTTAAACTAAAACAGAACATTTTTCAACGAAATTCTCTGTTTTATTCAAATTTATGTTAATTTGTGGTCAATTGCGTTTTTATTTTCATCCGTTTGCATTTATACTGGAATTTTTTAAACTAAAATGCAGTTTTGATCAATATAATGACACAATTTCAGACGGTTACTTATAAAATAAAAACCAAACATGTCAATCTCAGTGTTACAAATTAAAAAGACCGTCGTGCCATCAAACCTGCACCGATTTGTTGGAAAAACAAGATGCAGTTTTCTTATAAATCCAGGTTTTGTGCAGCGTCGTGTTCGGACCGCCATTTTATACAAATAAAAGCTTCGATTCGTTCTAGAATTATTCCGTTGTTCGATGGGCAATATTTTTAAAAATTCCACTCATCGCTGTTCGTCACAACATGCTTTGCAAAAACCGTTGCGTTTTCCGTGCAAGTTGTGGCAGGCGTTTTACAACGGTCAAATTTATGAATTATAAAATTATATATACCGCAAATCACGTACACAAAAATAAAATTTGAAAAGGGTTAAGGGTTTCTAAAACTTGCTTTAAAGATGTTATATTTTCATAGAAGTTATAATTGCATAGCTGTAAATTTGAAACATAGGTGCAAAAATTAAACCAACATTTACAATTAAATGCATCAGATAGCCACATCTATTAAACGGTTTTAAACTGGCCTCTTTTTCAAATTTCTTCGAGGGACAAATGTAATTGCAAGTACCCTTTTAATAACATACACAATATAACAGAGCTATAATATTACAAAAGGGTTACGAACTGCCGACTAAATTCAATCGAAAATAACATCGCAGTTACAAGATTTGTTCGCTTTGTCAGCAATTCAAACCAGTATCGAAATCACGCAAGTGTTGAACTTAATAATTAATTACAGCAAAACTACGTGTGACAGCACTTTTTTAAAATTACTACCCCCCATCTAACATCACAGACAATGCATTTCCAATTTTATAAACAACATTTTCGAAAAAATAATTTGTTTAAAAGCTGGGGCTCGTGACGTAACAGCAGTGAAAGGGCTTTCCGATAAACACATTAAATCTGCAGCAGCTCCGTGGTGTAGTGGCACTAATGGGTGTAGCTAAATTTGTGCAACACGAACGTAGAGCGTTCAAATCCCCTGTCGGCCTGAGATTTTTTTAAATATAAACAACCATTATGCGATGCAAGAGAGAGAGAAGGAGCACAAGAGAGGAAGATTTAGCAGTTTGAAAATTCAAATATTTCCGCGAAAATTACGACTACAGCGAGAAGGGCGCGCGCAGAAAACCAAGATGGCCGACACCCGGGAAGTTTAAATTCAAAAAATTGAACTTAGAAAAAAAATCTGAGAAATTTCAAATTCAAATATTCGCGCGAAAATTAAAAAATGGCCGCCGCGTAATTTAATCAGTAGCACATATGTAAATTAAATATCAAACTTCATATGTGATTAATTAGGTCAATCCGCGAATTTAATTCGCGAAATTAGGTCAATCAAATCATATGTGGATTAATTTAATTCGCGGTTTCATTCGCGGCGTCGCGACGCCTAATTAGGTCAATTAATTTGATATCAAAATCAAAATTTGATTGACAGGTGCGTCGATTACGGTAGCCGTATACTACTGGTGTGTTAAATCACAACTTCAGGAAAAGACGCTGATCTGCGTCTCTGTCCTTCAACGTGATAACCCTATAATATCCCCTTTACTAATTTGTTTTGTTTAACGTTTACATTTGATACAATATTTTCAGGCTATTTCCACTTGCCTCTAATTGAATTTTCCATGAGAGCTTTATTTCCATTTGCTCTGATCTTCTGATATATTTTTCTGAAATTCTTAATACAAGGTCAGCCTTAATTTATAAAGTTCTCAAAGGGACAAGATCTAACGTCTTTCTAAAATCATATTATAAAAATATCTACCTACCCTAGAAGAAGAACGCACGTATTCTTTTTCGAGATAAAATCAGTTTATGTTAAAGTCAATTAAGAAAAACAAAATTCTGCCTTAAAGTTAGACTAGAAGACGCTCGTAGTAACTAAATGTCAGCTTGACCCATATAATACCCTATTACATTGTCATCAATAAATTACTAGTATTTGTTGGAAAGGCTCCATCCAGGATTAATTGCTCTGAAATTGATCTAAATTACGCGACCGTACAATAATGGACAAGCAATTACCAGCCGCTTAATATTTTAATTAAACGCCCTCGATTCCAAAAGCCGCCACTTTCGCAGGTGCCCGTTTTCCCGCATACCAAATAAGTTTAAAAGTCGGCCCAAGAACTTCCTCCGAGCCAAGTTTTAAAACTTAGTTCAACATGTAATTACTGGCCGTGGTTTCGTGCGGCTGAAATATTTAGACTGGGAGTTCATTCTAAGTTGCGATCATGTTGTAATACTTGTTAGTTGACAGAAGGCAGTAATCAGTCCCTGAAATATTCAAGCTATGATTCGTAGCAAATGAGGGAGTCCGCTCTGCACCTGTTGGGCTCCCACGATCTCTGAACGTGGCCAAACAACTACCCAATAGTTATGAAAACAACCAGGTATATTTACCTCATGCGAATACAAATACCGAGCCACTGCTGGAGGTTCCCAGCTACGGTTTATGCTCTTGAATATTTCAGCTTGTATCAACTGTATACGATCAAAGACGAGCTCCCATTACCTGCACGACACTGTGGCGGATACCTTCGTACAAGCCAATTTCGTATCGACTACTTTAGAAGGATTTAATGCTCTTGCCTAGCAATTTTTTACGTACTGAAGCTTGATTCTTTGTCAATTCAATTTATCGGAAGTGTTTCACTGTGCAAATTAATTTAAATATAAAATAATAGATATTAGATATTAGATATATTATGGTTCCATGAGTTGAGCCTTACAGGCCCAATTTATATTGATAATTATTTTATTATCAGTATTTCTATTTTAGTATCATTTTAAGATAAAATCGTACCTGGCTTGTAAAAGTCTCCACATAAACAAAGTTACAGAAAAAAGCTGACCATGGAATTTATTATTTATTGAAAGATCTTATATAGTAGCCAGTACGGCTGAGTGGTGATGCATCTCTCACGACTCTTGCAAAAGTTAAGCTCCAGTCTGCTTGGTCGGAACTTGGATGGGTGAACATCGATGGGGTTACAAATTATGTATGTATGTATGAAAGACCTTATACGTAATTTTGCATATACTTAATTAAACTACTTTTCGTCAACAGTAATAGAAAAATAAAACTAAAATAATTACCAACGTAAACTAGGAACATATAGTTATTATGAAAGCAGAGAAAACAATGAAAATGTTTGAGTTACCCAAAGTCAGTTCTTGAAATTCATTGGCATTGTGTTGGCAACACGTTTGTCCATGTTGCAAACAAATGCAGTTATTGCAGAATTTACAGTGACCATTTCCCGGAGATATTCAAGTTTTTTACCTTCGGTTGACTCGCATCTGTTACCATGCGAACCTCAAGGAAAAACATATTCCTATCTCCCTTAATGCATAAATATCTATTAATCAAAGTGGCATTTCAAAAACGTTATTTAAACTCATTGTGCATCAGTATAAATGTCACATTCATTGAATAGCGATACAAACTCAACCGATATTTGAGAAATAGTCCACAAAATGTATTTTGGGGTTACCGACGGTTCGGGAATTTGATCAAGCTAGATTGTCTTCTGACACAGCCAAAACAAAAAAAACTTTCGTAAAAAATTTTTACCGGTAAAATCATTTGCCCTTAATACATTATTACTGATAACAGAATCTTAGATTCTTGCAATATTTGCAATGTCCTTGTCGTCCGGTTGTTGAGGTTTGGAATTGAGTTTCTGGGGTTACTCCTGAATTACCTTCTAGTATTTTAAGAACAATTTTCTAAAAGAAGGGAGTTCTCCAAGCTCTATACAACAAAATTGTACTTGCATATGATACTAGGATAGCGCCCGAGTCAACCGGCCTAACACAAGTCCAGAATTGCTGGCAGAATACATTTTTGGCCTTGTGTGAGTATATGTATTAGCAAACTTTGGAAAGGAATTGACGTTTTACATCACAGTTTACAATTGAAGCATCTTGAGTACCCAAACATCTTCCAGCCGTTAAGGCGCCATTGTCGGGTTTGTAAGGGTACGTTTATTGAGCCCTTCCGTTGGGCACCAAAACTGCCCTTTCCCGACGTCACTATAAATTTCAGTTTTCATTTGTATGCTAGCTAACTCAGTCGTCAAGGCATAAGACCCGTTTCTTAGGGCAGTTGTGGCTATAGGATTGTCAACACCTCTTCGCTCTAAGCCTGCATCGTTCGCACATTTAATACTGAAAATAAACACTACAACCCCACTAGAAACAAAATCCAGGCTGCCTACATAAACGTCATATACTCTATAAGATTGTATACGTATAATAAATAAAATGCAAAACGACAATGCACTAATACTATGCCCCGTCAATAATAATATGTAAAGTTTAGTTAAATCGCTACGAGCTAAAAGCTAATTTCTACTCGTCTGTACAACTTATACACAATACAAAGAATAATATAGCAAACATTAGCTAGCATGAAAGTCCGTGAAATTATATCTCAAGCACTCCGCCAAATACAATTTAATGCAGTTAGGCGTACGCGTAAGCACTACCAACTTAATATGGTATGGCGTACGCTTAACCACTACCAACTACTTGCTGACTCATACGGCCACGAATCGAAACCTGCATCACAATGCCGCTTTAGGATATAATGCAATCCTATACAATCAAGTGTTATGCTCCCAGTATTTAGCAATCTAGCACTGGATCGTGGATTCGATTATATACATTGCTTGTAAAGGGACTAACATGATTTCCCTTTTTGTTAGACGCGAAAGCTGGTTTTAACTTCGTTGATAGCGTCGGTACATCAAAATGGTACGTAGCACGTTTACTGCTAAACTCGAACCATCGCACTACTAATTGTAAGCGTAGGCCCCATCTTGGTGGATTTCCGTTCCCTGCAACAACTTGATCGCTAATGCCCTTGCTTCCGCACGAAAACCCGCAAACAGTGGTGTCTACCACTTCTATAATTAGATATATCCGGGGTATCACTTGCTTAAGCGCGCGAATTCACATGACGCGGATTTTAAATTCAGAATGTAAAACCAACCCAATTAGTACAATATAAAAACTACAGTTCAGCTTTAGGTACTCTAGCGTGTTTAAATATTAAATCGCTCTGGTCAGACAAATCAGGCCCATTACAGGTTGAATTTGTAGGATCTTCTTTAGAGCTCCGTGGACCAAACCCAAATGCTGTGTTGGATACCATTGTAACATGAGATGAAACTACAATCCTATAGTATGATCCTCTATCAAAAAAAGTATCAATGGAATGATGTCGTAAGAGTAAAGCCCCTCAGAAAAATGTAGAGCTTGCCAATCGCCAAAAAATATAATGGTCAGAATCTTTTGAGGCTGTAAGAGAATCCTTCTGATAAACTTTAAGGAAATTAACACCACGGTTAATGGCACATATAGAGCAGCATTGTTTCGTAAATTGCAGAACAATATAATGGAGAAGTGACGGGGAAAGCTGTCCAGAAACTACATAATACTTCCCCAGTTCATCGCGCCGGTGTTACATAAGTCGCCATCCTGGATTTTCGCTTCCAACAGACCGACCAACCTCCTTATACTCCAAGCGTGACCCCCAGCGGTTATTATTTATTCGAATATTGAAAAAGACCATTGCGAGCGACGTTTTTATTGCTGATGTAAAGCTGAAAACAGTAGTGTCATCCCATTTTCTATAAATAATTTTTTAAGGGGATTCAGTTATTAAACAGAATATGTAACAAGTGTCTTAAAATTAAAGAAAATTATATTGAAAAATTATACGAAATATGTTGTTGTATCTTGCCTCCTTCATAGTCAAGCCAAGTAATTTTGGCGCTACCCTCGTATATGGGAATTGCCCATCTTCCAGTAGAAGACAAACCTGAGTGAAAAATTTAAGGAACTTGTTACAACGGTAGCACAGGTTCAGCCCCCCTACCACGTCTAAACAAAAATATCTAAAATAGAAACAACCAGATTGAAATATATCTTATCTAACAGCTAAAAGGTAGATAACAGTTTAAGTAGATAATGCAATTTTACGAAAGTTGCAATATTATTACGTTTTTACTTAACTTCATAGGCCCAACCAGTGGAAATAAGCATTAAATAGACCTTATGTAGAGTCGCTACTATTATTTTTTCCTTCAACAAGCTGTGCAGCCCCAAACCATTGTGATAGCACCACTATATTGAAATTATATTAGCTCTTATTGTCCCACTTTGAATATATTTAGTTATATAATGATCTATGTTTGGGCTTTTATAATTATTAGCCCCACACTGTTGCATAATTTCTTTTATAATGGCATTTTTTTTGTGCCAGCGAATTATTAACTTTGCAACTATAAAACGTTTTATAACTAGTTCAGCTTATTTTATTTTAGATACAATTGACTCTTATATCAGATACATTCATGTATAAATTATAATTGTTTGATCTCATTTTAAAATTTGGCTAATCTATTCTAAATTAGACCAATTTTTTAACATTACTTCGACGGAAACGCTTTACTGTATTTTATTAATAACTCACAGGTAAATGTGATGTTCTAATTATTACGGCGAATTAAGTTAATTCAAGAGTAAATCATCATTTAGGTTTTTCCAGCTCCTTGCTGACGACGACTAGGTGCATTGTTCAGCGATCAATCCGTTATTTGGGCAGCCAGAGTATTCCGAATCTGTCGAGACATATCTAACACCACAGCACCGCTGTCCGACCTGCAACGTCTTGAATAACGCAATGTGAAGTTTTCTTCCTTTTACTGTTTTATATCCTCAGGGAGTCGTTGTATCTGGAATACAATACCTCAGTACGTGCTTTGCTCACTCAAACTTTTAAAGAAGAAATCCAGTGCACTTGATAATTCAATTTAGAAGTTTAGATGTTTACCAAAATATCTCCAATGCATTGAACTTGTATAATTCTTAAATAATTTAATTGTTTTAAACCTAATTAAATAAATGTGCTTGCTTCTCGAATTAGTTAATTATTTGGCGTAGCTCTTTTGATGTAACGTAGTTTGTCTTTCTTTATTGGCGACCTGTGTATAACCAAGCAACCTTTGCTGCTAAATAAAGATTTATGTTTCTGTGAATAGTTGGGTGTTTATTATTGTTCCCCATTCTTGTCATATTGGCAACTTTCCGATGGAATTTTATTTTATCCTTTGGAGTAATCTGTGTAGGACTGTTGAAAGCACATTAAGGCCGTTTTTTATCTCAAATAAGGTATTTAAATAAAAGCTATTGCCACCTTTATTAGAGGGTTTTTTTATTAATCGTGTTTATTGGTGGTTTTCATTTGCGGTTTTTCTGCTTGTGGAGTGTTGTCTTGTTGACCTCTTCTATGCGTCTTAGGATCGTGGTCATCTGGATTTGAGTGTTTAGCTGTAGACCCGGCATGCTGGATTTGGATTTGGATTTGGTTGCCGGATGGGAGTTTCCACTTTCGAATTTAGGCCTATGACTTCCTTGTCGCAGTACATCGGGATTCCAAGATAAGCTACTTATTGTATTAAAGCAGTAATATTCTACATACACAAGCCTTGTAATTAGTTAATAAGACGCTAAAATTAGATTTGTAAACGCCATGTGATCACGTCGCGTAATTAATATTATTTTCATGTAAATAAATTACTTCTGCACAAGAAACTGTTTTTACGTATATTGTAATGGATTACATAAAAGAAGGTTAAGTTATTTTACTAATACAAAACAAGGGTATAATGTTATATTAAGAAAATTTATTAAACTAGTTCATTATTAAATGTACAAAGATGAATTTGGGTATAATAAAGGATATCAAAATTATTAACATGTACTTTGCAAAATAATAGAATAAAATTTGAATGCAGTTGAACAATGAAAAATAAGAAACAGAAGGGTTCTAACATGATTTAAAACTTACCTGAAATAGAGTGGAAGATTGGTAGCAAATAATTATTTGAGAAATGTTATTCAATATAGCGGGTGATACTAAATGTGATAATAAATTATATAGAGTGTTGAACTAAAAAAAAATATGAAAAAAACCGATATCACTAGGGAGATATTAGTTTTATGTACACAAATAAAAACATGTTATAATTTTTTGTAAAAAGCTAAAATTTTGAAATAAACCCTTTTATAATGTCATTTGGTTGATCTGTTTGGTGTATGCAAGGGTGTTATTAATGCAAAATTGTCGAGAACGAAAACAAAGCGAATTTTTAAACAAGAAGTTTGTATAATGGAGATGTGGAAAAGACGTGTATGGTAATTTGAAATACTACAGGCATTGAAGTAATTTCTGGAATTGGATGTTGAACTTAGTTTATTGTTAATTAATTAAGTACATCATGTAAATTGGATAGCATGAGCTGGCTTCATTGGAAGTTGACGCATTAGATTTCTGAATGGACATACTGAGAATTGGAAAAGATTTTTCATCTAATACTATTATACCTTGCTGAGATTCTTATTGGAGTGACATCTTGTGACTTGTACTTATTTGAGTGACGTCTTGTGAATTACACCAGATCAAGGTTCACATTATTTAGTTTGTAGACGTGTTATTTGGAGGAAACACGTTTATTTACTGCTGGAGGATCTTGACGGGATTCGTGTTTGCTGAATTGTATGCTGATTGAACATTTGGGAAGGAGACATTCTAGAGGGTGTTTGCGGTTTCTGACAGTTGGCTAAGTCTATACTAGGGTTAGTCTGCGCTTGAAGAATTTTTGTAAGCAGTTGGTATGCAGTTGGATCCTGGAAAAGCAGATCAAGTTTTTTGGATGAGTTACAGCTACAGGTATTTATTGATCAAACAAAAATAAGCAGTAAAAGAGTGAAGTGAGGTAATTAAAAAGAGACTACTTACTATTTCATGTTTATTGAATGATAGTTAATGCAACAGAAAGGTATTTGCGGTTGATATTCCACATACATAATTTGAAGGTGACACTGACGTTCATAGAAATTGTTACAAATATTTGACGTAAGTTTGAGAGTAATCATGTTCTACTGAGCTAGAAATATTTAATAACTTAACGATTTGTATTCAAGGGCATATGAAGTATACTTGAATTCATCTCAAATGAGAATTTGTCTAAACCTAAATAGAATTCGTACAGTCAAACGTAAGATATCAAGAATATCAAAGAATTGTCCTAATGTAAAATAATTACATACTATGCATCCGACGAAAGAAGATCCCTGGTCATCAATGCTGTCTGTGTGGTATAAGATTAAAAAATTCCTAGTCAAATCAGCATCCATAATTTGACAATTAATTGAGGTTGACAGAGTTGTCATATAATATACTTTTTGAGGTTAGGTATGCGGTTCTAGCTTTCATTTGGCTTTTAATTAAAATTAAAGACACAGGATTCTTTAACAATACATATTTCATTTTTATTATTTAACAAATTAAATGGTTTTGACACAATAAGAATGGGTGAAGAGCAAGAAAATTATGGGCAAGAAAGTAGAAGAAAACCTAATTGAAAAAGGAATGACTTGGAGTGAAGGGAAAAGACCGCCAAAAATCAAAAAAGAATGGGCAAGGCGTTTATACGATGTATAAGGGAATGAAGTTATTTTAATTATTGGTAGAAAATTGTAAATTCTGTTATTTTAGTTAAGTTGTAGTTATTTGGTTATCTATTTATACGTTGCACCTAACGGTAGAGAAGGTTTTTGATATTTTGATAATATACATATTATATAAATTAACTAATAAAATACTATTTACTATTATATAATAAAATACAATGGTAAATACAGTTTGGAAGTTTTTACACTTAAAATACCATGGTCCAATCAGATATATTATCAAGCACCTAATTAGAATTAACATTGATATCACAACAGAACAAGGATAGACAATTTTTAGGACAACAAGTGACAAATCAGTATATGCATATGGGATACTGAAACGTACCGGAATTGAACGCAAAAAAAATGAAGTATTCGATGAGATCTGAAATCTGCTTGTTAATTGGGAAGGGTGGGTTCTACGGTCTCTGCCAGTTTGGTTATAATAGTAGGAATCATTTTATTTATCATATTAACAATTTCCCTTGCCAATTTAGGCACTCACCAAGATCACCCTTCTTTAGGAGTTTAATAATCAGACCGTCCTTCCACTCTGTAGGTATTGTTTCGTTGAATCTGAATAGCTCAGGTGGTATACTATCTGTTCCGACTGTTTTCAAAGCTTTAGCTGGTTAATTTCTTTCTTAATTTCTTCGACAGTGGGTTCATTTGAAGAATTCCTTAGATGTTGGTGTACAGCTCTTTGCTCACGATTGGTTCTCGTGCGTTGTTGAATTTCCCTGCTACGTGTGCTAGATGGGGAGGTAATCTATCCATTGCCTTTATCGCCTCTTGTAGCTCTCTTAGCTGTGGTGCTGGCCTCTCTGTATTCTTGTCTTAATCTTGCTAGCTACTAGTTGTGCTCTGTAGCCTTTCTTCCTTTAACCTTTTTCCATGTTTTAATCTTAGACAATGTGTCTTTAGATTGTGCTTGAGTCTGGTGCTGGGTCTGTCATCGGTAGCCTCCGGACATGCCTCGGGTTACACCGGATGAATGCGGCATTTGCTCCGCATCTTATGTTAAGGTTATTTCGCCTTTATTTGGTCATCAAAGCTTCGTTAAGTAAAAAACAGGATAGTAGGTAAGGTTGACATTTGCGTAAGAGGGACTAGGTGTTGCGCTTTAGTATCCCATTTTTAAACCCTTGCGATGCAATACTCTTATCAAAAGAGAATCTCTAAACACAGAAGACGCAAACTGGCGATATTTGCATTTTCAACTAATGATCTACGATTGTTGTCTTTGAGAAATTTAAACCCAAGGTCATGCAGAACAACGTTTAAACTGCTTCTGCCTATTAGAATGTGATACTCTTGAAGTTCATCATTTAAAGATTTGAGAGTAATGTGTTTTTCTGGAATAAATATAAAAATTCACATTTATAAAATCAAATAAACTTGATAAGTACGCTTTACTTTCACTGTACATCACACTCAATTTTTTCAAAATAATTTTGCCGATATATCTAGTTTATTTACTGTTTACTGATAATATCTTTATTTAGTCTACGGATTTATTATTAACGTCGGCAACACTATATTTTACAAACGCATACCGCGCTAGTCAAATCCACTCCCAAAGACCCAGAGACGTGCTAATGTTATGCTATCCTTGTCGCACTCGCAAATAATGAGAGTGAAGCATACAAAAACGATTTCTGAGCTAACTTCGTGTAACGATGACGCAGGGATCATCTTTGGCTGGATCCATAGTATACAACTCATATTGCAGTGTAGTCAATCAGTACAATACATACTTACATGTTGTATACTTACCTGGATATAGGTATTAAAATAAACGTCACTGTAATTGAATCGAATTTATGTCTTTTTATTGCTGTGATAGATTAGATATAACTTATCAAGGCTTCTGTATAGCAAAGGTAAATTTTTGCCAGCTAGTCTTTTAAATTTAATCCTATTTGTAAGTTTTGATGCTCAATATTATCGGAGAATTCTACAATGTAAATTTTACGAATTGTTGGTTATTTAAATTGGTTGCTATTGTATTTTGTTATATTTAGTTTAATGTTAACCTACTTCCTTCTGCCGGAGTTTAGTTAGCGGTCCCCGTTGGACATATTGGTCGCGGGACCGTCTTCGGGGTATTTACAATTCGCCATTTGGTTTACTTTTAAGAGTGTTATGATAGTCATTGACTGTGCTTGAAGCTATTAATTGTTAGATCATTCAACAGCTAACCTTTTTTAAAAAAAAACGGATGGTTAAATGTATAGTGCCTCGTGGAAATAATAGGTAATGAATTATCGTCGAAAAGGTATTTAGATAAAAAAGGGAAACTTTATATGGCTAACTCCATACGATTTACTAAATCTAGTCATCAGTCCGAAAGTAGCAAATCCAGAAGATACAGTTCGAAAAATGAAAACAATGACTACAATAAAACACTAATTTTCAGAAGTAATACTATAAGTACTTCGATATTATCGGGTTATATGTCGATAACTTGTTGCACAATAATAAAAGAGTGTCAGTTTGACAGATTAAATAATCCGACCGCGTCAGCGGGAGGATTATTCTGTCAAACTGACACGATTTATTATTGTGCAGGAAGTTTGAGACGTATAACCTGTTCGAAGTACGCATTGTATTCGACTTGATTATTTTTTGAATAAATTTTGATATTAGGAACAAATACATATTTTATTGGCAACTCGATTTGTTTGTATTAATCTAGCTGAAAGTCATCTCCATGGAAACAACATCAAGTTGACAAACGTTATGTATTGCGTTGCCTAGTGAAGTTACTATAGTATAATCGATTTTGTATAATCAAAATTATACAAGATAACATAACTAAATCCAGCCTTCTGATTGGTTGAAATCTCTACGAAAAAAATAATCAGAAGTAAAACTATAAGTACTTCGATATTATCTGGTTATATGTCGATAACTTGTTGCACAATAATAAAAGAGTGTCAGTTTGACAGGTTAAATAGTCCGACCGCGTAGCGGGAGGATTATTCTGTCAAACTGACACGATTTCTTATTGTGCAGGAAGTTTGAGCCGTATAACCTGTTCGAAGTACGCATTGTATTCGATTTGATTATTTTTTGAGTAAATTTTAATATTAGGAACAAATAAATATTTTATTGGCAGCTCGATTTGTTTGTATTAACCTAGCTGAAAGTCATCTCCATGAAAACGACATCAAGTTGACAAAAGTTATGTATTGCGTTGCCTAGTGAAGTTACTATAGTATAATCGATTTTGTATAATCACTTATAATACCATGAGTAGTCAAAGTTAAGTAGATTATTTTTGCGGTGGTGTCACGAATGTCCATTGCGCTTTGGTACGATTAGGACGAGTGCGATAGCACGAGTCCTAATCCAAAGCGCAATGGACATGAGTAGTGATACCACCGCAAAAATAATCTACTTAACTTTGACTAAGAATGGTATTCGAGGGACTATTTAATGAACCAAACTACTTTTTCAAATTAGTTTTCAGTAAATTTAGCAACAAACTACGCAATTTCTATAGTAACAGAACACTAATATTGACTTTTCTAATAAAAATAGCATTTGTTAAAAATAGTCACTTGAATACCTTCTAGGAAGATATATCCGCTGATATTTTTTTGATTGTTCAAGAAACGTCAGAATTCTGGATTTTCATTGGTTACTTTTTGACAGAAGACAGGTGAATTGAATAGTCAAAATTATACAAGATAACTTAACTAAATCCAGCCTTCTGATTGGTTGAAATCTCTACGAAAAAAATAATCACGTAAATACTAAATACTCAAAAATAGCAAATATTTTTGTCATTTCAGAATTTCTCAAATACTTTGATTGCTTCTTAAGAAATTTAATACATGTTGTAATAATATCGCTGTATTTATTTACTATAAATATATTGAAATTTGTAATTATGTGTTATCAAAATCGATATTAAATACTATCGCGTAAAATCTCATATCAGCTGTCATTTTGACGTAACTCAATCTAATTCTTATGTACTTATTTCAAATACTATTTAAATCCTTTATAATGTTATAAATGTAAATAATGAATATGAAGAATCTAGCACAGTCACTAGTCATTAGAATATGATTCTTATTTTCTCAGTTTGGGACATGCATCTAGTGTAGTAGGTATACTTTAAATATTATTTCATGTTTAAATTTAAAATCTAGTTTGTATCTTTCTTTCTAAGTAAATTACGACAGTTCAAGAAACAGTTCATCTCAAATATGCAATAAACACTTCTTATTTATTTCCAGCTATCTACTTCCATAAATCTGGATTGCTTTTTTCCAAGATATTAACCGGTAGTATCCTCACCAATGTACCATTCAACAACTTCTTCTTGTTCCTAATTCGTAACTAAACCACTCCCTCTCGTTCTTCCAAGATGTTAACTCCCAGTGTTCACCATTTCATTTCCAAATAGCTCCTTGTTATTCGCACTGGCATCCCAGCAAAAAATCCTCTTCCTTCAAATATATATCAGCAAACAACTTTCACTTCTACTTTGAAATGTTCTCCACAGCCGTTTTCTGCTTCCCAATATTCTCTTTCGGTTACTACACAATATAATTTGATTTTTTAAAATATTTTCTCCTTCATTTAAATTCTACTTTTTATGTGAAAGTATTTAATAATACACTTATTAAATACCAATAATTTATATTTCAAAATAATTCAATACATTTTTCAAGCTGCATTTTTAAATAGGCGATATTTTTAGTCTCTTCCACTTCCTAGCATAGTTACATTCTTAAATATTTTACTAGTAGGTATAGATTATGTGAATTTTGAGAAAATATAACTACCATTCATATTTCCTTCTTAAATTTAAACTGTCACTCATAAGCTTGAACATAAGAATAATGCTGTCTAATCACATTAATCATACATTTACTTCAATTCAATCCGTTAATTACTACTACTGTGCTAATTGGATATCCTAACAGTTTGAAATAAGGTATCAATAATTATTTTTGTATTTTTTAAATCACAGTACATAGGTAGTCTAGTCATTACAATGTACTGACATATTTTCTGCATCTGTTTCTTAAAAGTAATTACAGTGTAGGAAATTATGTACTTCAAAGAATTAAGAAACATCTGATTTTCAATTCCCTCAGTTCTCAAAAACAAATTTTTTAGTTATGGCATAATTGCAGTCGGTGAACGACTTGTCCGTTTTGTTGTGGTCACATCTAGCCTCCCTTTTTGACGTAGTCAATTCACCTGTAAATAATAACCAAGCTCTATAAAGCGAATGGAAACGATCCGCAGCAAGAGCTCGCAGCCCTCGGTACTTAATAAGTTAATAACTTATAAAACTGGTTATACTTAATTTGAACTAGTTGCTGGCGTCGACCGCGCGATGGCGCCTACGCGGTGCAGATGCAGATCGCAATCGTCGTCGTTGAACTGGATGATAATGATATACAGTCGGATGCCGAAATGTAATTTATTGTGAGGTAATCAATCTATCCCGCTCGCCGGCATTGGCGACCGCGGAGGGAGTGCCCACAGCCAACCACGCCTAAAGGACAAGAATGCATCCTTCGCGGTAACGGATCGTCCTTGTTTAAACCGAATGAATAAATCAAGGTGTCACTCTCGCGATTCTAATCCACTTTGCTTTGTGTCCCTAAATGGACGCCGGAATTAAACGAGCCCATCATCCAGGGTGCTGGTTTTTGTTGTATTGCGCCTTGAAAGCAATGGATTCAATTTCCAAAGAGGTGTGATAACATAAAGGTATTTACACATAGCTCGTTTAATCTGGTTGATGGTGGCAGGCGTAGTGACTCTGCAGACGAGACAATATTTGCGTTGGTTTGTACTATATTTGGCGTTCTTAATTTATTTTGTCCTTGTCAGTAATGAGACATCCAACCAGCGAATTCGAAGAATTTGGGACGGAAATTATAGGACAAAATGCCGTGTCCTGACATAAAATTTCCATATCTTATCTGGATATTTTTGAGAATAATGTGACTCTAAAAGTTCCGAAAAAACGTGTGTCCAGTCTGTTTCAAACATCTTTCATTGAGAAATGTCGATGACCTTATTTTATTCATTTGATCAGATGGCGGGGAGAAGTGTTGAACAGCTACAACTATAGAAACGGTATTATGTTGGATTGACATAAAAAAAGTACGAACTAGAACAGATACATTAATTATTTCTTGTATTATGCAATGAAAATTAAATTAAATTTTATTTTGGTACTTAAATTTAGAACCCTTAAAATATCGCATCACTCATTGGTTCAAAAGAATATAAACAAACTACATCAAATATTAAAAGAGAATTCATACCCCTCGGGTCTGTTAAAAAACTCCTATATAGTCCCAATGTTAATAATAATGCAGGAGAACCCTACAACCAGGAGTCCAGTAAAATTAAAAAATACACACCTCTGCTATACATTTACAATGTAACCAACAAATTAATAAACGATATTTAAAAAGTAGATATATACACATTCACAACTAAAGGACAAGATTCCTACAATGCAGAAGTGTAGGGGAGATCGGGGTAAAATGACGAACCGGGTAAGATGACGTACGAGTTTTTTTTGAAATACTAAAAGAACTAAACAAAAATTAATAATAGCGCCATCAAGCGAATTGTACCTAGTACTAAAATATGTAGGTAGTGTAATATTTTAAGACGCAACTAAGTCACATAACTATCGGTCGTTTTTCGATATCGCGGTATAATTTTATAAGTAGTGAACGTTTTTAGTGTTTTTTGGATTATTATCAGATACATTAATATGTTATTTATTAAACTGTATGAATTTTTTTAGTAATGACGATTATTCGTCATGTGATTTTAATTTACTGTCGCTGGTGTTGATACCTAACCTCAACAAAACATTTTTGTGAAGGTCGGGGCAAATTGACTGGGTTAAAATGACGAACTCGTCATCTTCCCCTTACCTAAAATTTGGCATGTGGTGAAGAAAAAAAATAAAAAATAAATTAAGGTTGGAAAAAACAACGAAAAAGTCTTGCAACGCACCAAACCGTTCAGGCACGTGCAGCTAATCAAACGATTCATAATTGGACAGGATGTCACAAACCTTATCAAGAACATCCTACTGCTGCTCAACATGATGGCATGAAAACTATAGCTGTTATGGAGAATGTGGTCAGTTTGTGTGCGATTTCTGTTGCTAGTCATCTTACCCCTATATGTTTCTCATCTTACCTACTAGTTGGGGTAAGATGACAAAATTGCAAAAGATTCTTTTAATTATTTTTTTCAGAACATCTTTTTATTTTTCTTATTAAAATATATACTTATTATTTAGAAGCTAATATAGTGTACTACTTACGTATGTAATTACGTTCTAAATAAATTTTCGTGTACTCAAATTTTTCAGTTTTTCTTACTATCGTCATCTTACCCTGATCTCCCCTACATTAATTATTTCCCGTATTGTGCAATGCAAATTAAATTAAATTTTATTTTATCATTTAAATTTAGAACCCTTAAAATATCGCATCGCTCCTTGGTTCAAAAGAATATAAACAAACTACACCAAATCTTGAAAGAGAATTCATGCCCCTCAGGTCTTTTTAAAAATTCCTATATAGTCACAATGTTAATAATAATGCCGGAAAATCCCCGAACCAGGAGTCCAGTAAAATAGTAAAAAATAGAAACCTCCGCCATACATTTATAATCTAACCAACAAATTAATAAGTGTTGTTTAAAATGTAGATGTACACATAAACATTCACAACTAAAGGACAAGATTTCTACAATGCAAAAGTGTAATGTTATATATAAACTTGGCTGTCTTGTCTGTACAGAGTGCTACGTTGGTACAACCTACCGACAACTAAAAAATCGAATTAGTCAACAGAAGAGTAACCCAAAACTAAGATTGAAAGGAAAGTGCACTGCTCTTGCATCCCATGTTCACTCAACTATACACAACATTGACTTTCAAAAGTCTAGAGTTTTAGACTGTGAAGACAATTATGTATAGCAAAACGTATTTTCCTAGAAATGTGTCATATTATAAACCATAACTGTATGGATTTCAGAAAGGACGTTAAAAATTTAAATAAGTAAGTAGCTATATATACCTTATTAACTTTAAACGTAGGGTTATCCATAACGATAGTACTAACATTATAATTTAGACACGTCTCTTTGTTGTTTATTACATTACTTGTATAACTTTTCTTTAAAGCTTCCCTGTATAGTACTGATTATACAAAATTCCCGCTTGTTACTGTCTGGTCATTTTTGAGTTGTTTAGTTATAATCCAAAAATTAGTCATTTGATATTTGATCAATCGATTAACTGTGACATTATAATCGATCTACTTAAGTATTGTTTTTTTTCCTTTGACTTGCTGTAACAAACAATAAATGCCTGTTTATGTTTTTTGTTGCCAATTATAACGTACTAGCCCCACTTTCGTAAGTAAGCACATTGTTTTGCTGTATAATTCCCTACAACTGTAATATTTATTGTAGTTTGCTTTGATAAACAAATAAAGCTTTCCGAAATATTGGAGTTAGATAAAGAAGTTTTTTCTGTGAAGGGACAAAAGTTCGACATTTTCTCCCTCTTGACAGCTGCAAAAATGTCACTTTCTAAAAATTACTTTTATCGCATTTAATTTGGTAATGTACTACATTTCTAAATTCAAAATCGTTTAGAAATATGGTACTTTTCTGCATAGCAACGGCGATTTGTTCTATGTTCGGCAGTACTGAAGTGTATTGTTGGTAGCATGGGCACTGGCAGTGTCAAATTCGAGGTTAGCAGATTAGGTTTTGCGTCAGTGTTGACACAAACTGACGTAACACCTAACCTGCTAACCTCGAATTTAACATAGACTTAGAGTGTTACCAACTACACACTTCAATACTGCCAAACGCATAACATCAACTAGAGCTGCTCATTGTGCTTGGTTATGTTTTGACATTTAATGTCACTTTTATGAAAAAAAAAATAATATTTTACATTTCTTATGAAATGTGATCAAATAGTATACGCAACACGTTAGAAAAGTGATTTTACTGAACTCGTATGACCGTTTAAGTACTTGCTAGCGATCATACTCGAACCAGTCATATTTATTTGAGTAAAACATCACTTTTCTAAACTTTTTGCGCAATATACGATTTTCCCATTGGAAAAAGCACTTTTTTCACGGATATGTATACATATACTTAGGTATTATTACTCAGATATTAAGGTATTTATTATTATTTCTAAAATTTAATTTTACAAACATGAAAACGAGCATTGCCTAAATTTTATTTGCTCATGACAGTTTAAAGTTTCTGCTAAAGTGGACATTTCTGCCATAGACACAACTGTTCTTGATGTACCTCGTTGCAAATTGGGTATTACTTCAGCTGATGAATTCCTCACACTTTGTTAGCTATTTATCTCCTTTCTACTGCCGATTCATCAACATACCCTTCTGCGATTGTTGAAGACTTCCAATCGCCATGCTTCCTTAGTGCTCTCTGGTCTCCTCCAGATTCCACAAGAAGAATTGCTGATGATCTTCGAATTTCAACACCCGTGTATGATTCAGGAGTTTCTCCCATAACCTGATTAATAATCGTACCTTTTCCATTGCTGTATGCATAAAACAGGCGGCGACATTTTGCTGCTGGTAAAACGAAAGGCTATGTACTTTTTGTGAAATTTAACCTTTTCTTCAGTGACTACAAGGCTCCTTCTTGTATCATTTTTTATTTGATTCGTTTTCACTACTAATGCCGTACCTAAATCTTCTATTTCATCTAACGTCATCTGGCTTATTTCACCACCTCGACATGTTCCAACAATTCCAAATATTACGACAACTTACAATCCAGTAACATCAATTAAAATAATATTAAGGACAAAGTACATACCTTTGTCAGTAAATGTTTATAAATGCATTGATTTGTGTTCCCGTAAAAATCTGCGAT